>LPNX010535294.1:264752-357655 GCA_001517045.1 Pseudotsuga menziesii
ATCCACAAATTTATATTAAAAAAGTGCTAAAGACCTATACAGTATTTCAAATTTAAAGCAATTTCATTAGCTAACACATGATGACATGGAATTTGAATAAAAGTTAAAAGGCCCATTTTGAGTTGAAATTTTCTCTAATGAGGATGATTCCTATATGATTTATATGACATATGCATGCATGACTTTATGAGGATGCATTTTTCAGTTTATTTCTTATATGCGATGCCATTGATGTGCCACTCTAGAACATCATCAACCATTTGGTCTGCCATAGTATTGAGACTTCTGAGAACACGCATGAATGAAATAGATTCAAAATGTCTAACCAAGTGTCTATTTCACATGAACTTTCTAAAGAGTCAACGATCATGTACCCGGTAGTAGTTATTCAACTCGAAGATAAGCAACTGGGAGTCTAAGAAGAAATCAAGGCGACAAATACCATAATGAAGGGCAGAGGTCAAGGGACTAGAGACACCATCATACTCATCCTAGTTGTAGGTAGAAATAACAAAAAAATTTACTTTGATATGGATCAACTCATGTGACGGGGAATAAATAACCCATGCAGTCGAGGCGAGATTAGGAAACCATCTACTTGTGCCATCAAAAAAACAAACATAGAAAGGTGAGGTAGGATCCATCTGGAGCAACCAAGGAAACACATTGTGAGACTCGTGGAAAAAATTATGCAAAACAAGAAAGAAAAGCTATGATACATGGGTTTGTATGGAGACTTAATTTAGGCATAGAACTTCTTGAGGTAGAGCCCATTGTGGGGATTATTCAAGAGGCGGCCTCCATTGTCAGCAAGGATATATGCCCCCTTTCCAAGACATGAATGGATGGCATATGGGTGATACCACATGGATTTGAACTTTCATTTTCCAGTCTTATCATGGGCTTGGTCATAAATGAGGACGAAGCCCCCCTCACTAAAGGTGAGTGGGTGGATGTGGGAGTCATAATGGGACTTCGACTAGGTAATTTTTTCTTTGATAATTTGGAGAGCGACGTAGTGGTCCTCATTGGTTCGTTCAAGCATAAGTAGGCCTTGTTCTAATGGTGAAGTATCAAGTAGAAGTTCGACGGCAAGGCAGAGCGACGAAATCTGGCATTCAATGGGAAGAACCAATTCCACACCATGGACTAAGTGAAATGGGGTAAAACCAGTGGTGATTTCAAGGATCTCTCCATCATCATGAAAGTGGTTTCAGGATAGATCAAGAGGATCTTCCATGGTTGATGATGAGAAAGGACTACTGGAAGTAGAGATCATGTAAATGGTGTTGGTAGTGTCTGAGGAAGAGGCTGGAGGGTGGATTTCCTCAAGGACAGTAATGTCAGACTCACAGGAGTGTTTGCAGAGGTCACTGAGGAGCATCTGGTACTCAGGAAATTTTGGGAAATGGTGGGAATAATGACCATATAATCCACAAACTATACATGAATGGTTGGTGGGGAGCAATTTGTTCTTAATCACGGGTATGTATTGTACATTAACCACTGGGGCATCATTAGTCTCAACTAAAGTGTGCATGTGGGTGCGAAGGATAGAAAAATTAGGACAATTTTGTGTCACATGGCCTTGTATATCACATAAAACACATGTAGGAGGAGGACGTGGTTCTACCGTTTCTTTGGGAATATTTCCCCCAGTCTTCTTGGGAGGATGGGGAAAAGAGTAGGGACAAAAGTAGTCATTGGGATACCAAGATGTGGGTGCGGCATCGTCTCAATAGGTTGGACGGGAGTCAGCATGACCTGCGGAACCGAGGGAAGGGTGGGGGGAGCAAGGTACTACAAAGGAATACCCAAAGTGAAACCAGGCAGGTTGAGAGTAATTAGTCATGATGCCGAAATGTGGAAAGAGGAAGGGAATCATGTGGACATGGAGTGAATTCCAATAATTCACCGAGGTCTATGGCTGAGGTTGCAACTGAGGTTGCGAAGAGGTTGGAACACTATTTGATTTAATAGTGCACAAATATGATATATCGGTCGACGAAGGAGGAGGTGGTAAGGAAAAAAATGTGTCCATCAATGGAGCATTGGAAAATAAACCTGGGCCAACAATAGAAAAGGAAGGTATGGAAACACTTTCAATGGTAGTGCCGACAGTAGGGAGGATGTGTTCCATTGTGGATGGTCCCTTGGGGTCATAATAGGTTAGTTGGTTGATGGTCACGATCTTCCCTTCATGGCAGAACATTAAGAGTCAAAAGACGGTAGAGTCGACAACTCACATTGCATACATATACCTGTCTCCTAGCAGGAGGTTGTAATCGAGTTGAGAGTTGACAACCTCAATTTCAATCAACACTATTTTTCTGGCTAACTTGATGGGGACATTCGTGAAAATGCCTTGTGGTTGAGAAAGCGACCATCGTAGGTGCGAAGGGAAGTGGTGGAAGGTAAAAGGGTTGGGGATCCAAGTTTCTTACAAATAAAGGTTGACATAACAAAGGTGGATGATCCCTTATCAATGATTCATCAATGAATAACCAAATTCCGAATTGTGACCAGAACTTGGAAGGCAACGGATGATGGAATCTAGGGTTCTCCTTGATCTAGGTCGAAGGTGATCAACCTAGAGTCAGAGGGATCGAAAGAACCTAATGTGGATAATAAAGCTTTGTGTTACGAAGGACAAGCTTTGAGGACTTCCACAGTGGACATGATCAAGGGATAATGGGACAAGTCATCGACTATAATGTAGTTGAGTGGAACTATGGCAGTGGCATTTTTCGCTACACGACGCAAAGGGAATTTCAAGAATTTGGCAGTCTCGTTTATGGGGGGTCTTGGAAAATGCAAAGAAATATCTGGAGCGGTGGAGGTGGAGGTGGCAGAGGGGTTAATGGTTTCCATGGTGGATCCATACTGGTTTCATCGAGTCTAGAGGTTGACATCAGATGATAACATCATGAGGTGATGGACACCAGGATCAATGGGTTGAGCCGCAGAAGTGGTTGCAGGAGTTGGTAGGACTAAGGGCTGGGTTACAACCATTCCTTGATTTGGTAGGGGGTTTTGGAGCACCATAGGCAGAGTACCCGATGGTAGTGGGTTTTGCTGAGTCGGATCAAACCCATTGGGGTCACGTTGATTATTAGTTTGGAGTGCATGGAACATGTGGTTAATATGAGGACATTGATGCGTGTAATGGTCATAAGTGTTATAGATGGCGTATAGATGGTTAGTCTGCAACTATGGGTTCTTACTAGGTCTAGTGGGACACTAAGGATTTTGTGCAGGGGGGTTGGCTCTGTTATTGTTTACAGGGTTGGGTTATTGGCCACCTTCTTGAGGCTATTTGTTACCCCAATTCATACCTATTTGTCATCTTCCCTACCCTTGTTGGTTATTGGGGGCGGGTTGATTAGGGAGGTTCTGATGTGTGTAGACCTATCCTGGAGGAGCAAGAGGAGTCAGGGCCGGAGCCGAAGTAGGTTACATAGGTGATGTGTAATATGCAAGAGCAATTGGTGGGGCTACAAAGCTGAGCATCTGGCCATTACATGAGTATGTCAAACAATTCAGTCCATGAACATGAAGAGATGGTGCAGGAGGAACATATAAAGGTGTGGCTTCGAACTGAGCCATTACACGTGAAAGATAAGGGGCATAACATGATTGGGAAGCACTAGGGGTGTTACCAAAATGGGGTGTCATCATAGGAGAGGCCATTTAAAAGTGAGGATGTTGTGTAATAGAGACCATGACTCCATCAACAACATGGAATTCCCCCTTTGTATCACGACTTGAGAAGCCAGCATGTGGAGCATCAGTGATAATGGTATACAAGTAACTCGATTGAGAATATATGAGATCAAACTAGTGTTCCTTTAGGATGGCTTCCTCCTTGGTTTCTGGGCGCTGAGACACAACGCCCTTGGCGATGGGGGGGAGTAAGGTTTTGAGAAACCAATCTAGGAAAATCCTATCATCTAACTAGATCTTACACAAGCTACGATGATGACACCATTCATGGATATGATCAGTGATATGGGTAGCTTTGTTTTTTCTATAGGATAATAAGATTTCTACACCATCATCATAATGGATGAGCAACTAGAAGTATTGAAGGAATATAGAGGCTATCAAGGAAAAGTACAGGTAGGTGGCATGAGACAGCTCAATATACCACTTGGCTGCAACACTTGTGAGTGTGCACTGGAATAGACACAATCAGATAGAATCATCCACTATGTTTTTAGATGAACACCATAAGTGGAATGACATAATGTGGTTTTAGCGGTCCTCTCCCTCCTTTCCTTCAAACTTAGCTATGTCAGAAAGGAGTTTCGTAGGTATAGGAGGTCATAGTGGGTTATGAAGAATGGGGTCATTTGTCAACCGTGCCAAATCAAGCAAGTTGAGGCTAGCCATAAATGGTAGACTAAAATCGAGAGTGGATCGGGAAGGGCCAACAATGGTGTCGATGCCAGTAGGAATGTAGTTCCCATGGATGACTAGGGATGGGTAAGTTTGACTTCCAACAATAGGATTAGTCACAGTGTTGGTACGAATAACCATAATGGAATTGGAAGGTCCATTTCCCCCATGTATAAATGGTGGTATGGTAGGAACCACGTTGGATGGAGTGGGGCCACCACTAGTGGGTAGAGAACTGACAGTAGTGTGTGCGGTGGTAAAGATCCCACTAGGAGCAAGAACTGTAGGTTTAGTAGAAGGTATACTCAGAATGATGGGTGGAACCACCCCCCCTTGAAAAGGGTTAGGAGGTACACCAACCATGGGGCTAGATGGAGCAGTGAACAAAGTGGGTTAGTATTGGTAAGAATCTGAATCAGACTTAGATGCCGTGTATGGATCTGAAGGTGGTGAACGATGTCGAATATGGATCCGACGGTGACGATTCAATGAACCGAACTGAGGGGTATTCCCCCTAAGTCTATGTGAGTAGTGTGGAAAATAAATGATGATGTGATGGTGTGTTGTGTAATGAATGGAAACTCAAGAGTATTAACCATAGGTTCAAAACCCAACTACAACCAAGTGTGCAGAAGGAGAGTGTACAAATGGTGGTTCACAAGCCAACAACAATCTCTATAACCGAACTACAACAATGTGTTACAATAGGTGAGTCTACAACAAAATGGACAGAAAGCCAACAAGCAACACTACCCAAAAATAAAATTACGCACTAAGCTATGGGGAAAAGTGCAAGCAAAATCCTAGCTACAAGCTGGAATCCCCTCGTGAATTGTATCCTCAGCAGGGTGATGAAATCCCAGTCAGACAATACAAAATGGAAGAACAATAGGCTAAGAGAATCCAACTACCAAGAAGGACCTTCAGGAAAAAGAGCCCTAAAAAGAATGACAACTCGGCTACCTTCATGAAACATACAGGATGGTTTCCTGGCACATCATCCCTTTGGACCTTGACACTAGGTATACTCTAGGATGCATGAGGAGGAATATGAAAGGTTAGCCTTCGGTACATAGTGGAGTGCGGTATTCCACCCTAACTTTCAAAACCCCTTCATTTTGTCTAACTCTTACAGAGCCCCCCCCCCCCCNAGGGGTGTTATTTGGTTGCCAATCCCCAATATCCTAACCTAGCTGCAAGATTGTTTTGGTCCTCAAATGATGTTACAATGTTGGTTGGAGTTAAGTTAATTTTTTAGGCTAGCTTGGGGTTATGAACCAAGCATTTTTTTTTATTTAGGGTGTGAGATGTATGCAAATGATGTGTATAAACCCCAACGATCTCATGAATGAGATGCAAAAAATGCAGATAAATAGTAGTAAATGACACTAAATATCATGAAAAATCACAACTAATTCTTCCATAATGTAAAATAAACACAAGTAAATGAGTGGATAAGGAACTGAATAGGGTGTAGGAAACACACAAGGGGTCTCAACTACAAATCTTAACTCAAGAGTCTCACATACAAGGCAAAGAGGACCACAAAACAAACCAAGGGGTTGTAATGGATCATATTTGGATAGAAATGGGCTGGGAAGGGGTAAAACACAGACATGGGGTCTGGAACAAGGATCTCAAACACAAAAAATGACTAAAAAAGTGTAGGTTGCACCTGTTGGTGGAACGGGAATGATCGAGGTCGCACAGAGTTAAAGTGCGATGGGTCGCACAAAATTGAGTCATAGTAAGGACCAAGGTCGCTTTGAACGTTGGGACAAGTGCAATGTGGCTTTCTGGTCCAGATCGCACTTATCAGGGAAAGAGGTGCGACCTAGGTCACGCTTATTGGGAAAAAAGGTGCGACTGGGTCGTAAATTTCAGCCGAATAAGTGTGACTCAGTCGAAATTGAATTTTTTTTGGAAAAATACTACCGACTTGGGTTGGGGGGTAGGCATTGAGACAAGGTAGGTTCGGGTCTGTCGCAAGGGGGTCAGATCTATGATGGATGAAGGTACAAACTAGTAGGAACACTTACAAAAACAAATATCCAAAAGGATCGACCGAGTGGAGTCACCAAAGGTGTAGTATGGATTTATCCCCTACTACGTGCAAAAGAACCTACCCTAGATTGTCTGTATCATAGGGTGGAGTTCAACAATGAAAACAGGAAACAAGAACTATAACAATATTTTTATATTTCTTTTTTTTCAGATATATTTTACTAACTAACTAACATAAAATCATTCATACATTTTTCTGTAATGTGGGCCACCATATCAGTTTGAGGAAATGGTTCCGCAACTCCACAGTTTGGTTCTCCAGTCTCTTCCACGAATGGTTGTCAAATGGGGAAATGGATCCAAATGGGTACGGAGTGAACTCGACGTACACCATGGGAATGGTATGGCTAGAACGAAGGAACAATGGAGAGTAAATGAAAAGTAATTATGTGTGATGTGACTAAAAGTGTGGCTAAAAGTGTGTTTCTGGGGACACTTTCACAATGTATTTATAAGATGGTCCAAGGGTTTTTGACCCATGGTATTTTATTGTCCATGGTATTTATGTATGGTTTTTGACCCATTCTTATTTTTAGGATTTTTTGGTCCCTTTTGGAGAGAGTTGAGATAAATCACAATAAATGCTCAACTTCTCTTCATTTATGGGGAATGAATAATAATGTGTTGGACCATATTTAATGGACTTTTACTTGTGAAGGTCAAAATGGAAAAAATAATGGTGGGAATATGATGTATAATTATGGTTTAGACCATGGAGAGATAAGTGAACATTTTTTGGTGTTAACAATTTTATAATGTGTTTAGGTAAATGTAATAATAAAGTAAATTCCATTAAATGAAATTGGAATTTTATATTTTATAATTAAAAAACCTGAAAATGTTTGCATCATACTTGGCATGGTATATGAACTTGTTGTCATTGTCTATGAAATTAGGTTTATTTTGAGGACATTTTTGATGGTCTGAGGTATATGTTGAATTTATTAGATCTATGATTTTTTAAATTTTTAGAGAATAGAATTTTATTTTTTTTAAAGTTGTTTGAAATTTATATAGTGTATGCATGCATGTAGTTATAAGAGCATGAGTTATTATTATAACGATAATTTTTTTATATATTTATGAAGAAATAACTTATCTTAAAAAGATTTAAAAATAATATCATTTATTTAGATGTAAAAATTCTATTTTCCTAGTTAAAAAAGATTTAAATATTTATTATTTAAAAAATTGTCTTCGCAAAATTATTTATATAATAATTTTAATTATCTCAAAAAAATTAATAATATTAATAAATAATATAGATTTATGAATCATGGAAAATTTTCACAACTAAAATATACGGCACATAGATGTCCCCTCACACTATAGGATACAAATTCCACCATACAAATTCAAATTCATGGGCCCTTAAACCATACAAATTCAACCCATCAAGTCATATACAAATTCGTAGACATGGATGGGACCCATCTAGTTATGTAGAATGATATAGTTTGATTATATGTCCCCATACAATGAAACTACTTTTCTTGGCAATGAATTTGGAATGATCGGTTGATGATTCTCTTTTTCAAAAATTAATGATGAATGTATCATAGCTTGAATTCAATGTATTAATTGTCAAACTGGCCATCCAAATAATTTGGCACGATGAATTACTCTCTTTTTCAAAATTAATGATGGGTGTATCTCATGGCGAACAATATATTACATGTCATAGGATATTTAATGCACTGGCGGTAGCATTGCCAGCCATACGATCTCAACCTCCACCAGATCGTATGGCTAGCAATGCTGCCACCAACGCATTAAATATCCTATGACATGTAATATATTTTCACCTTATCTCATAGTTTGAATTAAATGTATTTATGGTCAAAGTGGCCATCCAAATAATTTGGCACGTTGCTTATATCATTGTAGCCATGTGATTTTTATTTTTTTAACAATAAAAATTAATAAAGTTAAAATGAAGCGTTCTAGAACGACCTAAAGGACTAACATAGTAAAAAAAGGATCAGGTTGGAGAAACCATTTTTGATTGATAAAATGCGTTAAGTGGTTGGTTGTATGAGAGTCATTATAAGAAAAATGAATCAGCCTGCCCAAAACCTCTGATCTTCCTGAGCAAGCGGAATCTGATTGGACACCGGATTTCTATCTCAAAATATAGATAGAACTTAGAAGGATGCAAGTTAGGGTTGGTGCGTTTATGTTGACATAAACAATGGCGATAATACAGATGAAAGAACGTTTTTTCTTTTTGACAATTTGGACGCGATGTACAGATACCTCAGAGGGAGGCTGAGGCTCTGTATAGTTCCAGAGCTATTAAGATCTGGATTTACTTCAGGTTGGTCCGTTTATGCTGACACAAACAATGGCGGTAATCTAGAAGAAATAACCTTTTTCTTTTTGACATTTTGGACGCCATCTAAATATTCCTGAATCACAGAGTATACAGCAACTTTGACAATGCAGATGATTTAGCAGTTAAAATAGTTTGAATAATATCGCTCGCAAAATGGGCAGTCATGCCATTCGTTTCAATGGGTGGTCGAGTTTCAATGCTATTTCGTTCCTCGCTAATTCTCTTAGCATTGCTATTTACTCTCATAATTCTGAGAGCATATTTTAGTTTTAGTAGCAACATAGCAACAATCATATTGATATTATGTTTCATATTTGACTCATATTAATATGTTTATTCTCATCATTCATAATTGTAAAGAATATATTAGTTTTAGATCAAAATGATACTAACAACATATTACTAATATTAATATGTTTGAAATAAGCTAAGAGGTATATATTTGACATATTAATAATGTTTTTTATTAAAGAATGTGTCAATTACTTGTAACTAATAGTTAAGTTAATATAACAACCACTTAATTTATGGTTGTTAAGCTCATAGTTGAAGTTAGGCTCATAGTTGTATCATCATTGTAGTTAAACTAATAGTTGTATCTAATAGTTAATTTAAAAGTTAATATAAAGCTTAAACTAAGCCTTATCCATATTACTGTGTCAGATGGAGTTCAACTGTCACATATGCTGCACATTACCTAAGTGGTTGTTTTTGGTGCTTCTCATTCTAAGACATGGAGTTCATTTAAATTTAATTTAATAGTTGTATCACTATTGGAATAATCTAATAGTTATCCAATATAACTATCATTAGAGTTGAAGTGAAGCTAATAGTTGTAGAATCATTAGAGTTAATCTAATATTTATCCAATATAATTGTGACTATAGTTGTAGTTAATTTAAAAGTTAATATATTGGCAATTGCAATTCAAATTCAAGTAAAAGTCATGATTGGAATTGAAGCTAAGCTAATAGTTCTATTAGATCACTTGTATTTAAGCTAATAATTGAATAGTTGTATCTAATAATAAAATAGTTGAAGCTAAAGTTTGCTTTTTCTAACTAAGACTAACCTCCTTTAAAAAGAATCAAAAACCTAATTAGATCTAAATGGAAAACCTAAAAATGTAATACAAACTATATATTAGCTTAGCTAGATGCCCAACTACTAGATGCAGGAGTTTATTAGGAGTTTGGAGGAGTTTATTAGGAGTTTGGAGGAGTTTATTAGGAGTTCGACTAGACTCCCAGATGCCAAATGCACTTGGACTAAGCCTTAAGTGATTAGAGTTGAAGTTAAGCTAATACTTGTATAATCATTGTAGTTAAGTTAATAGTTGTATCTAATAGTTAAGCTAATAGTTATCCAATATAACTGTGATTAGAGTTGAAGTTAAACTAATAGTTCTAGAATCATTAGAGTTAAGCTAATAGTTGAATCTAATAATCGGTGGATTTAAGCTCGTTGTTGTATTTAATAATCGAATAGTTGAAGATTAATTTTAATTTTTAGAACTATCACTAAGTGTACTTATCACATGTTAATTAAGCTATTTTTTTTTTTTTTTTCTGAAATGATTAATTATTAATTTTGGACGACGCCCAGAGAATCAATCTGAACACTACACTTGTCTCATTCTAGTTTAATCTTGGATGACGCCCATAGAATCAATCTAGACAATACACTTGTCTCATTCTCATTTGTAGATGAAAAATCTTAGATGGTAGTCCACCCCAATATTCTAAGATATATGTGCCTATCGACGTAACTATCAACAACCATATTACTAAGATTAATATGTTCAAAATATTCCGAGAGGTATATATGTGACATGTTGATAATGCTTTTTTACTAAAGAATATGTCAATTACTTGTATATTTAATAGTTAAGCTAATATAACAACCACATAATTTATGGTTGCTAAGCTCATAGTTGAAGTTAGGTTCATAGTTGTATCATCATTGGATTTAAGCTAATAGTTGTATCTAATAGTTAATTTAAAATGTAATATAAAGCTTAAACTATGCCTTATGGAAATTAACTCGACTCCCAACTGCGAGATGGAGTTCAACTGTCACATAAGTTGCACATTACCTAAGTGATTGTTCTTGGTGCATGGTTTCAATGCAATAAAGGGTCAACTTCTCATGCTAAGAGATGGAGTTCATCTAAATTTAATTTAATAGTTGTATCACTATTGGAATAATCTAATAGTTATCTAATAGTTATCCAATATAATCGCGATTAGGGTTGAAGTTAAGTTAATAGTTGTAGAATCATTAGAGTTAATCTAATATTTATCCAATATATCCGTGATTAGAGTTGAAGTTAAACTAATAATTGTATAATCATTGGAGTTAAGCTAATAGTTGTATCTACTAGTTAATTTAAAATATAATATATTGACATTTGCAATTCAAGTAAAATTCATGATTGGAGTTGAAGTTAAGCTAATAGTTCTATCAACAATGTATTTAAGCTAATAATTGAATAGTTGTATCTAATAATTGAATAGTTGAAGGTGAAGTTTGTTTTTTCCAACTATCATAAATTGTACTTATCAGATGTTAACTAAGTTATTTTTTATTTTTTCGAAATTGCTAATTATGATTTAGAATAACCTCCTTTAAAAAGAATCTAAAACCTAATTATATCTATATGGAAAACCTAAACATGTAATACGAACTATATATTAGCTAGAATCCCAACTACGAGATGCATGAGTTTATTAGGAGTTTGGAGGAGTTTATTAGGAGTTTGAACTATTTTATTAGGAGTTCGACTCTTACATGACTGCACATTAGCTAGACTCCTAGATGCCAAATGCAGTTGGACTAAGCCTTAAGTGATTAGAGTTGAAGTTAAGCCAATAGTTCTAGAATCATTGAGTTAAGCTAATAGTTGTATCTAATAATCAATGGAGTTAAGTTCGTAGAATAATTGAAGATTAATTTTATTTTTTACAACTATCACTAGCTATACTTATCACATGTTAATTAAGTTATTTTTTATTTTTTTGAAATTATTAATTATTAATTTTGGATGACGCTCATAGAATCAATCTAGACAATACACTTGTCTCGTTCTCATTTAATCTTGGACGATGCCCATAGAATCAATCTAGACAATACACTTGTCTCATTCTCGTCCATAGATGAAAAATCATAGATGGTAGTCTACCCCAAAATTCTAAGATATATGTGGCTATCAGTGTAATTAGCTATTTAGTTATTTAAAGTGAAACTATGTTCTACCAGGCTTCAAAGCTCAATTTCACATCTGTAAGAGACAAACAATGTCTTTTTAGTACTGTTATTTGCATTTATTTTCACTTCATTGTCTCCTGGCTATGCAATCATTAGAGGAAATTTCAACTCAAAATGCCCCCCCATAAGAAAAATAATAAAATAATAGTTAAAATAATAAAATAATATTTATTAATTTTGGAGGAAGAAAAGAACAAAACTACTTTTCTTGTTCGTATTTTCAACATATCTCCCTGTGATTTTACTCAAATTTCGATCGGGAGAGCTCGTTGGATGTGAAATTAAATTACGTATCCAAAGAGTACCCACTTGACATACTTTTGATGGACCTCTCTACATCAAAAAAAAGAAATACCTGAAAAAACGTGATGATGACATCATCATCACGTTTTTCAGGTATTTCTTGTTTTTGGGGTGGCGGGGTCTGTCAAAAGTATGATGAGTGGGTACGAGTCGGATGCGGAATTTAATTTCGCATCCAGGGAGCTCTCCCAATTGAAATGTGAATAAAAACATAGGGAGATATGTCAAAAATATGAACAAAAAAAGTAGTTTTTTTTTATGATGCCTATTCCCAAATTTATATTAAAAAATTGTTTAAGGCCTATACGGTATTTCAAATTTAAAGCAATTTCATTGGATAACACATGATGACATGGAATTTAAATTATGGTTAAAAGGCCCATTTTGAGTTGAAATTTCCTCTAATGACTGCAAGTCGTGACTGTGTTGTTCTAATCATGGTTGCTTCCTTTTTACCATTCTGCATAGATATTTCTATTAAGATCAGTGGTGTTACTATTTTAGAGGATGGGAGACATCTTGATTCCCATAAGAATGGTCTCTTTTGCTTTGAAATTCCACAACGTATCCTCTCGGTAACATAGATGTACTAGTTTGGAAGGATTCATTTTGATGGTGAGTTAAAACATTGGGTGTAATGGATTTTTGGTTTTGCATAGAAGGGGGTTGAATAGGGAGAGTATTGTTTGGTTATGTGGTTTTTTATAAACTATGTTTTTTTCAAATAATAAACTACTTTCTAGCCATCTTTATTTTTTTTTTAAATAGAAAATGAAGATGATTGACTATGGTTAATTTCGATTGACGATGGTTTTATGCACGACTATGATTGAATGTGCTTTCCTTTGGTTGTTTAGGCCACCCTTAACCCAATTGTACCTTTTAAAGGGGCTAGGTGTGAAGTCAAAGGTTGACTTGCCACCTAACTCCTTCAATGGATGCTTTCCTTTGGTTGGTTGGTTAGGTCACCCCTAATATGATTGTATGTTATGGTGATCACCTTAATGTACAATTGGGTTAAGTTGGAGGGTTGGTTATGATTGGTACTCATAAACTATGGTTGACTATGGTTAGCCATGATTGACTTACTTAACTTTGTTTGATTATGGTTTAATTTAGTTGACCATAATTGACATTGGTTGACTTTTATTGATGTATGTAATTTTGGGAGCTATATAACAATATTTATGTTGATGAACATAAAGTAAATGCATAGTCATATATTTATATTTATATTGCTAAATAGATTAAATGTGGATTTAAATAATTGGTTGACTGCTTAAGTATGGTTTACTTAATTAACTATGGTTGATTTAAGTAAGTTTGTGAGCTATATATAAATATTTGTATTAATTATTGTAAATGTAAATGTATACCCTTTGCATATATTTACATTTATATTGTTAATATGTTAAGGTCATACATTAAACTCCCTACTTTAGAGAATTTAGGAGTTAATCTATCACATAGTTAGTGGATACTTACTTAATGCAAAAGAGTTGATATTACTAAATACTTGGTTCACTAACTAATTGGTACTCATCAATGACATGACCATAAATAGTTAGGGTTTTGGTAGTAAACAACTATTTTACTATTACAATACAATGCTATACCATTGCCTCTTGCTGTAATTTTTGAAAAAAAGTAAAATTTGGACAAAGCAAACCATGAAATCAGTGGGTGCGATGTGATTTGCATTGTTTGTGTCATGTTTTTCGATATGAAATTTAGAAGGCATTGTGTTTGCAGTGCAGAATACAATGCAAAAATCTATCCTTATTTGCATTAGCATTGTGTTGTGTCACGTGTATTATTACAGAAAAATTTAAAAAATCAGTTTCGTATAAAAAACATGCATATTGCATTGTGTTATCATCGTAGTGTGTCATTATAGCATCATAATGTATTGTACTAGAATTGCATTTGCATTGAAATATGGATCCTTTTATGTCATATTTGCATCGTGTTTCTGTCATCTTTTCCCTATTTGATTACTATTAGTTATTTAAGTATTAATAATTTTTTTAGTCGTTATTTTTATAATATTTAAGTATTGATGAGATTGATGATTGGTATAAGACTATTTTACAACATATTAATTATGAGAAAAAAAACTATGTATATATAAATGCAATATCACACTAACATATAGTTAATATCACACCAAGAAAAACAAACCAAATATCCATAAATGAGTGAATCCATGGAAATGGGTAACACTTTTTAATGGAATATGGTGATGAGAATTTGACATTTTATAGATTGCTTAAATTGAATCCCTCAAAACTCATATAAGCCTTGTGAATTTTAGTGTGTAGTTAAAAACTCAATTTGTAGGGAATTGTATTATCTTTCCAATAATATTTTCTTCAACAAATATTAATGTCATTTAATATGTCAAATTTGCATATAATTAAATGATTGTCCTTGCAAATTCACATAAAACTTAACACTGTGAGTTTTATTCTTATAAACTAATTCAATGCTCAATATATAATTTTAAAAAATAAAATATATGAGCATGATCTACCCAGAATGTAGTAGATCCATTTTTCTTATTCTTGGAGACTTGTGTTTTTATTATTATTTTTTTGAAGATGACCAATTAATATTTGAATCACAATTTATACACCTTTGTGTTCCCATCAATTTTCCCCTATTGTTTATATAAACTAAAAAAGAACAAATACCCTCTTGAAGAGGAAACATCTATGGGGATCACACATATTTTTTTGTAATTTTTAGTTGTCTAGTTTTATGCTATTGATTCTTTTGTGTTTTCCTTTAGAAATGTGGAAAAAAAAGAAAGTATAAAAAAATAGATTAAAAATATAATATGAAATCAAAAGCGTGAAAATCAAATGCCATTGATAGAGGATTTACTGATGAATACAATGACATCAAATCCACCACCTAATATGAAAGAAATGAAGGGATTTCACCCTTGGAGGTTACATCTATAGAAAATCCTACAAGAAGGGGCTAGATTTATAGATTTTATCCCTCGATCAAGTAGGATAACTTGATAGAGGTTTTTATTTAAAGCTTGATCAAAGGATAAATGATGTTTTTCAAAATACTTTGGTCGAGGTTTAATTAAAATTTCAATCAAGATATTTGTGGATTAATAAACTTAACTTGATCAAGGGACCTACGATGAAAATGAGATGCCATTGGACAAAAAAAATGACTTTGATTGAGTTGTATAGCTTGACCAAGGGTTTACTTAATCTAATTTGATTCCTTAGTCAAGGGTTTTCCACATCCATCATGGTCCTTTGATCAAGGCTTATTTAAGGGCTTGATCAAGTTCATAATAAATCAATCAAGATTTCAAAATTATCTTGATCAAGGTTATGAAAATCATTTTTTTCACATTCTCTTTCTAAAATGCCCGCCCCAAAAAATCGATGCAGAATCTCAGAAAATTCAAAACACAAAAGATGTAGCACTCGTTGAGACCTTGCCAATTGTACCAAGAGTGCCCAATGTTGAGTTTTGGAGAGAAATTTATTGCAAAAACTTGAGAAATGTTATTTTCTCTCTCTCTCTCTCTCTCATATTTTCTTATCTATGATATATTTTTTAATTTTATTTTTAAATGATTAATTATATAATTTTTTTAATATTTCAATTTTACTCCACTATCATCTTAATTAATGTGAAATTTAAATTTTAAAGGACTTGTAAGTAGTGATAGTATAAAATAAAATAAAATTAATGTTTTTTTTAGCATTATTGTAATTATATTTTTTCAATATAATTTTAGTTTTTTTTTTAAGTTTTAGATTTTATTAAATATATAAAAAGTAGTGGTATATTTATATAAAGATTAAATAAATTATAATATAAATCTAAAAAAATTACTACCATTATTTATTGTGTGTGCATAAGAATCTAAACTTTTCATTATTATTTTCGACCCTCATCTCTTAACTCTACACTAACTCAACATACTTGGCAACTACCATTACTAAGATACTATAGGTTTACCTTCACTATATAACACCTTTAATTTAGTGTGTTATAGATTTTTATCAATTTAAACAATATTATCTTAGGATCTTATCTGAGAGAATAACATGCACAATAATAATCACAAGAGACAAGAGACACAAAGATTTTCCTCAAGGAAACCATAAAGGAGAAAACCCCGCAACTTCCTTAGAGATAGAATGAGCACCAATGGCAGTAGTAAAACCCAAAGACAAAAAGATGATCTCCAATAGCTATTCTCTCTCTCACTTGTCTGAGCACTTCCTCTCTCACTCATGTGCCCCAGTTGAGTGAGTGAATGTGTAAAATAGAGAGGCTCACTCTCTATTTATACTAATTTATGGCTTGACAATTACTTACCAGGGTTGACATCTCTAGGAGAGTCTAATAACCCTAGTGCCCCTCAACTGTGGGGACTTTTCCCTTCGATCAACAAGGAGGGTTAACCTTAACTCAATTGAGGGGAAAATTTCCCTGACTTACAATGGAGGGTTAACCTCAATGAATTTACATGAATTTATTATATTAATGACTCTCTCGATAGGAACATCAGGGGCTAATCAAATAAAATATATGAAATATATAAGTGAATACATTCCGAAGTTATAAATACACCAACACTCCCTCTTAACTAGGAAGGTATTCTCTTGATACAATTCATCAGTAAAATTCTTCGTCACTGGATCATCATCAAATCTAGATCATCATCAAAGCTAGATCATCACTGGATCATCACTAGATCATCATCAAAGCTAGATCATCACTAGATCATCATCAAAGTTGTATCATCACTAGATTATCATCAAAGCTAGATCATCACTGGATCATCATCAAAGCTAGAACATCACTAGATCATCATCAAAGCTAGATCATCATTGGATCATCATCATCATCACTGCTTCTTCTATCTCGATCAAATGGTGTTATCTCTCAATTCTACTCGTCAAGGAAGTTCTACAGAGTCATCCCTTTTTCATGTTGGTTGTAGGCCTAGCCTCCATGTAGGTCTTCATCTTCTTCAGCACTTATATCTTACCATGGGAGGAACACATCCAACAACCATGTCAGAAAGGCCCTCCTAGCACTCACATCTGACCATGGGAGGAACACATCCAACAACCATGTCAGAAAGGCCCAGAACTCACATCTGACCATGGGGAGGAACACATCCAAAAACCATGTTAGACAGGCTCTGCACTTACATCTGACCATGGGAGGAACAAATCCAACAACCATGTTAGAAAGGCTCTACACTTACATCTGACCATGGGAGGAACACATCCAACAACCATGTCAGAAAGGATCTGCGCTTACATCTGACCATGGGAGGAACACATCCAACAACCATGTCAGAAAGGCTCTACACTTACATCTGACCATGGGAGGAAAAAATCCAACAACCATGTCAGAAAGGCTCTACGCTTACATATGACCATGGCAGGAACACATCCAACAACCATGTCAGAAAGGCTCTGTGCTTACATCTGACCATGGGAGGAACACATCCAACAACCATGTCAAAAATGCACTACACTTACATATGACCATGGGAGGAATACATCCAACAACCATGCCAGAAAGGAACACTGGCTCATCACTTCCCCTTAGAGGAAACCTCGATCTGGAGAACACCAAGCTTCTTCCTGAAGTACTCAAACTTCACTCTGGCCATTTATATCATAGAATCACATTAGGGATGATTACGTCCAAGGATAAACTCCGAGATTCACTAGGACTGGTTACATCCAAGGACAGCCTACATGACTGCTTACATCTGAGCAACCTACGAGCTTCACCAGGATTTATGCTCAAACAACCTGTCTCACCAGCTATGATATAACTCCCTATTTCGAGAGATCTCAATATGGATCACATATTGGAGCTTCACTGCTCCTCTATGCATCATACAAAAAATGCAAGTCAAATCAATCAAATCAAACATCAGTTTTTCAAAAGAAACATACTACCTCCCAAATAGCCGAGCAAGTGGCAACATATTTTTTCATGGTTGTTCTCAGTGCCATACAGGACTTCTTCTTACTAAACCAAGAGATCACACCTGATCCCATACTGAAGCAACACCCCGAAGTTCCCTTCCTATCAATGGCACTGCCTTCCCAATACGAATCCACATAAACCTCTAGGTTAGTCTTCTGATTTGCTTCATACTTAAGCCCATACTCAACTGTACCCTTCAGGTACCTCACTGCATGCTTTTCAACCATTAGGTGAACATGTCTCAATTTGTTCACATCAAATAAAATATTTGGTCTCATATTCATTAGGTACATAAAGGAACAAATCATCTGACGATACATTGTGGCATCAACCGAATCTGATCAAGCAACACTCAATAGCTTCAGATTCGATGCCATAGGTGTGGTCATGGCCTTGCAGTCCATCATCCTGAACCTCTTCAGGTTCTCTACTTCATACTTCCCTTGTCCCAAGGAGATTCCATCCACATTCTGCCACACCTCCATGCCTATAAAGTAGTGCATCATATCCAAATCCTTCATCTCAAACTCGACAGTAAGTCTCTTTCTTGCAACTTTAATGAGTTCCTCTTTTCTGTCAGGAACAAGTCATCAACATATAACAGGAGCATCACTGGTCTTCTGCCTTCAATTTTGAAGTAAATATTAGAATCTACTTTACTCTTAGCAAAGCCTATATTCTTTAGTAATCTCTCCATCCTATCGCATCATGTCGAACCTCAGGATCTTCTGCAGTCACTCCCTCTGAAGCGGAGCATCATTCTCCCTCTTCCTTTCATACTCTATGCATTGAAACATTATGTATTGGAGTGACAAGTAGCTTCCTCTGCTACTAATATTTATGTATCCATCTAGGATCATTGGATACCAAGATCCTCTATCTTGAACCTTTTCAAAAGTTCTTCTCACACCCATCTATGAGCTTGTCATCCTCTATAGGCTTTCATATTCAACCTTGTAGAAAAGGTTAAGATCTTCATCACTTGAGGTGATCTTCAATCTC
Organism: Pseudotsuga menziesii; assembly: GCA_001517045.1. Classification (NCBI taxonomy): domain Eukaryota; kingdom Viridiplantae; phylum Streptophyta; class Pinopsida; order Pinales; family Pinaceae; genus Pseudotsuga; species Pseudotsuga menziesii. The sequence goes on from LPNX010535294.1 coordinate 284,119, forward strand.
CTCATGTATGTGTTATTCCATGGGTGCCTTTTGAGCTCGTACAAGGCCTTCTTTAATTTGCACACATGAGTTTTCCTATCATGTGTCTTCACTTCTAGTGGCTGCAAATGTCTCTTCGTAGTCTATGCCTTCTTTCCATGAGAAGCGTCGTGCTACGAATCTTGCGTTGTATCCCACGATGTTGCCATCTACTGCATGCTAGATCTTGCAGATCCATATGGAAGATACTACAGACTTCCCTTCAGGTCTTCGACATCACATTCTAGTCATTATTCTTCATTTTGGATTATTAGAGTGAATCTTGAACTGTCATAACTTGCTCTTTGGAACAAGTCTCATCCTTCTTTTCTTGTAGGCGATTGTATGTGATCTTTCCTACAAGTCAAATGCATGAGTTGTATGATTAGAAACATTTCATAATGCATATTCATAATGGTAAATTCTTATGCATAAATATATAATCATGCAACTATTTTAGCCAATACAACATTCATCCATATCTCACAGAAACTCTCTGGATGCCTTTCGTCTTTACCAAGACATCATTGATATTCTGCACTAATCCAATATGTCAGCAAAGAGGTTTTATTCTAGATAAGTAGCAATGGAGAGTTGTATAACACCATGAGCTACTTACCCATTACATGCATATTAGTAGTATACTGTCATTAATGCAAACATTCTATCATGCATAACACATCAACTGAATATAAACAAATGCATAACAAAACAATATCATGAAATGACAATTGAATACTTATCTTTATTTGTTTCATGGGTAGACTCCTTCTTTCATCTTCATCATCTTCTTCATTCATAACATCATCATTTCTTATCCAAATTCTTAATATGGATATAAGGCTCTTCAAGAATTGAGTTGTTCATATTCCTCATTGCTTGAGGGATCTTATTTGAATCATGAGTGCTTGATCTTCAGTTGCTCCCATATTCTGAGTCTCTTATTATGGGTTGAGATTCATCTTGTGTGTGCTCTTCCCAGAGTCTGCTGAAAGTAGTCACTTCCTTCTGGAACGCATTCCTTGAATGAATGAATCGCATGATCCTGGGAGGCCATTCAAGGTGGTTATCACAACTTCTGCTTTCTCCACTTCTTCTTCTACTGCTTCAAGTTGTTCTTTGATTTGAGAGACCCTTGTAAAGTATGACTGTATGGTCTCTGCATTCTGTATCTTCACGTTCTTCAATAGTTTTCTCAAAGTCATCTTCTAATTTATGTTCTTCCCTTCAAATAGCTTGGTCAAGGAATCAAACATCTCTTTAGGTGTCTTTACAGAAGACACTTGTGGTATAAGGTGATCCTTAATTGAATCAACAATTATCTTATTGGCCTTAACCAAGTTCTTCTTGTTTAAGGCTTTAGCCTCATATCCCTTTGGAACTGGAACCTCTCCACTTATGTAGGTGTCCAATTCATTTTCTTCAAGAATCAGTGAAATAATATACTTCCATGATCGGAATTTTTCAGCTTCACCAAGCTTGTCATCAAGTTGGTGTGATTAGTCATCTTGAAATGAGAATAGCAAAAGATTAGATCTTACCATTTTAAGGTGTCCTTCCTGGTTCCGGAGCTGGCTGATCTAGGGTTTGTCAGAGAAACCCTAATTTTCAAAACTTGGAATCTTTCAGATTTGATTGAAGAGAAATATGGTTCTCTTGAAGGTGATTTGTCCAATGTACTCCTTTTATGAAAACAATGGAGGGAAGCTCCTGGAACAGGAAGCCCTAGTTTTCCAATTTCCTCTACATAAATTCCTGGTATTGTTTCTGCGGTATCTCTGAAAGTGCTATGCCTCTATGTATGAAATTTATTTCTGAGGTATCCTTGTCTGTACTCTTTCCAACACCATAGGTTTGAGCAAAAAATTTTTCACCTATTTGGATTTATGAGATTTTTCCCAAGGTGACTTATTTCAGGACTGTTCTGTATAGCAAACCTGTATGAACTACCACATGTACTTGTTTCATAATAAGGGTCTGAACCTTTTACCACATAAATTACGGTCCATTCCCTATATAGAACATCTTAATAAATTTCATTTAGACCTTTTTGGCCCGAGATATAGAATCTCCTTAGGTGTCCTGTTTAGGGATGAATCCTGGAAGGGGATGGAACCCTAATTTGGAGGAATCATATCTCCCAGAATATATTGAATATGAGGCTGAAATTTTTACACAGGGTACATATGTACTTTTTCTTAGGCTTGTGAAAATTTCATCCCCTGATACTTCTTCAATCCCAAGATATAGCGAATATACCAAAACTACCAGTTTTAGTATTTTAGGGTTTTTCAGGCCCAGGGTCAAACTAGAGTTTGACTTTCCCAGAGTTTTACTCAACCAAAAAATTAGACCTTGGTCTCTAAAATTATATTTTGATGAGGAGAGAAATCCTTTGCTAATATCACTCAAAAATTCCTCTTATGTAAAATCCCTAATTTCTCGCAACAAAAATTGAAAATGCCCGGAATCAAATTCTTCTTCAATAGAAAGATGCACCCTTCTATGGAGAGTTATCCTAGCCTCCTTTTGCTGATGGATTGTGGAGAGAGAACCAAAAATTAAGAATCCCTAGCTTCTTCAACTACACAGTGTCTTCTTCTCAGGTTATCTCTGATACCATGTTAGATTTTTATCAATTTAGACAGTATTATCTTAGCATCTTATCTGAGAGAATAACATGCACAACAATAATCACAAGAGACAAGAGACACCGATATTTTCCTCGGGGAAACCATAAAGGAGAAAACCCCACAACTTCCTCAGAGATAGAATGAGCACCAATGGCAGCAGTAAAACCCAAAGACAGAAACATGATCTCCAACAGTTGTTCTCTCTCTCACTTGTGTGAGCACTTCCTTTCTCACTCATGCGCCCCAGTTGAGTGAGTGAATGTGTAAAATAGAGAGGCTCACTCTCTATTTATACTAATTTTTGACTTGACAATTACTTACCAGGGCCAACATCTCTAGGAGAGTCTAATAACCCTAATTCCCCTCAATTGTGGGGACTTTTCCCTCTGATCAACAAGGAAGGTTAACCTTAACTCAATTGTGGGGACTATTTCCCCGACTTACAATGGAGGGTTAACTTCAATGACTTTACATGAATTTATTATATTAATGACTCTCCCGATAGGAACATCAGGGACTAATCAAATACAATATATGAAATACATAAGTGAATACATTCCGAAGTTAAAAATACATCAACAGTGTGACATGGCATATTTGTAGTGTGACGTGACTTTTTTATTATTTTCCTTAGGAAGCCCATTTTAGACCCAAAATATGCTCTAATGATGCAATTTCTAGGTTAAAAACAATGGATTTTAAGAAAAAGTGTGGTAGTGAGCTCGAGAGAATAATATGGAGGAATTTTTACTTTATGGAATAACATTGAATTGGAGTTGGAGGCTTGAAAACAAAAACAACAATGGATTTACTCAAATCTAATAAGTAAAAAAACTTGGAAAGCATTATCATATTTTGAAGCTTTATGTTCCAATGCATTATAAAGAAAAAGATGATTTCTAACAAACTTTGATGAGTGGAAGAGATAGTTTGGGACTGGGTAATATCATAATAGCATGATATTTAAATATAGTTTTATCATTTGAGGAAAAAGGAGGTGGGATAGAGTTAGAGATCCTTCAAGATAATTCTTAGAATATATAGCTGTAGATTTGGACTAAATGGATATAAAGACCAAGAAAGGAAAGTATACCTAGTCTGACAGAGGATTAGGGACATGAAACATATCAACTAGGTTAGACATATTTTTGGTAATTTGCAATTATTTAGAGGAATATTTGTAAATTTTATCCTCTATAATTCCTTCTGCAACTTTGGACCATAAGACAATAAGTATTTCTATGTGTTTGAAGACAGATTATGGGCCTTTACCTTTCAATTTCAACCCTCTTTGGTTAACTCATCATGGGGCAACTGAAACAATAAAATCCACTTGGAAAAATAAAAGAGAAGGATTCCCAAGTTATATTTGGGAAACAAAGCTTAAGGCTGTTAAATTTGATTTGAAGAAATGATCAAATAACTATATTGAGCCATTTAAGGAAAAAATCGAATTCATGACAAATTATCAGATACCTAAAGTGAAATGGAGGAAGTAAATATATATTGCATCTAAGGATTGAAGAGAAAGAAGCAAACAAAAATTTGCAAGCGGTTTATAGGCTAAAGGAAGGGAATTGGAGATTAAAAACGATAATTCTTTTGTTGCAATCATGTGACATGAACACAACCTTTTTTCATAGGCAGGAAAATGTTACATATAATAGAAACAACATTAAAGAAATAACTAAAAAGTAAGGAAACAAGCTTATAGAATATAAGGAGATAAAATAAGAGGCATTTTAGAAATTTCTTGACAGAGAAAGAAGATGCAAATATAGATTTAACAACTCACATGTTAGATAATATCCCAAATTCAGTTAATCAAATGGATAATAAGGAATTAGTAAAATAAATATAGGATAATGATATTATTTTAGCTATCTAGGATTTAGATCCTTACAAAGATCCGAGCCAAATGGATTTACAATATCATTTTACAAGAGGTTTTGGTAGTTAATAAAGTTCAAAATGTGTAAAATGATCAAATCATCTGTGAAAAAAATGTAAATGGGAGGAAATAAAAATTCCTCATTCTTGGATTTTATTCGAAAAGAAAAAAATCCAGCTACCTTCTCAAGATTTAGATCAATATCTTTGTGCAATTCCTTGTATAAAATAATAACAAAGATCCTAGCCAATAGGATAAAACCTCTCTTGTCTCATCTTATCTATGATAATAAAGGGGGATTCATTCCTAAAAAGAACACCCTTGATAATGTTATCTTAGTTCAAGAAGCAATACAGTCTAGTAAAGTTAGGAATGAAAGGGGAATGGTGATAAAAAAGGACATGGAAAATTCCTCTGATAGAGTGAACCATTCATTTCCATTTTCAGTTCTTAGGAAATTTGTTTTTTGAAAGATATTTTGAAATGGATACACTCCTGTATAAAAAGTCCTTGGATAGCTCCTTTTGTGAATGGAATACCTACTAATTTGTTTTAGTTGCAAAGGGGCTTGAAACATGATTCCCTCTGTCTCCTCTATTCTATGTCCTAATGAATGATTCTCTAAGAATAAAACTAGAATTCAAAAGGATACAAGGGAGTTTTCATGAAATAAGAATAGTTAGAGGAGTAAAAGAGATGAATCACCACGAGTTTTTGGATGATAATTTTTGCTCAGAGGATGCTCTAGAATAATAGTTGATAATTCAAATCCATATTGGATGATTACTTAAGGGATTCATGAGGTAAAGCAAAAAATCACAAATGTTGTGTTTATGGTTGGATTTTGTCTGCTTCAAATATGGAAACTGTAGTAGATTTGATTGAATTTTATGGTAAGAAGGATTGGAGATCCTTTACTTATCATGGAATCCCCATAATTTTAGGGAAACCCAAAAAATATGGAGATTATAAGTTTGTGATGGGAAAGAAAACCCTAGATTAATCCAACAAGTAGGGTAGTGTTGATTAAATATATTTTATCTTCACTTGCCAGTTATCAGAATTTGGTTCTGCTAGCCCAAAATGGAATTACAAAGAAGATTGGAAATATTCAAAGAAAATTTGTATGGTAGGGTGGTAAAGCCAATAAGAAAGATGTCATTTGATTAATTGTAAGAAAGTGGTGGCAACTTTAAGCAAATGAGGGTTAGCAATTCATAAGACTAGAATGTTAAACAAAGCTCTAGGAGCCAAAATTATTTGGAATATTGCAACAAGAGATTCAACTTGTTGGAAGAGTTCATTTGTCAAAAAAGTGACTCAACCTCAACCCATAGTAGAATCAATGATCACAGTTTTCAAAAATTTAAGTGTATTGTAATGCCTTGTCTTGGTATTATTACTTGAACTATCATTGGACGTTTATATTTTCTTATTATTGTGGAACTTCACCAGTTTGATGACACAGTGGATTTATGGACTTATTTTTTTGCAGAATTTACATATATGTGAGTGATGTTAATATTATGAATCATGTTCATGTTTTGATTATGTATCTAGCATGCAAATTTAATAAATGATGGTGCATGGATATTGATTTAAAGTTATGTGTTTAATAACTGATTATGTTACCATATGCATGATATCAAAATGATTACCTTGTTGTTAGTATTAACGAAATATGTATACATGTCAATGATTGCACGATATTGCATGACATTTTGTTATGAGACTAACCAACAGGTTTTGAAGAGATAAGGAATAGCTGAGCCCTACAAAATGGAAGTGCATAGACAGTATGAATTCCAAAAGAGAATTGGTATGCGAATGAATCTTTATTGTTATGTATGATTATTTTTATTATCATGATGTGTGGGTTGGTGTGGGGTTTTATAAAACTAAACCTCCCAAATTGGTTATTCGATGACAAAAAATGAGTACAATAGTTGCAATAAAATCACTATGTTGATGTAGACATAGTCCCTTGTTCCATTAGGGGGGGTGGAGGTATTGCCAACTGTTTATCTAAGGGGGGCTCGGATCCATGGAGTTTTGTGCTACAACATGCTCCCCAAGGTGTGTGATAATGACTAGTGGGTGCCTGCTAGGGAATCTTGGACCATGAAGTCGACACTTTCGCTTATGGGTTCTAACTGAAGTTAGGTCATGGGTAATCCAACAAAGGAAGGATATGCTTTGGAAGTTAGTTGTGAATTAGATAGAAGGAAGTAGGTAGATAAGAATGTTGTGTAAATTTTAGACAAAAACATAATTTAATGTGTGTTGAAACAATTGCATGATTCTTATGTTATATCTTAGTATATTATATTGGTGTTGTGGTTTATTATGATATGAGTTAGCAACTAGACATTGCAAAGTCATGTTTAAGTATGTGTTGATAGATAATAATTTGTGTGATTATGTGTGATGTGTGGTCGAGTATTATTGGCATACCTACAAGACGTATGTAAGCATTAGCTACACTTACATAGATCAACTACATATGTTGTAGGAATTATCTAATACACTATCAAAATATGGCTTGGATGCATATGGTTGCAAATGATCACATTATAAATACTATTACCTATGTTAGTTATGAAATGATACTGTTACGTCAAGATTATAAATGAATGTTTAATTAATTGTTATTAGGGTTAATTATTAATTACTATCGATAAAGGTGAAATATTGTTTTTTTTTGTAAATAAAGATTTTATATTACTTCAACAAAGGGTCATTACAATAAAGATAACAATACTTGTCCTTCAAAAAGTCGGCGTGTTCTTGACATGGCACAGCATCAGGCCTGATCTCCCATCTCGTTGGGATACATAGATTCCTTTCCCCTTAGAGAAAAACAGAGTTGAAACTTCATAGGGGCATGAGGGCCTTTACATTCAAAAGCAAAAATTAAACTATTCTAGATGTAGGGCCTGATATCCTCAAAATTTTCTAAATCCGATAAGCCTACCTTACTAGCTGAGATAACCATAGACCACACGAAATAAAACCAGTTTATTGAAAGCCTAAGGAAAATTGGACACTGTAGCCTGAACAGGGGCAGTGGCAACGCACGGGGAGACTGCATTGGGCTGAATGGTTGAACTAATGCTCTTATGGGATTTTCCACATCTTCCACAATGAGCTCGTGGCCGCGCAAACTCCTCAATTCCTTTAACCGCAGCATAGAACAAGACCCCAAGCTTGGAAGAAATGATGTCCACCTTCTGATGGATTAGATGACACTTGTCGTTGTGGGATTTCCAGGATTTCATAGGTTCTTCATCACCTTCTTGTTTGGCTTCACATTCAATGTAAGAGTGGATGACCATTTTCATGTTGACCCAGTACTGCATCAAGAGGTGGTCGTATGCTACAGTGCGACCAAATGTGGATCCTGGGTCAAGAACCCATTCCGCCACCTCTTGGTGTATGTCTTCCTTGGGGATATTTTTGACTTCATGTCAGAGTTCCTCAACCCTTTCCTCCACTTCTAGGTGAATGTTCAGAGGTATGTGCTCCTTGAAGGATTTGACCTCTTCCTGCGCCTAGAGTTGGGCCCGCGTGGCCCTGCAAGGATTCTTCACGTTACCATGCCCTGTCGAAGATTTGCCAGGGGACATACCCTTGTCCAGTGAGCGTTTTAGAGCCATATTCCAATGGGAGGGGGAGCAGGGCAAGCCATAGGGGATAAGGAGGATACTGAGACCTGCAGGAAGGCGAGGAAGAGGGACCATGAGCAAACCAAAAAAATAGGAAGTCTAAGATAGTGCAGGGGTGATGAATGCAAGGAGGTCGAAGAGTAACAGAATAAAAAGGGGAAGGTGGCATAATTTATAGGCTAGGATCATACCTCGAGTGCATCATGGCGATGATGCTAACGACATCCCTCGTACTCTTTCCCGTAGCGGATCCCTTGCTAGAAGTAATTGCCCAGTCGATTCAGCCGTCACACCATTCTCCGCCTGTCCTTTTGCGTTCTGCACCATAGATTACCATGATGGTGAAGGACAACCACCTTTTGATCCGATCGCTTACCAGAAATATTTGGCCATGAATTTGAATGAGGTCCAGTCATGACATGCTCGCACTGTCTGTCACCTCCTGCCACCGCATCATTCGGGCGAGCCACCTGTGTTGCCCCCTCATAGTCTTGAGCTACCACTTGTTTGCAGCACTGGGCCCAATCTTCAGCTTCAAAATTCTCAAGAGGGCCCCATTGATGAGCCAGGTCACCATCCACACTTGCATTGGTAAGGAGGTTCGCTGCCTTGTTGGCATCCCTTTTGATGTGGCTGAAAGAGACGGCTGTGTGGGAAAGGAGCAAATCACGGAGGGAGTCAAGGCAACTAGCAAGCCGCCAGCTGGTGGATAATTTTTTGTTGACTTGTCCACTTGTTAAGCATTTTTCCACCTGGATCATGATGTTAGAGTCCCCCTCAATGATTGTGGGGAAGAAACCGCCACGGACTAGGAATTCCAAGCCTTGAATCAGACCCTCTAACTTAGCAGAATTGTTGGTGTCCTGGCCAATAGCTCCCAGAAAGATGAAGAGGATCCACCCCTGGTAATCCCTGCACAGTCTACCATAGCCAGCGTCCCCTGGGTTCCCCTTGGATGCCCCATCAAAGTTGATCTTGAAAACCTGAGGGGGCGGAGCCGACCAAAATTTTGGGCTAGAAGGTTTAATAATCTTGTCCCGCCAACGGATCCCTACCATCTGAGTTTTGTCGAGCTCCCAGTGTTCCGCAATGTGGATTTCTTCAGCTGGGATAAGCTTGTCCTGATCATGCCACTACATGCTTCTAATGGAGGAGAGGAGGTTATCCTTCATAGTCTGCCAAAATTTCTCAATGTTGTTGCTTTTGTCTCTAAATATTCTCCCATTCCTTTCCTTCCATAGGAACCACATGGTCATTCCTGGTAAGGCATTCTAGATAGTCATGATGATTATGTTTTTGAAAGATTTATGGTTCCATTCCGTCAAGGTTCTAGCCAACTGAGCTCTTTGCCTGTCACTTCTTCAAAATCCCATGGCCCCCTTATCCCAAATGGCTACAACAAAAGGGAAGCTGTCTAGAAGGTGGCTCACGGTTTCTTCTGCTTGGAAGTACATACAGGATTGGGATGGTCCCTAGACTCCTCACTTCCAAAGGTTCTCACAGGTGAGGATATGACCCTTGACCACCAGCCAGGCGAAGATGCCTACCTTAGGCCATAGGTTCCAGGTCCATATCTTCGTCCAATTTTCCTCCTCTTCATTCAGATTTCCTATTTGGATGTTGTATGCCTCCTTGATACTAAAATTTCCCTTGTCTGCATACCCCCATCTCAGAATGTTCGGTCTCTCCTTGAACCTAATGAAGCGATTGAGTATTTCCTCCTGGAAAGAATCCCAATTTGCCATTTTCATTTGGTCTGTTTTTTCCAGGAAGTCCTAGCACCTCCTCCCATGAAGGTTTATGTCCCTCTAGAAGTGGAAAACTTGGATCTTGCTAGCCACCATGGAGTTTTCCTGTATATGGGCCCATCTTGGAATATCTCTGAGACGCGGGAGCTGGTTCTAGGAATCCTCCTAGAATTTGGAATTCCTTCCATCCTGAATTTCCTAGATATTATGGATTTGCACCAGGTGTCTTCCTCCTTTTTCCATTGTCCATATGGGGGAGACCAACTGGTCCTTGTTGAAACGAATCAACTGAGAGAAAGGTTTGTCATGGGCATATTTGACGTGTCAGAGTCTGGCCTAGGATTCGGATGTGTGGGTTACTCAGTGCCACCAGAATTTCACACCTTGGACCTCAGCCATAATTTCAGGATCTCTGATCCCCAAAACCCCCATCAACTTGGGCCAACATAGGCCTTTCCAGCTTACCAGAGCAAATTTGTCCTTTTCTGCTTGACCACCCCACAGAAAGTTTCGTTGGAGGATTCAGATTTTGTGAAGGATAGACTTAGGGCTTGGGAGGAATGAGAACAGATAAATGGGCATAGCCTATAGCACCGATTTGATCAAGACAAGCCTGCTGGGAAGGTTAAGGGGCCTTAAGATCCAGCTTGAGAGCTTCTATTTCATTATGTCTAAGAGTTCTAACTAAGATGTTCTTTTCAACTTTTCCAGACCTAGGGGGACTCCCAGATACTTTGAGGGAAAGGTTCCTTTCGTAAAACCAAGGATGCAAAGGATGTTCCTATGGGTGGATGGGGAAATATTTAGGAATAATACTTGGGATTTGTTAGGGTTAACAACTAGGCTTGAGGCCTTGGAAAAGAGAGATAGGATTTTTTTTAAGCTTCTCACTTCTTGGACTGAAGGGTGCCCCATAAGCATGGTGTCATCAATGAATTACTGGTGGGTCTGTGGGTCCATGTCATCCTGAATTTTGAGACCTCTCAACTCCCTGTTCTCTGACTGAGTCTAAAGGAGACAGCTCAATCCTTCTGCCATAAGAATGAAGAGAAAAGGTGAAAGAGGGTCACCCTGTCTGATACCCTTAGATGGTTGGAAGATGTGGGTTGGAGCTCCATTCAGAAGGATGCTAAAAAAAGGGGCGGAGATTAATGCCATAACCCATTCCACCTAGCCTTGGCAAAAACCATAAGATTCCAACATTTTGCTTATAAATTGCCAACTTAATTTGTCAAAGGCCTTAGCTATATCAAGCTTGATCATCATACCTGGTTGCCAAGAGATTTGAAGAGAGTGAATGACTTCGTGCATGAGGATGACCCCATCTAGGATCTAACATCCTTCCATGAAGCCAGATTGTTCTAGGCAGATGAGATTTGGGAGGAGGGGTTTCAATCGGTTGGAAATCACTTTGGAAATTATCTTATAGATCACATTGGAAAGGGCTATAGGCCTGAACTTGTCCAGGATTTCAACTCCCACTTCCTTGGGGATTAGGTTTAGGAAGGTTGCATTGAAGGCTTTGAGAACCCCCCTTTTACTTTTGGATTCTTCAACAATATCCATAACCTCTTCCTTAACAACGTCCCAGAAATGATAGAAAAAATTGGAAGTGAAACCATCCGGGCTAGGGGCTTTTCCAAGGACCATTTGATTGACCACTTCTTCAACTTCCTGCGTAGTAACTGGTTTGATGAGCATCTCATTGTTTTCCCTATTGACAGAGGAGGGGATTAGGCGAGTGATATTTTCTATGTCCCTTCTTCTATCATGATCTTCTTATTGGAGTATCTCCAAGAAATAGTGGGTAAGCTCGTCTTCAATCTCTCTTCTGGTATCAATCCGGCTGCCATCCATATTTATAAGTTTTTGGATTCTAGAGTTGCTCCTATTTTGAATCACCGAGTTATGGAATAACTTGGTGTTCTTTTCACCATCCTGCAACCATTTGACCTTGGATTTTTGTTTCCAGTATATGGCTTCCTGCCTTTCTCTTTCCTCCAGTTAGCCCCATAGAGATATTTATTTTTGATGCATGTCCTCATCCCACCCTTCCTCCATGCCCTTCTATATGAGGAGCTCAAGCCCATTTATCAGCCTTTTTTTCTCTTCAAAAATATTACCGAACTCTTCTTTGTTCCAAGTACAGATTTTGGCCTTGAGCATTTTGAGTTTCTACTGGAAAGGATACATGGCTATACCTATGGGGGGAACCATCTCTTACCACCAATGATTGACAAGATCTTTAAATTCCTTGTGTTCCAGCCAGAACTGTTTAAATCTGAACGGTTTCCTCAGCGTAGAGCAAGACCAACCCTAGTTAAGGATGATAGGCCAGTGGTCAAATCATGTAGCAGGAAGGACGTCATCCATAATCTCACCCATACCATGGAAAATATTCTTTGAGACCAAGAATCTATCCAAGTAGGAGGCCACCAGATGCTCTCCACCTCGCTTATTGTTCCAAGTACACCAGCCATTTCCAGTTTCCAAATCCACAAAGGAGCTTTGGGCCTGGAAATCACAGAAAGCCTCTTGGTATTTGTCAAGAGTTCGTCTTCCTCCCTTCGTTTATCCGAGGTTGGCTATGAGATTGAAATCTCTGCCCATTACCCAGCTTCCCCCTTTTGACTGGTGTTTGGTCCAGTTGAGGAAGTCTATGAAGGCCTGCTTCTCAGGGAAGATGTTGTAGCCATAAACATTTACAATCATGCCCTTCACTCCGGAATCAAGGTGTTGAAAATCAGCCATGAGTGCAAACTTATTGGCCCTCCATTTCGAAAGCTCCACCACTTGGGGGCAGCAGAAAATTGCAAGCCCACCTGATTGTCTAGTAGCATCTACGGCCATAACTTTGCTGCCTTTCCATATTTTATTTCTGATTTTTTCCAATCTCTCACAACTACATTTAGTTTCTTGGAGTAGAAGAATATCAGGGTTTTCTTGCTTAATCTTCCTGTTTAGAGTCCTCCACTTCCTGGGGTTACTACACCCCCTGATATTCCATGAAATGAGCTTCATTGATAAACTTTGGAGACCTCATAGAAGGCTTCCTTGATCATTGGGTATTGGCCTAATTCAATGAGCTTAACTCCTACTTCTGCAATGCATTGCTTATTTGTTTTTCTCCCTCTTCATTGTTCCTCCTCTGGAGACTTCCTCTTGTTTCCTTTTTGCGGATCAGGATCGATCCCTAGGTTTAGTTGGGCCTCAGCCTTGATTATTTCTTCCTGAAGGAGCTCAATTTTCTTCCTGGGGACATATCCTTGGCCCTTCCTTCCACATTTGGCTTCTATCACATCCAGATCCAATTCTCCTAGCTGCATTTCTTCATCCTCATCTTCCTCTACTATTTCCATCTATTGAGTTTCCTCTTTCTCTGGGGCACTGGTATCCTTCTCCAGCTATTCCACTTACTCCTTCTCCTTGGGTATGTCTCCTTCCGATCTGTCCCCTAGGATAGCAAAGGAGTTTTTGGATCTATTCTCCCAGGCCTCCTGATATTTTTTGGCCTTTGATGCCCCACCTCCTCTACTTCTTCTTATGTTCTTTACTTGGGTAAATCCATCATTTTCCATCGCTCCCACCGGCTGCTGTTCAGTGGAGACAACCATCGGGGCTATCTTGGGGTAGTTCCTTCCTAAATGGCCATACTCATGGCAGTGCCTACATCGGAAGGTAATTTTCTCATAGTCAATGGGTTGAATCCATTCCTCATCTTCCTAATTAAGGATTATGGGTTCTAGAAGCTCCTTGGATATATCTAAATAGACACAGATTCGAGCGAAAGAGGTATACCTTTGAACCCTAGTTTTATCTGCAACTTTTATGAATTCTCCTAAGGTATTCCCTATGTCCTTCAAAGTGTCCATATCCTAGTATTCCCCTGGCAGAGAGAAGAGGCGGATCTTAATAGGGGCAACTGTCATGTCTTGAGTTTCTGGGTTGAACCTTTCCTTCCATGGGCGAAGGTAGAGACCCATAGAGAAAAAGAAGTAAGGACCCCCTTCTAGAATGTGGTCACGATCCTCTTGGTTGAAGAAAATGATAGTGAAAAAAGCCTTAGAACCGAGTTGTAGGTCATAGTGTCCTTTAGGGTTCCATACACTGCTGATCCATTTGACTAGGTCTTTTTCCTTGGGCCAGATCCCCACAAACTTTCTCATCTGGGATTTTTCCTTCCAGAGCTCTATCATGCCTCTAATCTTCTCCGATTTGATTTGGATTGCTAGGATGGTGGGAGATTTAGGCAGACATCCCCCCACTACACGCTTCCAACCGTTTAATGGTTCGGCCTGCTTCTCACTTTCATCAGTTGCGGCTCCATCAGCTAGCACGGGACCCGAAGGGCCTGTCTCCGCCATTGTGCAGCCAAGGGAGGCCTTGTGGCCCTAGGGCTAGAGCACCTCTATGTGAGATGTGCCAGGAGAGCCACCCGCGGCCGGGCATGACAGGAAAAAACCTAGGCTTGGTCTCTCAGCACGCTCCAAAATCCGCCTTCTCTTTTTACATTGGAGTTCGGGTTTTTCGATAAAGGTGAAATATTGTTAATGATGATTAATAATGTTAATAAGCTTGTTGTTAACTATATTGTGGATTGAAGTGCTTAGTTACAAAATTATAAATAAGTACTAATGATCTTAAATAACTTAGGATATTGGTTTATCAATGATAATTGTGTATTAATATTAATTAGATTATTATTAATTTGACGTATTAATATTAACTTCGTATTAAACTTGATGAATACATATTACTTAAATAATAATTGTAGCTAAGGTTGATTATGGAATATGGCACAAGATAAATCAAATGACATGTAGTGCTTGGAAGAGAATTTGTTCATTAATAAATAATTCCATGAATGATCATTAGGATTAATTATAATTAATTAGGATTAAGTATAATTATTAATTATAATGCATCCAAATGTGGTAGTAAATAAGTATTAATTATGATCAATTATAATTAAGTCTCAATTGTTGAATGTGATAACATTTCCATGAAGGATGGTTGAAGTTTAAAGTGAGTATTAATTAGTTAATAAATAATAATTAATTGAGTTTTAACTATAATTAGTGTTTTATTGTGAATATGGTAATAGTTGAATAAATGTTGTTTAGAAATTAACTTGATGTGAAATTTTATTATTAAATAATTATGTTGTTGAATTTTTATATTCTCCAATGATGTTATGTTATGTTGAAAGGATGTTTAAAAATTTACCATAGATCCTTATACTAAATTAACTTGTGTGACTGTGGTAATTAATCATAAAATATTTTATTGTTGTTGCTTTAATGTGGTCCTTGTATCTAGATCAAAAAGTAAGAGAACCATGACATAGTATATAAGAGAATGGTTGAACCATTGAATAGAGGATATGGGAGAAGGTCTCTATTGGGGAGAATAGGGAAGAGACTCTTTTTCATTGTGATGGGAAATTCTTGAACTAGTTCGTTTGGTTGTATTTAGGTTTTTGGCTCCGAGTTCCAAGAACATAGTTCTTGGAGCTAGGAAGTCGACTGTACTTTCCTAGTTGACGGGGTGGAAAACCAATTCTTCGGAAGACAAAGCAACAGGGACAAATATACAAAGGAAACTACAAGCATACAAGTACTTTCCCTAATATTTACAAGTTTTCTTATATAAGTTGTATGAAAATAAAGAGGTATAGGTTGTTCTTTTACAACTATATAGACATATATATTTTGTTGGTGGCACTCAGACATAGTGAACATGAACTTTGACCTTCAAAGAAATTGAAAGCTAACACACATAGATAAATGAGAGACAAAAATGATTTGAAACAAGTTAGAATTTATTATCAATTTAGGGACCACAGTGGTCCCCACACATGGTATCAAAGCCATGGTTGCAAATATAGAACCAAAGGGCTTACTAAAAATTGTAAATCTAAAACAAAAACACATTTTTTTACTAGAAACAAACAAAAATAATGAAATTTACTACAAATCTGGAAAAAAAGAAAATAAAAGAAACGTTTTAACCTACTACAACATCAATTTTGACAAATATTCTATTATGTAAAAATTAAAATGCATATTACAATATAAATATTGATTAGCATATGTGATTTAAAGGCTTCCTTAAAAAAAAAGGGAGACAAACACAAAAAGAGCTACCTTCATCTAGGGTTAAAACAAATTTGATAGTTCATTAGCATCCCTTAAGTATAACCTTGACCTTGAGAGTGACCTCTGCAAAACAAGTTGTATAGTTAGAAAAAAAATGCATATAAGGTTGTATTTAAATTTGGAACAACTAAGTGCAACCAAAACTCTTTTATAGGGAATTCTATTAAACAATTAATTTCATTCTTGTTTAAAGAAGAAAAAAAGAAAACAAAAAGGATAAATGGGATGCCTTTAGCCTCCTTGGTGAGAGTGGATACCGAGGAGGAGCCATTCCAAACCCATCTCTATAACCCTAACATTGATGGAAACCTGCTATAAAAAATGAAATGACTTAATTTCCAAATAAGGTTTTTGAAAAAACATAAATTAAATTAAATAAATTAAAAACCAGAAATTTAAAATAAAATAAAACTCTTACATCAACATAAAAAAAAAATTCTTTAAACCCATAAATCTATTTAGTTTTACAAAAGAAAATACTTCTTTTTTCAAAATGTAGGTTCTTTAAAACTTAGAAGTTTAAAATAAATTACTAATATGACTTTCAAATGGAGGATTCTTACCAAGTTAAAATATTTTTTATATTTAATTATCAATACCAAAATAAATTTAAGAAAAACTTCTATACCCAAAGAAGAATTAAGTATATATGAAAGAATAAGTATTATGTGAAATATGCATAGATCTAGAGAAAAAACCCATATATCAGCATCGAAGCCTTCTTAAATTCCATTAAAAACTGTAAAATCAAGAGGCAACCATTTATAGAAACAGTTAGCATCTTGCCCCCTTCCCCTCAAAAATAATACAAAGAGAAAGCACTCATCTAAAGTAATTAATAAAAACATTTTCCTAATATGTGTTAAAAGGAAAACTATGCATACTGAGAAGAAATATGATTAAACCCAACTTCAAGAGAATTGGGAAGCAAAGCCAAAACTAGACCTTTGGTCAATTGTTGGAAATGAGAAAGCTCCTCCATGTCCGTGTTCATATTCCTATCCATTATAAATTGCAACACATAAATAAGGATGAGGTTTAGGATGTTAGGATTTTGTTATAGAATTTGAATCACTTTTTTTTCATAAAAAATATAGCGGTTTCTTGTTATTCATTGAATCAAAGGTAACCTTTTTGCTGCATCAGGTATACATATACATCACAGACAGTCAAGTGTTCAACAATCATTACAAAACCGTGTGTAGATCATGAGCCTGCAATGACAAGAAATGACAAAGGTTCAAGTGTCCAATTGTCCATCCACAAAGCATCTAGTAGTAGAGGTACAAGACAAACTCAGATAACTTAGCTAAGAAAGCACTCCAGGGTATACCAAAACAAAAAAAAGTGGCCAATACCAACTAAAACGCCATAAGGTGTATCATCAATATCAAGTCAACGCGTGGTGAGAATCAAGACCGAATACCACTTGTGCACAGTAGAGTAGAATGGAAGAGAGCTATGCTAGTTCTCTCCATGGCTATGAAGTCTTGAGCTTGAGTGCTAAGAATTGAGTTTGACATGAAGAATTCCAATATATTTTATGGACAGCTTGAATCTTGAACACCATCTCCATCTTCAAGACCAATGGGCCATAAATTTCATGTAAGCCCAACAATCAACGATAACACCCATAGAGCGCCCAAGGGAGAGTGCTAGTGCTCTGAACGAACAATAACACCCATAGAGCGCCCAAGGGAGAGTGCATCTAGTGCTCTGAATGCACCCAAGGGAGATTGCTTTCTGCGGTAGAACTTACACCCATCACCAGGTCAAAGAGAGAGCCACACACCTTAATTGGAAGGATAAAATTCAGATCTTAAACTTTTTTTGAAAGACAATTTTAACTTTACACTTTTGGGGAGGGCTAAAACCTTTTGGAAGGGCTAAAACCTTTCGGAAGGGCTGGAAAGAGTTCAATTTTGAACATTGGATGTGATCACAAGTAGTGGATATTTCACGCCCATAAGACCTTGTGGATATTCTAACCAACTCTGTTCTATAGATAAAAACAAAACAAAAATAAAAACAAAAACACTATTAAAATGTTAGTTTTTTTTAATATTATTGGAAATTAGGCGAGAAATGGGTTAGAACTAAATATATTATACAAAAGAGTTATTATTTGGGTAAACAAACATATCTGAATTTATGATGTGTTTGACTTATTTTGATTATCATCGTGTCTTTCATTCCCGTGACTGTGTTTTAACTGAAGTTTGCTAGATATGGAATGTTGCACTGTTACGAATGCATCTTTTAATTTTAAAATAAAAGACAAAATTTTGCTCAAAACTTATACTATTCGATCACTTGAACTAGCCCACAGAGTTTTTCTTTCGGAGTAAGCTAGCTGTGGAGCAATCCTCCCTCATTGGACGGAGGAGGAGCAAAGTTAGCGTTGACTTTGCTCCTCCTCCGTCCGATGGAGGGAGTTTTGCTCCACAGCTAACTCACTCTTTTTTCTTTCTCCCTCTATAACGATTAAATATTAAATTTTATATATACATAATAGCTATTTTACATAAAATTAAGCATGAATTGAAAATTGACATCTAAACTGGTTCTGCGTTTCAAGCCTGGAAACAAATATATATATATATTAAAAAAAAAAAAAATTCTTGTTTCAAAGGGTTAACGATATTAATAATTGTTTCAAGTATATGGTTTTCACTTTTAATGTTGCAAAAGACGACCATTATACTTAAATGAAGTCTAAAAGAAAATTTTCATTTAAAAGAAATGTACACTTAATATAACATAAAGTTTGCAAACTTTTAATATGTTTACATGGTTTTGTGTATAATGTTATTAGTATATTTCTATAATTTTATCTATATTGTTGGTTATTAGTATAATTCCATAGTTTTATCTGGACTGTTGGAAAGGGAACGAGGATCCCACCAACATTACCATATCTTTATATTACTATAAATATTTTCAAATGTGTAATTGAAATACGTTGTCATTTAAATTTTGACTTATGACTTGAACACATTATATTGTTAACAATGGCATAATTGTAAGTTTATATATATATGAAAAATCTATTATAAATTCATGATTAAAACACATTTATATTCTTGTTTATAAATTATAAACAGCTCAAACACATCTTTCACATTTTCAACCAACGAAACCAATTTGTATAAACAAATAAGTATTTGTATATCTAAAGCATTAGGTGGAAATGTTAGAGCATTAAGTGGCAATGTTAAGGTGTTCAAGAGAGTGGATAATGTTTATGTTTTGTTTATTGAAATTATGTATATTTAATGACAAAGATGACAATGCATATGCCTATGTGTACATAATGAAGCATTGTCTTTAATGTCAAATTAATAATTTTTAGCAATTTAATAAGCATGAGACTTAAAACAATGTTTTAAATAAAATAAATAATGTTAAAAAAATTATGGTTATAAATATATTTTTATATAAATATAATATGGAAATGTAAACATGATATTTTAATGTACAAAAGAATCCAACTATGGTGGAACATAGTTCATGTAAATATAGTCAAATAAGGAAATGTACCTGAATAATAGTACTACGACATGAATAATAATTGTTTACTTGAGTGTAATTATGGTGAGAACGACATAGCAATTTGAGTATAAGTATTGAGTGTCATAAAAATATTTAAGAATGATAAACAACAATAGGTGGTAATAGACATTTGAGTTTAGAGAAGTAAATAGTGAGTTTGCACGAGAGGTTGCAAGATAACATTCATCATGTGCATTGGTGTTTGTTCTATTAGCAAATTTACTAATTACTTCAAGGATGGAATTGATCTATGTGCTAAAATTTATCTGTGTATAGTATAAGGCTTGTGTGAAGCAGTCCTCCTTTGACAGGTGTTGGGTAATAATATGCAATTCATTCATCAGTAGATAGTGTAAGTCAAAGTGAATTTAACAAGAGATGAGAATTAATGAAATAGTCATGACAATGACTTATAATCCAATTTAAGTTATTTAGAAGACAAGATATTCTTATGAATCACATTATAAGAAAATACAATGTACTCTAATAAGGATATTAATTATTCTATGGATTAAGTATAGTAATGAACCCTGGATAAGTCAAACCACCAACTTATGCAAATGCTAAACAAAATATAAGAATGTAGAGACTGTACATTGTGATTTTTTCGTACTATTTTAATTATAACTTCAGGATGAAATTTCCTGAAGGGTGGGTGTATGCAATTCCCCATTTTGACCTTATAACTTGAACTATCATTGCATGCTTCTATTTTCTTATTATTGTGGAACTTTTTCAGTTTAAAGACACAATAGTTTTATGGACTTATTGTTTTGTGGAAATTACATATATATGAGTGATGCTAATAGTATGAATCATGTTCATGTTTTGATTATGTCTCTAGCATGCAAATTTAATAAATGATGGTACGTGGATATCAATTTAAAGTTATGTGTCGAATAAATGATTACAATGTGAGATGCACGATACAAAGATGATTACATTGTTTTTAGTATTAATAAAATACGTATACATGTCAATGATTGCATGATATTGCATGACATTTTGTTATGAGACTAACCGATAGGGTCTGAATAGCTAAGGAATAACTGATCCCTAAAAAATGGCAGTGCATCGACAACATGAATTCTAAAAGAGAATTCATATGATAACGAATATTTATTGTTATGTATGATTATTTCTATTATCATGATGTGTGGGATGGTGTTGGGTTTTAGGAAACTCAATTGCACAAATTGGTTATTTGATGACAAAACATGAGTATAATATTCACAACATATTCACTATGTCGATGTGGACATAGTCCTTTGTTCCATTAGGGGGGTGGAGGCTTTACCCATGGTTTATCCTCAAAACCCAGAGGCATGGGAGGGTTGTGCTACAACACGCTCCCCAAGGTGTGTGATGATGGCTAGTGGATGCATGCTAGGGAAGCATGGTCAATGGAGTCGACACTTATGCTTACAGGTTCTAACTGGGGTTAGGTCACCCAATCGATGCTCTTGGGTAGTCCAACAAAGGAATGATTGGATTTGGAAGTTAGTTGTGAATTAGATAGAAGGATGTAGGTAGATAGGAATGTTGTGGAATTTTTAGTGAAAAACATAATTTACTGTATGTGTTGAAACAATTGCTTGATTCTTGTGTTATATCTTAGTAGATTATATTACTGTCGTAGCTTATTATGATATTAGTTAGAAGATAGACATTGCAAATTCAGGTTTAAATATGTGTTGGTAGATAATAACTTGTGTGATTATGTGTGATGTGTAGTTGAGTACTATTGGTATACCTACACGAGGTATGTAAGCATTAGCTATGCTTACATAGATCGTCTACATATGTTGTTTGAATGATCTAATACACTATCAAAATATGGCTTGGATGCATATGGTTGGAAATTATCACATTATAAATACTATTACCTATCTTAGTTATGAAATGATAATTTTATGTCAAGATTATAAATGAATGGTTAATTAATTGTGACTAGGGTTAATTATTAATTACGGTCGATAAAGGAGAAATAAAGTTAAGGATTATTAATAATGTTAATAATATTGTTGTTAACTTAATTGCTGATTGAAGTGTTTGGTTACTGAGTGCTAAATAAGTCACTAATGATCTTAATTAATTCAAGATCTTGGTTTATCAATGATAATGGTGTATTAATATTAATTAGATTATTATAAATTTGAACTATTAATATTAACTACGTATTAAGAATGTTAATTAGTGTTAATAAAGTGATAATTAACTTGATTAAAAAAATGTTAAACTAGTGATAATAATGTTGATTAGTCTTAATAAGATTATTATTAACTTGATTAATTCATATTACTTAAATCTTAATTGTAGATAAGGTTGATTATGGAATATGGTAGGAAAATCAAATGAAATTTAGTGCTTGGAAGAGTATTTGTTCATTAATAAACAATTCCATGAATGATCATTGGGATTAATTAGGATTAAGTATAATTATTAATTATAATGCATCATAATGTGGTAATAAATAAATATTAATTATGATTAATTATAATTAAGTATCATTTGGTGAATGTGATAATAGTTCCATGAAGGATGGTTGAAGTTTAAAGTCAATATTAATTGGTTAATAGATAACAATTAGTTGAATTTTTACTATAATTACTGTTTTATTGTGAATATGGTAATAGTTGGATAAATGTTGTTTAGAAATCAACTTGATGTGAAATTTTATTATTAAATGATCATGTTATTGAATATTTATATTCTTGAATGATGTTATGTTATATTGAAAGGATGGGTTAAAATATTTACGATAGATCCTTATACTAAATTATTTTGATTTGATTGTGGTAATTAAGTGTAAAATATTTTATTGTGTTTCTTTAATGTGGTCCTTGTATTGAGTGATGATGGGATTGAAACCTAAAAGAACCCTCACATAGTAGATAAGAGTGTGGTTGAAGAATTGAAAAGAGGATATGGTAGAAGGTATCGAGCGGGGAGAGTTGGTGATGGGGAGGATATAGGGAGGAAATGTGGATGATATTTGTGAGGATTGTTTTTGGAAAAACAATAGAGGAGGACTATTTTCATTGTGATGGGAAATACTTGAACTGGTTGGTCTAGTTGTACTCAAGTTTTGGGATCGAGGGTTCTTGGAGCTAGGAAGTCGACAATACTTTCCTAGTTGAAAAGATGGAAAACCGATTCGGTCAGTTGATTTTAGTTGTGGAATGTTGCAGGGACAAAGATGGACAAAGAAGCAAGGGAAAAGCAATGAGGCCAAAGCTACAAAGGAAACTACAAGCACATAGGTACTTTACCTAGTATTTATAAGTTGTCTTATATAAGCTACATGAAAAGAAAGAGGTACAAGTTGTTATTTTACTACTATATGCCACACAGTCTTTTTTTGCTATAAATTTATCAGTGTATACATATATATATTTTGATGTTGAAACCTGCATAGATCCATAGTGAACATGAACTTTGACCTTAAAAGAAAAGAAAACAAACACACATAGATAGATGAGAGACAACAAATATTTGAAAAAAGTTAGAATTTATTATCAATTAAGGGACTAGGACTATTCCCTACATGTACAACAATATGGAGTTTATGCAAAGCTTCAATTACCATAGTAAAAATTAAATCCTCTTGGTTGTCAAGAAATGAGTGCAGTATAAGGATTTGGGATGACAAAATTCTTGGGAGATGGGAATTAAGACCTAACACTTATTTAAGCAAGTTATAACATATATGGATGAAGGAAAATCAAGTACAATTTTTAGTGGATATTTCTGACTTAGATCAAAAGGGGAGATGGGAAAAATGGAAAACCTTAAGATTTGAGAGAGATTTAAATCAACAATGGAGAATTATGAAAAGAGATATAAGTGGATTAGCGCTCACTAAACACATAGATATAGATAAAATGATACATGGATCAAAATGTTGTAATTATAAAATTAAGAAAAGATATGTACAACAAAGAATTTCTAGCTATTTTTTTCCAAGAAATGCAATTTGGAACATAATATGGAGGAGTGATGCAGTTACAAAAATAAATGTTTTCATTTAGGTTCTATGTCATAATAAAATTCTAACTTACGATAATGTTCATCGAAGATGTCTACAAGGACCTTCTTAGTGCCCTTTCTGCAAGCATGTTCATGAAGGAACCGCACATCATTTTTTTTTAGAATGCGACTTTGCTATTGAAGTATGGAGAACCAACTTTAAAGTATTTTTCCAGAAATCTAGTTCCTCCTGAAAATTAGAGAGAAATTTCTATTATTTGGAATAAAAAAATGTTAACAAAACCTTACTAAAGCAGGTGTGTAAATATTTTCCATACTTCTTGATATGGAAGATATGGCTAGCTAGAAATTCCCTTATCTTAAAAATCTAGAAGAATTCAACAAGTGATGTAGCAAGGTAGGCTTATGCTTTAATGCATGAAGCTCTAAAAATCCATTGTAGGAATAGTCAAAGGAGCAATATTTTGGATTTAGAAGAAATAACATGGATACAAATCCATCTAGAAAAATCTGGGAATAGAATTTCAAGGCCTAAATCTTGTGAAATGGTTAATACAAACTGGTTTTGAGAATAAATCCATGATAGTTGGTGGATTGGATAATAAGAAAAAACTATAATATTTTGTTTTTTGATGGTGCTTCCAAAAATAATCCAAGGTTGGAAGGTGAAGGGGGGGATGTGATCTTTGATTCCAAAGGAAGTAAGAAGAAATATATCTCATGGGGTCAAAGAGATATGTCTAATAATAATAATGCATAACTCTTGGCTCTATGGTAGGGTTTATCTCAAGTCAAAAAAATGTAATATAAGACTTGTTATTTTAGTGGGATATTCAATGATAATAGTCATGTATCTTGTCTCAAAGTAGGCTACAAGGGATGGGCCCCTAAGAAACATAATGTGGATAATTTTTCAATTTCTAGCAGTTTTCAAAGTTTTCCATGCTCTTAGAGTTTTGAACTCCCAAGCTGATAGGAATGCATATGTGGCATTTAATCTTGGCCAAGGTAATCTCCTAATTTGTGTGGAAAATGTAGGTCATTTCTCCATCCCATAAACTTTGACTATGATGCAACAAATCATTATAACCTTGGTTCTAAATACAAATTTACGTATATCAACAAATCAATTGATATTTAGGACAAGTGGCCCAAGTGGAAATTGATTTGCATGTATCAAAGTGCAACAATGGATATAAATTATGATAATTTAACGAGCTATAGGGAAGATGAGCTTCTAAGGGTTGAGAGTGAGGGTAGTGGATACAATCAACTTAGTTCTGCAAACATTATGACAAGCTTAGATGGATTATACCAAAATTTATATGATTATGTAATAAGATATTATTACAAGTTTTTCTATGCTTTTTATAGAAATAGGGGCTGGGATTATCTCATTACAAAGAAAATCCCTTGTAGAGGGGGTCACACCAGAGGATTTTAGTGTTACAAGATTGGAAAAAAATTAAAAAACCTTCGCTACAACCACCCCAATGGTAGTGTATTTTTTAATGGAGGTCATAACAGATAAATTTTATAACTAAAAAAAGCTTTGCGGCTGGATGTTTTAGTGGATTTTTTTAATCGATGTGCCTTGTTTAAAATAGGCGCATTGTTACATTTCATAACATAAAGCATCATTTCTGTACAATGTAAAGTATCTACATATTAGATTCTAATAGGAAGATCTTGGGACAAAAATAGTCTTCACTTAGATTGCACAAGAGAAATATAGAGAAGAAGAATAAGAATAATTGATATTACACAATGAGTTGAATAACAATATGATAAATATTCCATACAACATTATTCATCATTATGGGTGAATATATAATACAACATCAATGAATAATTTGAATACCTAAAGAGGCAGTTGATTCTACCACCATGACTAACTCAGGCGCTAACTCAGTGTGGGAAAATCACCACTAGAGATAACTAGTGCAACTATGGATCACTAAAATAGTTCACAACCAGTTAACTGAAGAGGGTAGGTGATTAAATTTTCCCTAACTACCTTAAATCATGCAAACCAACTCCAAAGAGGCTGAGAGTGAACTAACTGATGGGAATCAAAGCATAACGAGACATAATTGAATGCCTACTGGAGTCAACTACTGGACACTACTGGTGGAACTCTGAGTGGGTTCCTAAATTATAGGGAATGATCCCTAGAGGACCAAAATTCATGCAGACATGCGCAGCAAGTGGTAGATGTTCACTAGATGTGTCCCCCATGCTCTAGTGAAGTGATGAAGACCTCCTAAGCTAGGGAAATGAACAAATAGACTATGTGGTAAAAGTGAGGATTAGTAATAATCCTAACACCCCCCTTTAATCCTAAATTTGGACAACCTTGGACCTGGTAACTAAGACCAAAGGTCACCCATTACAATCTAAATGTAAAAATTATTTGTTCATGTAAATTGAGGAAAAAAGGAAAAACCACATGGGGAAATCCTTCCTTAAAAATGTACATGGAACAAAATTTAAATGAATAAATTCACTTTGTCTTGTTGTTCACTTGAATAATATGAATTTACTTCTTCTTGGTGAAAAACTTGGTAGAGTTTTTGTAGATTCCTTAATCATGTATCAGTTTTCCAATGTTGTACAAAAAAAAATCATGAGAAGAAACCACTTGAATCTCATCTTATGGCAATGAAGGAGCGTCATATGAATGATTCTTGATGTGACAACATAAAATATCAGATATGAACATAAAATTAGATATGGAAAATATATCTGTGCAATCATCTCCTAACCAAAGAACATCAATGAAATCAATAGGCTCAATTTCCAGTGTAGTTGCATAATGGTGAACCCAGTCATAGTCCTTCTTTCCAAATTGATGTGAAACCTTTATAATTATGTAATAGAGATTATGAGGCTCTGAAATATGATAAATTAAGTCATATGGAGCAGAAAACAACCAAGTTATAGTGTCTCCAAAATCAGGTTGAGTCACAGTAGGAAAACTAGGTGCAACTAGTCTATAACATTGACAATTGGGAAAATATGGAGAGTATAAGTATCTAAAATTTGACCTAATAAAGGTTATATGATATCCAAATGTATTTAACAATAGCCCATATATACAGTTATATGTAAAACCAACCAATGATGGAAAACAAATACATAATAACAACTTGCACTAGTGATATATTATAGGAAACCATGAGATTGTTTAGTTTACCAACTGGAGAATTTGGGAGTTGTAGGTTATTATGAACAAAAAATGGATGGCATAAGGGTGTCATAGCCTAAATATAATCCTAAAAATAATATTCTAAATCAGAGAAATAATAATCTGAATGGATTTTGAGAGAGTTGGATGAAGGTAAGCCATAAACTAGTGACAAAAAAGTATTATTGAGAAGAGATGGCTCTAGGGGACTGATAGGTGTATTTTCCAAGGGAGGAAAAGAGGTGTATTGTACAAGTGAAATATAAAGAAGAAGAATAATTGATATTACACAATGAGTTGAAGAACTATTTGAGAAATTTATTCCATACAACATTATTCATCGTTATGCATGAATATATAATACAACATCAAGGAACAATTCGAATACCTAAAGAGGCAGTTTAATATACCAACCTAGACTAACTCAAGATCTAACTCAGTGCGGAAAAATCACCACCAGAGTTAACTAGTGCAATCACTAAAATAGTTCAAAACCAGTGAAATGAAGAGGGCAGGTGAGTAAATTTTCCATGCCTCCCTTAAATCATGCAAACTAGCGCTAGATAGGTACAGAGTGAACTAATTGAGGGGAATCAAAGCATAACTGGATACCTACTAGAGTCAACTGTTGGACATTGTTGGTGGAACTCTGAGCGGGTTCCTAAATTATTGGGAATGATCCCTAGAGCACCAAAATTCATGTATATAGGTGTAGTAAATGGTAGATGTCCACTATATTTGTCCCCCATGCACTAGTGAGGTGATGACGACATCTTAAGCTAGGGAAATGAACAAATAGACTATGTGGTCAAAGGGAGGATTAATAATAATCCTAACACTACATAGGTGCATTCAATCATAAAAAGCACTAACATAATTTCAATGTCATACTGGTGATCGCGTATCAATTATACACACATGTGCTTTATTACGTAACAAACACATTGATGTGATATGTCACACCGTACAATTTTCTTTTATCTTTGTCAGTGTGATTGATTGATATGAGTGCATTGGTGTGTATAAACCAATGATATGCACCAATGAATACAATCTAATGATACGAACTGGTGCATATAAACCAATGATATGCACCTGTGTGGAAAAAAATGTAAAAACACTTCTGACTCTATCTGGCAAGTGAGTATATTTATTTTAAAATTCAATTGTGCGTTTAATTTACATAACTGCACCAGTGTGTTTAAATATTAAAGATGCACCAGTTATCCTAATTAGGGTACATGCACCGATGCACATGATTAGGTTAGATACACTGGTGCATCATCGATTACCAAAAGAATCGCATATGATTCTTCTAACAATGATGCTGACATTGCAACCAAATAATGTTAATTTAAATGATTGAATTTGTGAGTTTTACTATTGTCCGGGGAGATGCACTCGAGCAACATTAATTACCAAAAGCACTGCATATGATTATTTGAACAGTGGATACTGCCATTGCAGTGAAATATATATATCATATTTTTTATTTTTTTAATTACATTGTTTATTTGAAATTTAAATATTTTTTATAGTATTATTCATGTCAATTTTAATTATTGGGATTGTTTGGATTAATTTCTCATATCATAGATGCAATCATCTATTATTTTTCATGTTAGAATTCCCATCACTCATGGCTAGTGCATTTCAACCATTGGCTAAGAAACTATAACCCATGGGCATTTAAGATGTCAAAACCACCTGAGGATCACACTCGATCAAGGCTACCCCAACCCTTAACATGGCTGGATTTTTGGGTGTCCTCCCAACTAACTCACCATTGAGGGGATTGAACCCATGTCGCTTGATTACAAGACCCACACCTTAAGTGAATGAGCTAGCGAAAATTTACATGCAACCATCTATTGCAATATTTAATCATACATGCATTTAATTACCAATGTACTGTTTCACATGTAACATTTGACAATAACATTGAATAATGCAATTGAATAAAAATTTTATTTTATTATACATCAATAACATTTCCTTTTTCATACAAAATATGACAACATAGAGATAACAATAATCAAAATGTCAACATGCACGTATTTGTTACACTTATTGGTAACCCGTCATTTTTCAACTTGGACAGTATGTCCAATACATTATTATACAAAATGTTTGATTTTCATAGACAATTATTTCAAAATATATAGAAATCTACAACATCTTGCATCAACATCAAAATTAAATATGGATCATCATACTTTGTTGGAATTATTATCGGTACTTGAGCCACTCACATTAATTGGGTTATTTGGATGAATGCTTTGTTCATGTATACATGAATGTAAATTGAAAAATGACATATTTTCATAGTAACAATTGAGTCATGAATGATACACATTCTTTCAAAACCATATATCATTCCTTCCATCAACAAGTCTTCTATTGTCAACACTCCATACTTTGTTTCCTGCAAGTTTTATGCCCCGTCACAATGAATCATAGAGTTAATATAAAGGATTTTTTTAATTATAAAATGAGAGAAGTAAAAAAATATAGATACTTACAAAATCCACAATTATTTTTTTATAAACCAACATATACTCACAACCCTTTCTTAACCCAATGTCAATAAATTCATCTCATGGTTCCTTATTTCCTGTTAACCTATTTGAAGACATCCAAGGATTATCAACGACAAAGAAAAATATACAAATCATAACCACTATAAAATATTTATTTCTTATCAGGAAATCACAAATACTCACAAACTTTGCTATCAACCCCTTACTTCGTTGGCATCCTGTCTTGTGTGCTAAAAGGGTTCCATTTTTTTACTTTTCTACATTAACAAAACAATTGAAAATGAATATTTAATTTTGAACTAATTAATTGGATTTACAGAATCCTAATAATCAATGATTTCATACATTTGAAGCATGTTGCTGTTGATATGGCTCCTCTTGCGATGCAATTATGTCTATTTCCTTAACCATCTCCTTGAACACTTTTTTGGACACCCCTACGAGCACATTTTGCATGTCACCTCATTCATCCTTTGGGATTTTCATAATATTCCTGGAAATGTAATGAATGCATTAAACATTTTTTCTCTTGATATGAAAAATAAATAATATAACAGAATTAAAATTATTGAAGAAATGCCGCTTTGTAGAAGTTATACATACATATTATACTTAAACATGTTTAGTAATATTACTTTTTCAATGATTATTTTTTGTTGTTGTATGTTTTTTCTATTGCAAGTTTGACAGGTCTCATTGACCATTGCCCCGAGAATTCCTCTTGTAGTTTACATATGATATATTTTTTCGAATCATTTGAATCGTTTCTATATTGTAAGTAAAAAGGGCATCTCTACCTTGTTTCCACCATATCCCTAATAGTATTACAAAATTATTTCCCCATTCTATTAATGTCCAACACCACTCCAGATGAGCTAAGGACTAATTGATCATCATTTGCATCTTCCATAATTTTATTTTCTTATGATAACATTGACGTCTGTTGCTGTCATCCCCTACATAACATTCAACATATGTGTAGTATATTACTTGAAATATATTAGTGAATAATCATAAGTACATTATTACACAAATTTGAAGAAATAAATCACATTGACTTCTTTTTTATTCACTCGATTTGTCCCTCTACAACCTTTCCATTAGCATTTTATGCTCTTCTGGACATAGATTGGTAAGAATATTACCGAGCTTCCACTTTTTTTTTGGCTTTGCATTTCACATATTAGTGAAATTTACAAATAATTCAAATAAATTAATTTAAATACATAAATTAATTAGAACCACTTGCCTTCTTTGTAATCCTGGATGTGCTTCCATCATGTCGACTAAATTTTTTGTTCATTGAACTCATACCATGCATTTTTATAAATAAACAATCTGGACCATTAAGTACATACGCTATCAATATATTATCCAAATAAATTACAGACCTTCAAAATAGAAAACAAGTTTGAAATCAGTGTGTTTTATAAAATTAAATGCACCATTTCATATATACACATAGACACACCAATGTGTTACAAAAAATAAGACACCCCGATGCATTATACCAACACAAGTGCAATGTGAACAACCTAAAAGTATTTATCATTTTATGGAAATAAAAAATTGGAAGTTCCTATCATTATCGATGTTATTTTTGTATAAATATATCGACAATAGAAAACCAAGAAATGAAAAAATAAGAAAATTTTATGTGTCCTATGCCATTAGAGGTGTTCCATAACGATACGTGCACCGATGCATTCTAGGAAACAAAACACACTGATTTTGACACATTCATTTTTTTTTAGGAAACTAAAAAACAAAAATAAAAATAAAAAACTTTTGAGGGATGACATGATTACATATTCGATACAAATAATGGCCCATTATCACCTTAATATTTTTATATATATTCAGAAATTCAACAAATCCAAAATCCCTAAAAGGTGAAATATTAATTTTGTGAAATAGTAGAGTGATTTAAACCGTATTGTGAATTCATGCAGCCACAACAAACAAAAAGAAGCGTTGAGAAGAGAAATTTTATAACACTGAAGGTACATTAGAATTTTTTTTCTTCTAAATCTATTTAATTT
This sequence comes from Pseudotsuga menziesii, assembly GCA_001517045.1. NCBI lineage: Eukaryota > Viridiplantae > Streptophyta > Pinopsida > Pinales > Pinaceae > Pseudotsuga > Pseudotsuga menziesii. The sequence continues at coordinate 315,543 of LPNX010535294.1, forward strand.
CTAAATAAGATCAACGATAATATTTACATAAATTTTTTACTATTCGGGGTTTTGTTTCATTCACCATGCCTGGCAAATTTTGATCTTTAGAATAATCTAGTTGCTCCAAACACCTTTTGCATAAGTCTCTAGTCCAAAGATCTCTCCTGAAATTTTCATAAAAAGAACAGATTAATGTTTAAGTTTTTTTTCTTTTAAACACACTTTAGAATTACTTTTTTGAACTTAAAATTTTTTGCCATTTTTTTCAGTTAAGAGAAAAAATAGCTTGTGCAATTTTTTATTAATATTAATTTTGAACTTTTGGCAGTTCGATGTGCCCGTGTCCATGACTCACCAGTGCATTACTTTATAAACCACACCAATATGGCAATTTGGTGTGCCTGTTTCCATGACTCACCAGTGCATTACTTTATAAACCACACCAATATCCCACGACTTTAAAAAATACAATCACTCGATGCGTGTATACTAATGATGCACCTCGGTGCACTTGTATTTACAAAACACACCAAAATGAAAATTGCTATAAAAATGCATGTATAAATATCTGCTACAAAATGTAGTGGATATTTTCTACCGTGGGAGATTTTGTGGAGGATCTTTCACAATGCTTTTATTATTGTTACACACTAGCATCCTTCTACTAAAAAAATTTCCCGTTCATTGATGTGTGTGTACATGTAACCCACAAGTGCAGCTGTGTTTATGAAACACATTGTACTGAATAATTGTGTATAATGCATGTATAAATATCTGCTACCAAATTTAGCGTATATTTTCTGTTGAGTGGGATTTTGCATAGATTATTTCATGGTGCATTTCTTATTTTTTAGCACCGATGCATTTAGTCTGTTTGAGCACATTGGTCCATGTATAATTGAATAGACACATTGCTATAAATTTTTAATGTTGGGTTTTTGTGGTTCCACTTAAAACTATATATTCATCTCATTTTCTTTTTAGTTTTCAACGAAACCAACTACAATATTTAATAATATATATATATGTTCCTTAAACTCACCTTGATCTTATGGAATGGTATCCAAAATACACTAGAAGTTATATTGGAATATAGTTCTTAAAATGAAAAGGATTGTAGAGACGTATATTGATTGTTTATTTGGCTCAAATGTAGGGAGAAAATTTTGTAGTATAAAATGGCCAATTCTTCAAATTCCATGTCATTCCATCATGTTCAAATTTTAATGAGTTATCCCTTTCCATTCCCAGTAAGTTCAAGTTTTAGTTATATTTTGACTATTTATTTGAATTTATGTTATCCATATGAATATGAATATCAATTTATTCTTTATTGCAGGATCCTAATTCAAGTTTGAGTTCAGATGCACAAGACATTACACTAGTTTCAAAATGTTGTAATATCTGATTAGGAGCAAGATATTACAAGCAGTTCACAGATGAAAATGGGAAACCGATTTACCATGCGAATTGTAACATGACATCTTCAAGACACAATCCTTGTTCATCGATGGTAATTCGTCGTGAGATAGAACTCTTTAATGACACCTTAGTAGTTTGTGGTTGTTCAAAATGTCAAGGGTTGAAGGACAACCCTTGACATGTCACACTAACCCATTAAACCAATGATATATTACCCAATGTTAATGGTCTAATACCCCTTATTGCAGTAAATAATCCAATAGGTGATATAGAAAAGACAAACATGAACGCTTACCTATGCTCTTTTTTGAAAAACTTGAAAGACAAATCAACTATATATCATCCTAAATTGATGAACCCCTCTAATTATGTTCATTCAACTCAAAGTTATAGTGATACAAAGTATGATTTGAATGTCACCCAAACCATCTCTACTAGAATATCCAAAACGTTGCATGAGTTGAGAGAAAAACTATCCAAGTACACACTGAGGCCCGTCCAATTGTTGGAGGGTAGTGATGATTTCTCCCTTCTTGTGAATTTTCAAACTAAATGTCAAACTTCTTACAACTGTGCTTTATATGGCACATGGTCGTCTTCTCTACCTATGCCTGATGTTGGGACCAAAATATCCTTTTGTGGTAATTGTTTTATGATTGCAAAGTCTAATATTGATCCTACAAATCTTGGGTTGTTTATCCTTTCATATGTACTTGTTTATCCCAAACAATCGGTATCACTTATGCCATTTTGCGGTCCAATCTATTGTCGGTCTGAATACTTGAATATTGTTAAATACAAGCATAGCATTTCCATGTATAGTATGTGCATGCATGGTTATGTTTCTAGAAACTATAACATGAAGAACCTAGTATTATAGATGGTCGTCCTCACACTCATGGGCATATCACAAGGTTCATAAGTAGTTCTAGGTGTTCTTTATTTTATGCAAATTGTTCATTTGAGGAACACTTCAATGACCAAGAGTTCTTTATGAAAAGGAAAGCATCAATATTTGTTTTTATACATGCAATACATAGTTTGTCTCCTGGTCATGAGTTATTCATAAACTACAACTTTTGTAGACCACCAAACCCTCCTCAGAGGCGTCTTGCATTAGGAATACCCTTAGAGGTTCCTTTAGGGTGTAAGAAAAAAAATGATTAATTGTATTTGCCAATTTACAATGGGAGCCATGTTAATGTATTGCTTACTTTGAAATTATGTTTTATAAATTGTTAATTTCATTTATAAATTGAATTTGAAAATGTGTTGCTCAAGTTTAATTTTTTTTATTTAATGTGGAATTGATATTAATTTATCACTCAATCTGAAATTTTTCATTATAAATTGTTTGCATCTTATCATTTTGTATTGGAAATGATTCATGTGCTTCTGTAATAATTGTTTTGTATAATAATAGATCAAACCGATTACATTGTTCTTATTAGCATCATCGATGTAATGTTCAATATTTTTTAAATCAATATTTTTATGATGAGTGACCTGCCTACCATATTTCGTTGCACCCCAGTACAATGTTAAATCAAGAGAAATATGAAAAAAGAGCACAAATTTAATAGGAAGAATACCAACCATGGTTGAAGCAGCCATCTATTCAATTTCCACTACATCCATCCTCACCAATTACGAATGCATATATTGATAGTAGTTCTTTACATGTTGGCAATGGAGGCAATGAAGTAGATGTTGGTATGGATGAGTTCTTACAAAAAATGAGTGCCATGGATGCAATTTTGTTTCATACATTATAGAACAATGAGGTAGGATATGGCGCTCATGTCATTGAATCCTTCTTTGAAATCTTTAAATTGGAGAATTCCAGACCCCTCTTTGAACCTAGTCACCGTTACACTCAAAACTTGTCTCTATGCTCAATCCCCTGAATTGATTTGGCCAAACTATCTTTTGAGGAGACATTTTTCTCAACTCTAGGATGTTTGATGCACCTTGCTTCCTTACAAAGAGCATTAGAATGTCCTGATGCCTCTTTCCTATTGATAAGGTGCATCGGTGACACTTGTTTCTTAAACACAAAGAGCATCGACATATCTTGCTCATGCATAAGGAGGTTCATCACTGTCAAAAGGGAAAAGAAGAGAAGATTTCTAGAACCTTCTAGATGAAATTCCTCATGGAGGCTTATCCCAACTACTTGGAATAGGTCGCATTTGTACCCCTAACCTCTAGAAACCATCCCTCACCTTCCTCCCAAAATACCTCAACCATTTTGAGCCCTCTTTGGCCTATACATACAAGCTTACCCTCATGGATGTGGAAGATAAGAGGACCAAGAGAGTACCTTTATGCTGCTCAAATCATTGTTGGTATAGGAGGCAAAGAGTGTGGTTGTGAGTGATATTTGTAGAGTTTGTATAGTGTGTGTGAAACTATATCAAAGAAATTGTGATAGAAAAGCTTCAACATCAAGGATTTGGTTGTACTTTTATTCTCTTATATTGTTAATACAAACATGTTCCCATTTCCCATGAATGATTTGTGTTAATATCAATTTTTCATTACTTTTCTCCTTTATCATTAGTATATATTGTTGAATTATCTTGTTGCTTTCACTATTGTGTCTTGTTCTTCATGTTCTTTGCATGTACAACTAATGACAAACGAATCTATGAGACAAGGACCACCTTCATAATTGAGGTAAGAAAGATTGCCATTCAAGTAGTTTAATAATATAGGGTGAAGATGCATCGCTATGAAATTTTGTTTTAGATATGCCCCCATGTAGACTAGGGAAACAATCTTTGTCCACATTTATTGAGAATTTCCGGTAACAAAGCTGGTGACCATACTCGGTACAAACTAATCATATCTATGAGTTTTTTATTTTTCTTTTGATTAAAATCTTGCAAAGTTTTTTTCTCTCACTCAATCGAGGATCTAAGGTGATAAATCCATCTTATTTCATTCCTGTTTTCCTTCTTTGGTTAGTTCCTAGACTTACCCAAATTCCAGTTTGATTTATAAATTTTTATCTTAAAGGTTATTTACTTATTTTGGTTCTCTAGATCCGTTGATGCACCTGGGTTTCTTTGACATATCACCGGATTGTCCCTAATGCCTTTTTCCTACTATAAAGGAGCGCTGCTGACACCTTATTCCCAGAATCAAGTAGCACCATTGAGGTTGTTTAGAAATAGGAAAATTGTGACGATTCCCTGGTTCTACCCTGCAGAGTGTGTTGAGGTAGGCCATCTCCAAATCTAGGGTTTTCTTTTGTTTGGGTTTTTTCAATATGCTCCTCTTCTCATTGATAGGTTTGAAATAGTGTATTTATCCTGAATGTACTTTTTGAGTTCAAATATTGAAAAGTTGTCTTCGTAAAATCTCTCAAACTTAAAGGTTTTGTGTGGAAATTCGGTCTTGGGTTTATGGTTTGTCTGTCGATCTCTAAAAAGCTATTTCTATATCTATAGAAAATAAAAATGTTATGGTTTCTTACAATATTTAGTGTGATTTTTTTTCTTTGCATTTATTTCTCCATAAATACATAAAAAAAGCAAACGAAAAAATTAGATTCGTTGCTTTTGACTTGATTAGATGATTAGAAGTGTTTATTTTTGAAGTTTGGTGAAGAAAAACATAGGAATTTAGGCATTAAAGAACCTTTTCCTTTTTATATTAGAGATCTCTTAGGTTTAGCATCGAGAGGTTTTGCGTGTCTGAAAGTTTGTCGAAGCTTGAAGAACGAGTTGCCAAAATCGCATGGTGTTTTCATTTATTGCTTGAAAGGAATAATCTCTCCCTTGCTCTAGTTAGGATTCATCAAAAATAAAATTGCATTACATTTAGATAATTTAAACCTTGCAATTACTTCACACTCCAAAAACATTCACTAACCATTAAAGATAAAATTAAATGGTAGCTTAGGTTAAAATTATTACTAATTTGAGTGATATGGTAGAAGATGTGTTCTAGTGTCTATAAACATAGGATATGTCATTCTTTGCCTACATTGCATCCCAGGGATCATGCGGTTCATCCACGTACCAATCGATATATTGTAATACTTTTCATGTACCCTCAAGGTATATTGAAAATTTCTTCATGTACTCGATAGTATATCAGAAGGCCTCTTTTAAACGGTTGTGCATCATACAACAATAAAATGGATTTGAGATCCCATGTACCTTAGGTATATCGGGAGACCCTTCTAGGAACTGATATCAATTGAGAAAATCCTTTTTGGCCATCTTGTTGAATCAATACACTGAGAACAACACTCAAGGAGCTACTACGCACATTCCATCTAGGTAGTCGGGTATTCAAGCAAGGGTACGGTCCCAATACTCCTTGTCATGTTTTCCTGTTGGAACCTGTGGTATATTGGGAGTTACGACAAATTGACACTCTTGGCATGGATCTAAATTTTTGAGCCCCTATTATCACTTAAGCTTACTTGTGACCTTAGCTGGTGTAGAATTGTTTGTGTGTGATGTTTTTCACTAGAATACCTTTAGAGTAAAATTTTTTAGCCATCATTCTAGCTAAACCACCTATGAGGAGATCTCACAAATTGCAGGGTTTACCACCTGAATATCCTCCTATCGTGGAATAAAGAAAAGTGGTGACCATGGACCAACTTACCACAACTGATCCTTCTGTAGAAGGTATTTCAATTTTCAAATCAGGATAAGAGTATTCTTCTTTGGAGAATCCATCTACCTATACCACGGTGCTGGCACAACTATATTCTTCACATGATTCAACCTTTCACTTCCCTACAGAAATCCATTATAGTGCATGAGATTAGGTCTTTTCCTAGTCATCAGATGACCTGGTGACATCAGAATTTGGTCCAATTGCTCCATTTTTGGAGACTTCCTTAGGAAGGACAATTTCTGAATACAACGCTACCATTTCATACCTCCACAATATCCAAGATTTATCCAAAATGAAGAAATCCTCAGGCCAGTTCAGGAAACTCTCACTCATTTGTGTCAAATGGGGGAGAACATAAGAAGAAGGAGTGTCTCTCCATTTCCTAGCCATTCTAAAAGAGCCACTCCTGAATACCATGTCCCTGTTTGATCTTATGCTTCTACCATATCCGAATTACCAGTTCAAGGTGTGGTTTCTTACGATCTCGACCAACCTTCCGTCCCAAACCTACCATCTTAAACTCTCACGTCTATCCGTAGTTCTCCTACGAACCCTTTAATTGTGGGGAAACCCTTAGAACAAGTTGTATCAACAACCACATGAACTAGTTTAAATATCAAATAGAGTATTTCTTTAGGGAAGCCAATAACTCTTGTACCCTACATGACCGCAAATGTGATCACTCCTTCCTCCTCACCGAACAATCATCATGGGGGTACACTTACCCAGGAATTCAACTGACAATATTTAGTCACAATTATCAACCCATTGCCTCGACAACTGTTTTTCTTAGCTTCTGTTATCTTGGTAAGCCTAATACCCCATGGTGGAAACCCAATTGGACAAATTTCCCCACATATGGAAGGCTATTTGAAAACACGTTTGGTGGCACACCTAAAGGTCCTTTATATGGGGGCCCACCTGTAGGTACACCATATGGGAGCCCACTTGGAGGCCCACCTAGAGGTCCATCACCTAGAGGTATGCCATCTGGAAGCCCAACTAGAGTTCCACCACCTAGAGGTCCTCCATCCATAGGCCCACCTGGAGGCCTGTCAACTACAGGACCATTAGGTGGGTCATTTGGAAATCAACCACAACTGAACCAACCTATTATAAGAGGATCATCGATATCTGTTTATCAATCCACTTACAACCCTACTGGTACTCATATTCCTTACCAATATTACTAACACCCACAACCTAATCACTATTTTCCATTTCTGTCCACACTCAATCTGCCAGATTTTTCAATATTGATTAATGATCCTATTCACCATGATCCTTCATGGCCAACTATTCCTATAAAGTTATTGTAACACCTCGCTTTTGACCCTGTTTGCATTAAATATATATGATGTAAATATTGTAATTAATCATGGTGTGGAGCTAAAGGAAAAATCCCCACCATTGATTTATCATTTTATGTTTCAGCGATTAAAATCGATGCCAATGACATTTTTTGCTAACCGACACATTATAATTTTGGACATCATGTAAATGTGCAATTTAATTAAATTCCTGCAACTAGCTATGTCAATGCAACATTAAAATATATGGGGGCATGCTTTCCCAAGGATAAGGGGGGGGGGGGGGGGATGTTTAACCTTTGTGGCCAATGGGGAAAATCCAAATGTCAATGAAAGAACCCATGAAACTGTCAACCACCTTTCTTGTCTCATTCACCAAATCATTTAATTTTTCCAGAAATTTGTTGAAGTAGTTATTGCATGGGATGGGAAAGGTATGGAAGTCAGAAATTCAAATTTGGAGAAAACCCATTTCTTGGGAAAAACGTTTTTGACTTTTGGGGCAAGTTAACACCCAAAATGCATGCCCATTGGGGCCACACATCCACATTCTCCATTTTTTTTACTCACATAGTGAAGCTTGGGAGCTGTTTTTACCTTCATGTTTTGGCTTGAGTGCGTTCACCTTCACGATTTTGGCTCTTGGGAATTTTTATCACCATCATTTATCCACAATTGGAGCTCTCTCAAATGGCTGGAAGTTCCTATGTGTGGCAGTCATGTTGTTGGGTTTCTTGTGTGTGTTTTCCCTCACGTGGGTAGTCGTTTATTCATTTTCCTTAGGCTGGGAAATTTTTTTTTGTAATGATTTGTGGTTGGGTCTCTTCCCCAAATTTTTTGGTTACATTTTCTCCACTGATATCCAAGATGAAATTTTTTTTTGTGTTGCCCAATGATTTGGAGGAGAGACCACGTTCTCTTGGATGTTTTTGAGTTTCAGTTTTGACCACGTTAGGGCCAAAACATCCCTGGGAATTTAAATTGTTGTCAAGGGGTTGTTTTTCCCCATCATGGAAAATCATTTTGTTGCCAAGACTGTTCTGGTTCATACCCAGTACTTGCATTTTGCTATCTAGTGCATTCCTATGTGAGCTTGGTGGAGTAAGTCCAAGAATCCAGCTGTCAGTGGGCTGACTGTGTTTCGAGGTGTTTATTGACTTGACAGTGGGTTTTTGACCTTACTGTGTGTAAGTGTGTGTCCCCTAGTTTCTTGTGGAAATCATTCCCATCTCGGGGGTGGTAGTGATGCGGAAAGAGTAAGGAGCACAGTGGCCTATGGTTGGGTGGAACGTTCAAGTGACAAAGCTAGTTGCGAGGAAGCTTCTTCTCAAGATACGTATTCTTGTATTTAACTCTGCAATTGTATTTTCTTTGTAAATTTTCATGAACATGTTGATGCTTGAATGTGTATGCTTACACTGTAGATTTCGTATCTTATACATCTGTGTATGTTTTTAAGTTTCATGCATTTTATTCCATGTTAATGGGGCTAGTTTTCCCGGGAAGAAAGGATTATGGTAGCATCCTCTTTTTTGGTCAGAGGGTCGGGGACGTTATAGTTACCTTTGGATATACCAAAATTTGACGATAAAGTTGGTGTGTACCCAAAAAACCAGGTAATGACTTATCATTTGTGTTGTTATTCAAACTCTCTAATGGATGGTTCCATCTGTTTGATAATTTTCCAAAGAAATCTCACCAGGACTGCTACTAAGTGGTATATAGAATTTCCTCAACACTCCTTTTGGGATTTTAACATCCTAGAAATGGCCTTTTTGACGCATTTTAAACTTCTGATTAGGTATGAAATGGATACATATATTTTGACCTCGCTCCATCAAACCACGTCCACCGATATATACAACCATATACATGAGTGGAGATGACGACGTAGGTTGATTAAATCTCCCATTATTGACCAATTACTTGCCGATTGGTTCACTAATTCATTGCTTCCACCCATTTCCAGGGATGTAGCCATGGTAGGTGTTGTCACCGAAGAGAAATCCATCAATCGATCTTAGTACCTAGACTTGGTTTACTCCCAGTTAAGTACTCTCTACAATTTGATCCCAAACGTTCCCTGTCCTACTTCAAACCCTTCAAGACCTTCGACGAAACCATTGTTCGATGGCATACTTAGTTATGTTCAGACACAGTCAAGGACTAAATCCTTGAAAAATAAAAACCAACCTACTCCACTTGCTAGTCATACTGTCACAAACCCCAAGACCACCCCTTTTACTATTGTCTCTACCGAAGTGAATGCGGTTCAATCCTCAGAAAATTTAGGAATGAAGAAGAAAGGAAGAAATACATTTAAGAAATATTAGAATCAACAAGAAAGTAATAAACCACAAAACAAAGATGTTAAATCCAACAACAAAAGAAAGGAGAATTTTCCCTTTCTTATATGTGTGGGTGGCCACTTAACCAACGAATTCCCCCAGCATGAATAGGTCAGTAAATTTATGAAAATCACTTCCCCTCCGACAGTTTTAACTGATCCTTTCCCTACCCAAAAGAAATTGATTGACCATCAATCCTTGCATGGGTCTTCTTCATATTCTATAGATGAGGTCAAAATGATGTCTACTGAATCTGTTAGTCTCACCACTAGATCCCATAGCTGTGACCCTCCTCTAGAAAATAAAAATGACAACACTTCAATTGATTAAACTACAACTTCCATCCCTCATCTTACCAACGATATTTGAATTGAAAAAATTGTTATTGACATGGTCCTCCGGTTGCCCAAGAGTACAGTTTGAAAATCAATATTTAACCCTAGTGCGCAGGTTGCTCAATACTACAATGTAGCAGAATATTTGGCTTAGGAACCATGTTCTATGTATACCCTAAAAGTACTCAAAACATGTCTTGCACAGAGGAAGAACTTGTTGTTGTTTCTTGGATCTATGGATCTTGAGAATAATAAAGTTATCACCTTTAAACTGGATAATTTTAAGTCAAGGCTCTCCCATCAATTAGATTTCCAACTATCTATGAAATTCATTGGGAAAAAAGTCCATTGTACTGTATTGGACAAGGGTTCCTTAAATTCTGTCATGTCTCTATCTTGTTGGAGAGTTGCAGGATCCCCTGAAATTAACCCTTCACCCATGAATTTGAAGGCCTCTGATGGTCATGGTTTTCAACCTTATGGATTATTGTCCTCTCTCCTGGTTGAACTAGGGGGTAAATCCATGTCCATCCATGTTGAGGTTGTCTATGCTCCTTTAGAATACAATATCCTCCTATGTAGAAATTGTTTCTATGCGATGTAGGCGGTATATTCATCCGTGTTTTAGGTGGTCCAATTCCCATTCCAAGGGAATATTATTACTATTGATCAAGTAGATTTTTGTTCTCCAGAAACAAGTTCTAATTCTTTGAACAATGTTCCACTCCTAGCCTCTTCGGACCCATAGTATTAGAATGCAGGAGTAGGTCTTCTTAAAGATTCATCACTCATGGGATTCTTTCTATTGAAAAACCATCCTCCCCTTTGCATGTCGCATCTATGAACACGATCTCCTTTAGGAGTCATGACACTTCAAATAAAGGGAAATCAGTTGATGACTCAAAACCTTTCATTAATTTTGTAGATACTTACTAGGATATCCAATCCACCAATGAACCCACCATTAATGATCATATTTTGGTGGAATTCGACCTTTTCCACCTACCTTATTGGTTAGATTCCCCCCCTCACCCATCTCTATATTACCTTTTGCAACCTCTTCCATCATATGAATCCATCATGTAAGTCATATATTTAGATGAGATACCTTGGAAAGAACATCATCATCGATCCTCTTTCCTTCCTAGTTATCAAATGGTAGAAGATCATTTTGAAACATTGGTTTCATATGATATTGTAACTATGCCTCATTCACTAGTACTCATTTACAATGTTGAGTACGAGGGTAATTTGATTAGTATTACTAATATTGGTCTCATAGACATATTGGTGAAACCTAGAGTTGTAGATAACATTCACTTGGGGAAAAAAATTTCTTCTTCGGAACTTGAGTCTTATACGACTCTTTTTAGGAAATTTAGAGATGTTTTCACTTAGACATATGAATAAATTTGAAGGATATATCCTTTGATTGTTGTTTATGAGATTAGGGCATACCTTGATGCCAAGTCAGTTTGTCAAAAATGACGTCAAGTACATCCACAGAAAGCAGCGACCATTAAGAAAGAAGTTGAAAAAATGCTTAGGTTTGGGTTCATTTACCCCATGCCGTTAACATAATGGGTTTTGAATATTGTTTCCATGACCAAAATATAGGGAATAATCAGGATTTGTATCGATTTTCGAGACCTTACTAGGGCTTGTCCCAAGGACAATTTCCCTACTCCTTATATTGATCAAATCATCGATAACTACACTGAGAGCACCATATTTTCATTTATGGATAAATTTTCTAGCTAAAATCATATAGAGATACTCCCTTTCGATCAGCACAAGATGACTTTCATTTTCCCATGGGGGACCTTTGCCTATAGAAAGTTTCCCTTTGTCCTTAAAAATATGGGCCCTGCCTTTCAACATGCCAAGTCTTATTCTTTCCATGATATTAAACATATTGTGGAACCATACCTCGATGACCTGCTTTCCCATTTGTAGCATAGAGAGCATCATGTTTACCATTTGAGAGTCATCTTTCTCAAATGTTGCCATTACAACATTCAGTTGAATCCACACAAATGTATTTTTTTTGTTAATACTAGAAGATTTCTTGGATTGATCATTTCCAAGGATGGAATCCATATAGACCCATTGAATATTGAATCTATATTGGCCCTAGCACCTCCTATCAATGTTATTGAAATTCAAAGTTTGCAAGGTAAGGCAATTTTTTGTGTTGTTTTGTCGGAAACTACATCGAGAAGACACACAATTTCATGTGTTTGTTAAAAAATGACACACCCTTTGTTTGGGACAAAATTGCACGAAATGCATTTGACACTCTCAAACACACTATCATGCATGCATCTGTGTTGCAACCACTCAATTACACCGATTACTCCTTTTATGTGGTTTCATCGTTAACTACCATCGGCATGGTACTAGGTCAAACATATGAAAATGACCAGGAACATGCGATTTATTACCTAAGTAATTGTCTCCTTGAATATGGAACATGTTATTCTCATGTTGATAAGTTGGATCTAGCCATGGTCATCACAGTCCAGAAATCACGTCACTACATCTTTCTCTGCACAACTACTATGCACATAAATTCTAACCCGATGTATTACATCTTGACTCGTTAGGTACTTGGGGGAAAATACTCTTGTTGGATTTTCATTCTCCAAGAATTCAAGTTAGAATTTTCAAAATCAAGTTCAAAGAAATCCCCTGTCGTCATGGAACTTATGACCTTCCCCATATCACCGAGGATACGTAGTGCTTAGATTCATTACCCAATTAATCATTGTTCCTAGTTAGCACGTATGATCCCTGGTATGGAAATTTGATTTTATATCTCTAGACTCAATGCTTTGAGCCTAATGGAACCTGAGACGAACGTCGCCATATTCATCATCACATAAAGTAATATCTTATCGTCAACAATACATTGTACCATGGCTATGTTGCTTAAATCATGGAGAGGCTGAAATAGTTTTGAATGACTGTCACTTTGGATCTTGTGGCATTCATCCTTCTAGGATGGATACTACCCATAAAATTTTATGCACTAGGTATTTTTGGCCCTCAATATTCAAACATTGTATGGATTTCATGAAAAAATGCCCACCCTTCCATATTTTTCAATCCAAAAAGAGCACCCACCCAAATCCTTTACGTCCCATCATTGTTGTTAGCCCTTTCACAAAATGGTGCATTGATTTCATGCATTGTAATCCTACCTCAACCAAGGGGCATGGTTATGTTATCGTAGTCATGGACTGCTTTACAAAATGGGTTGAGGATAGGAATACATATGCATAAGATGGAAAGCCTGCCACCCTATTCCTTTTCAATCACATAATCCCTAGGTTCTGTGTCCCTCAAGCCATTGTGACCGATCATGGTGCACATTTTCAAAACTACATGATGGTGTAACTAATTGCCAAACTAGGTTTTCTCCATGATAAATCCACACTCTACTACCTACAGGCCAATGGCCAAGTCAAAGACATCAACAAAGTGTTGAAAACTATGATGCAACGGATGGTAGGATAAGCTAAGTCCAGTTGGAATTTACAATTGTTTTCCACATTATGAGAATATTATAGGACTACGGTTAAGATATCTACTGACTTCACACCGTTTCAATTGGTGTATGGTCTAGAGGCTACTCTCTTGGTCGAATGTGAGATTCCTTCTCTGAAAATTGTTGTAGAACTACTAGCCAATACCAATTTAGAGGAAGAATGGTTTTTGTACTTGAAAAATCTTGATGAGACTCGTCGAGATGCCACCTTAGAAAATGAGGTACATAAACAACAGATTAAATCTCAGCATGATTGATCCATTCAACCTTGCCTCTTCAATGAAGGTGACCTGGTCCTGACATATGACCAAAAACATGATAAATTTGGAGGTGGAAAGTTGGAATCCATGTGGCATGGATCTTACATTGTCACTGGTGAGTCGTGTCTTAGAAAAGGGATCTTATGAGTTGATAGGATCTAATGGAATACCTTTAGGTGAGCCCCAAAATGGGATTTACCTTAAGAGGTACTATGCCTAGGTCATCCAGCATAGATACCTTGTACATATTGTTTATAGAGTGTGTTGTGTGTAGATTGGATTGTGATTTTGTTGTGAATGTAGGATTTGTATTAGGTAAGTCTGCATATATAGTGTTGTGTTTAAAGGAATAAATGACCACTTACTATGGATTTGCGGATGGGGCTAGCCATTATACCTTGAATCTCGCATCAACGGCTTGGGTAATGTATTCCCCTTTTGGTGATTTGGTAATCTCGGGAGTAACTTGTTTGGGTCCCACTGCGAACAATCTTGCAGAGTACCATGTAGTGATTGGGTTATTAACTAAAGCTTTAATATGTGAAGTGAGCCATATTAGGGTTTATTTAGATTCAAAGTTAGTTGTACATCAATTAAACCGAGTCTATACCATCCATAACCCCTTACTTCTTTGTATGTTCTGGAGGGTTCAAATCTTAGAGATGTCTTTTAAGTGTGTTTCCTACAATCACATACCAAAAATTTTGAACGCAATCGCTGATTCATTCGAAAACTATGTTTTGGATTGGTACTTAGCTCTTGTTTGATGTTTATTTTTAATTTTGATCACATGTAAAAAGATCATAAAAAGTAAGCACATATAAGTAGAAATTCATGCACATAACACATCACATGTGACACACATGTTTGTAAAATGTTGTTTTCATATATATAATTGATGATGAGATAAACAAACTTAAACTATAAGCTTTAAGTATACCCAAAATATGAAACCATTGAGTTTCTAGTACATCAAGAGGTCAAAATATGAAGCTTTGAAACTTTCAATATATATATATATATATATATATATGGGTGAAAACATGAAGTTGGTATATACTTTTTGCCTATTTTTTTTACCAAAAAACTGCAAAATTTTATGTTTTTCAACTTAAAACCTTTCAAACTCATATCCCCCTTAGGAATTTTACCTTGACATAAACATAAGTGTTTTATAGAATTCTATTAGCTTCTTACTCATATTTTTTTGAATATTTTTTATGGACATATAGTAGGACAAATTTGAAGGGAACCAACGACATATACTTTAAATGTTTGGGTTTGGATAATGAGTGACCTGTGTGCCCTTCATTTTTATTTGAGATGGTTATTCGTCAGGGATAATTTTAGGGGCGAATTTTATCCCAATGGGCTAATTTTCCATGTTTTTCTCCCAAAAACATTCGCCATTTTGCTTATTTGAAGCCCGGTTTCGCCTAATTTTGATGGGGTAAAATGTTTTCACCCTAAAAATCTCCAAATTATTATATAAACAATATAAAATCCTTGGAAATTAAAATATTTTTTGAAAAATATACCCAATCATTTTATAGTTGGCGTTTTAAGAATTAGAAATATTCACCACTTTATACCCTTTTAAATAAGTATGGTTCCTTAAAATCATCCCTGTTATTCATTTTACGGAAACCAAATGCGCATTCATAATCTACACAGATTGTACTTTGGAATGGACTATATGTTGATGATTTTCACACCTAAACACTATTTTTTATTATTTTTCGAAATAACATATGTTTAAAAAATGATGCGTTATGGACACATGTTTGTGTTGTCCCATTTTATTTCAAATATGACTCTTATAATACAATCTAAAAATACACTTTTGAAGAGGACAGTGTAAGGAACATCCCATGATTTTTTACATTTTTTTTTGCTATCATTGTGACGATCTTGAATTTTCATTGTGACTAATTTTTAGCTCACTAAATTTTGTAATGATACTGTTTAGAAAAAAATTTGTAAGAAATAGAAATCCTTAATGAAATCCACAAATTATTATACTAAGAGAAAGTAGATTCAATCATGAATCTGTTGGTATAAAATATCACAAGTAATTCTTAGATTTTGCAGTGTTTCCACAATGAGAAATTGACAATTTTCAGAAAACTACATAAATAGTTGTATTCGTTGACCAAAAACTCTCAGCCGATAATCATATCAATGTCTCGGATGAGAAATATTTAGCTCAAAAAGTAACCCAGGGTTAAACAAAATAATTTTATGAGAGGTGGGTTAAACTCTTGGCCGAGAGAATTAAACAACTCTCGGGCGAGAGTTTTATTACTTAAATCCTCGAGAATCATTTTGGAGCTGACATATTAAATGCCCACGATTCCCGATAAGGTTCTAAAATTTCTCGCCCGATATTTATATATATACTCTCGCCCAAAAGTTTAATTCCATAAAAATTCAACTCGGTGTATTTACAGTTCGGATATTTATACTGTAGATAATTACAATGCGGATATTACAATTCGGATAATTATAAGGAATTTTTTTGTTTTATGGTTTGTATTGGTTATGGATGGATATTTTATGGATATTTTTGTTTTATGGTTTTGATTGGTTATGGATGGATATTTTATTAGTTATGGATGCATATTTTATGGTTTTAAGGTTTTTTGTGGTTATAGATGTTTTGGCATATTAATATTTTTTTTTAAGGATAAAAGCAAATTTGGTTTTTGGCATATATATATTTTTTAAGCAACACATTGCATATTATGTTTTGTCATATTACATTTTGTTATACAAGGGCCATGGTAAATTTGGTTTTAGCATATTACTCTTATTTTCACAAAGAGAAATATTGTGAATTTTGTTATGCTTTCATGTCATATTGTAATTAGTATCATTAATTGTACAATTTTATATCCAACATATGAATATGATTTCAGGTTTTTTCCATTGCAGTTTAGGTTTTCAATTCTTTCATCATGGGAAACCAAAAGAATAGTGCAACAAAACATGATTGCACCAGAACTAATGGAGAGAAAAAAAAATGTGAAAACATGAGAAAGTTAAGAGAAAAAAGAGCATTGGAAAGAAATGTGGAGGCACATGACAGTGACGAAGAAATGCAAAATGTGGAGGCATATGGCGGTGATGAAGGAATGCAAAATGTTGAGGAACACATTGATGAAATAAATGAAGAACATGGAGGTGATGAGGAAATGGAAAATGTGGAACAAATGATGGGAAACATTGATCATGAGACCATAATTGGTGAGTAAATAATTTTTATTGTTACAAAATTTTATTTAATACTTGAGTATATAATTGATTTGAAAGTTCACAATCTTGTAAATTTGTATATTTTCATGCAGAGTCAACATCCAACCTATAACATCCCACCATACCTATGAATTTACAAATATTATTTGGAAGTTGCAACAATATCGTCATTGATGATAATTTTTTGGAGAATATGGACTCGAGTAAAATTGAAGGATTGGGACCTCCGATGCGTGATCATACAACTCGATTTAGAGCGAAAAAGATACTAAAAAATTATCTTGAAGGTATTTCTATCATAACACAAGCTCAATTGTTACATAGATTACTAAAGCAAAAATGTCTAAAAGATGCAATTAATTTATCGGGAATGAAAAGTACCAAAGGGGTTAACAAAATGAGATGGTATCAAAAAATATGACCTCATTCCTTGCCACACTTGCAATGAAATAATATCACGATTTAGTGTTTTCTCATAAAACATTGCTAACAGGGGTTGTGGCAAAAAAAACTTCAACTGATCGTTTGTTGGCCATGACTGCAAGAATGTTAAAAACATCAATATTAAGTTTATGGAAGCATAAAAACATTGGGGTTCAATTATATGAAGATGATGAAGTTGGATGTTGCGTTTGTATCTGTAGGGAACCTTATCAAGATAGACTTCTAGATAATGTGAGGGAGAAGGTGAAAGAGTTCCAGGCATTTAAAATATCATGTCTTACCAAATGAAAAGGATGTTGTGTGGTGTCGTATATCTAAACGAAAATATGAAACTCATGCCAAATTCAAATTTTTATGGAGAGTAATGTTGATGTGAATATTTCCCTTAGCACATTTGTGAAGCTTAAAACATGGTATGTCAGGCCCATTGTTGTTCGTGACACATGTTGTTGTCGATACCATGTAGAATTTGAATTATATTATGAGACATTCCATATTTTGGGCATATAGTGTTGGCCAAGTGACCCCCCTCCTTCGAGTGTTCGTGAATTTGTATCTAAAATATTATGTGCATGAGAGAATGATCAAGTATTCTATAAGAATCAATGCGCTAGTGGAAGAAAATGCGAAGAATGTTCTCATTGGGCTCTTTTTGATGTTAAATACCCCATTAATCCAAATGATCCTCAATTGTCAAATCGCATTGTGAAATGGAAGATATATGAATATGTTGATTATACTCATGTTACAGATTCAATGGCAACATCAAGAAAGATTGAGTTAGTTGAAGATTATATCTCCGTGACAAGTTTTATGGATTTGATCAGGGAGAAAATATATAGATATATCAAACAATCACATACAACACGATGGAAAGACTTATAGTTCAAGCAATCACAAGATGTATTTCCAAAAGGAACAATATTATCAATTGTTGATTTTTCTGAAAATTACACTTTCACTTCATAAAAAGAGATACAAAGTGAGTATTATCATTTAGACCAAGTATCTATACTTGTGCATATTTTGTACAAACATGAAGCACTTCAATTCAATGGTTCTAATAGTGTTGAAAATAATCATGAAGTGATTAAAGAGTACCATTTCTACATCAGTGACGATCATACACATGATACATGTTTTGTTCAACATTGTTTTAATATGCTTTATAACAAATTATTAAGACAAGGGGTCAGTTCTAAATAACATTGAGTGTGGTAATATGGTTTTGCTGGTCAATTTAAATTGGCATACTCATTCTTATGGTTGTATTGCATTCATAATAAAATGGATGTTCACCACACATGGAGTTTTTTTGAAACGAGACATGGAAAAGGAGAACATGATGGCACTGGGGTCTACATAAAATGTTCACTTAGGAGATATCAAATGAATCACTCCGCTTCTTGCCTCGTAAATTCAAATGATGTTGTTAATGGTGCAAGAAAAATTTAATCCATGAATTAAGTGAAATGATGAAAAATGTGAGAAGGTACATAATTTTTTCGATGACCCTTAATGTTTTCAAATGTAGTTATTTACTATGTTTATATGTACATGAGTATTTTTATTTTTAAATTATTTAAAAAAAAGTTTAATAAATTGTTGTTAAATGTGAAATTTGATTTGCACAAGTTATGGTTTTATCCTGAACATGTTCTTCTGGAATATTGCAATGGGTGATTTTGACATATCAATGCCATATAATTGTGTTGCAATCCCTAAAACAAGGGGTTTACACTCCATTAGGAGTAAAAACATGGAAAATATACGCGCAATCGAGAAACAAAAATACTCTTGCTCTTGTATTGCATGTATTGATGATGTAGAGTCATTGGATAAGTGTCAAAACCAAACTAAAAAAATTATCAAACAATGGATACACTAAGAATTGAAACCATTGACCCCATTTGGAAATATTGCAGATGAAGAGCACGATAATCAAGTGGGTGTGATTGACAAGGATTATGATTGTGTTTCTGATTTGGTTAGAGAAGTTGATGTATTTACTGTCATTGCACCAATAGATAATCCAAAAAAAGTGTATTATTATTTATTGAGATGCACTAGGTCGGAAAGCACGTTGTTCCAATAATTTAAGGATCAACCAAATTATACGTATGCAGTGGGTTCAATGGTGTTAATGGGACATTTCTTTGCTCAAAAAAAGAAATGTAATGACCATATTTTTTTTCAATACTATGAGCCAAATATTGTATGTGCTCAGTATAGTCATTTAGTCATAGTGGTCCGATTGCAATTGAAACCAATGAAGACTAGGAAAAGGACCAAGAATCACCAATGGAAATTGTCGATAGAAGATCATAATGCCATTCTCGAAAACATTAGCCACTAGCACATTTCATATCAGTCAAGAACACATTGGTATGTGAATAAGATTGTTTTCTTTGATTCTAGGGTTAGAACATAGAATTGTTATATAAATTGGACTTTATAGTTTATGGAGTTTATTTAAAGACAATGGAAATGTACCATTATCCATTGTTGGTCTGTGATTGATTGCAAACTTATGTTTTTGTGACATTCCTTAAGGTTGGTTGACTACAATGGATACATGCTTCTTTCTTTCCAATTTTCTCTCATTTCTTACACTTTTTATATTAATCAATAGAAATGGTTCTGGATATTTTTTTGTTCATAGTTCAAATTTACATTGTTCTTCAAATTGTTGTTCTATTGATTTGACATGTCTTTCTAGTAAGACATGCATTTTATGCATGCAATAACTTTATGTTTTCTTTTAATTTATATAATGTGCTTGGATGCAATAGTTGTATACTTGAAAGTTTATTTAAATGTGCTTGGATTTAAATCGATGTTTTCAATGAGAGAAACTATGTTCTTAATTGTTAGTCCTATTGAATTTGTACCCTTATTATTGATTTCCCAAACACACTCTTTGTATCAAGATAATTGTTTATAAGTTACCTTAGATTATATGGATGCATTGACACACCCTTAATGATGGACCTTAGATTATAAATTACCTACCAATTCTAGCATCATTAGGCTATTGAAGGACTAAAATAATGAATATTGAATACAATAGAAAAACAAAAATTATACATCTTGCTTTCTCTTTTAACCATGTCCAAAAAGTAGTACCAACAAGCATATTTCCTAGTCTATGACATTTATTGCATTGTCATTAATTGCATAAATAAAAAATACAAACACCTCATTTTTATGTTCGTTACGAGAGTAATTCCAAGGATCTTATGGTCCTATTTATAACCAGTAGGATATAACCAAGAATTAATGAGGGTTTTAAACACCTCTCAAATTTACTTTTAGATTTTTCTAGAACTTGTTCCAAGATTCAAATTTTAAACTAAAGTTCAAAACACATGTTACCTAGATAAATCATCAAACTAAGAGAGTAAATAACTTACCAAAATACACATTAAATTTTTATGTGACATGAACCAATGGAATAATATCTCCTTTAAGTAGAAATCCTCTTCCAAAGTCTATATCACAAATATTTGAAAATGAGTCCTTTCAAATCCTAGTATGGATGAAAATGCAATTGTCATATCAATTGGGACAATTTTGAAGTAAAAATAACACAATGCAATTGTGTTACATTAGAGTAAATGGAAGATATAATCAAGAGCTACATACAATCTAAAAGTAGCATGATACATACACAAAAAATGTGTAGAAAAAAAAACAACTAATCAACACTTTCTAGTTGGTGATAAAGTATTTATCAGATTCCAACCTAAGTAAAATTGACTAAAATGGAGCGTGTTGTAGGAGGTAAAGAATTACAAAAATTTACATGAAGAGGCAAGATAGATGCCCATCTTTCAAGAAGAAGATATTTAGCAAGTGATTAGTGGATTAGAGGAAACAACCTATCACACAGAGCATTTACATGATGAATTCTGCGTGACTTTAGAAGAAAGATTTAGTGGATATCTGAAACAGCAGATGGAGCATAGTATGACGTATGAATTCCAAAATGTTAAACACTTATTTCAGATATGAAATAAAATAACAAACTGGAATGAAAAGAGGATAAACATTCACATAAGGAAGTTACATATTGAAAGAAAAGACGACGCAGGAATATCTGCCATGAAGAATTATCATTCCTCTGCAATTTTATTCATATCATGGAAAACTAGAAACATATTACAATGGAGAGCCTCAACCCTTGAATGTTTCCAAAAATCCGCTATCTCCCTCTACATGGAGTATATTTATACTATCTTAGACCTGAGATTAATCTCTGAAACAAAACCTAAAAACTATTTTCAGTCACAATCAAACACTAACAGTTTTAGAATGTGTCACTATTTCCATGATTTACAAATATTAACAAACATTATGGGATTGCTGCACATGGTAATCGGACTAAAAACACAAATTTTTGTTCATTCAGGTAATTTGGTATGAAAACGATTGTCATATCACTTGTTGGTTGTCTGTTGCTGTCTTGGACTCCTCCTGACATGTCTTTCTTCTTCCTTTGATCGGCCTTCCTTTTTCAAACCGTGGTGCTCAAAGGCTGACAAGAAAACTCACACTCCGATGCTCAGCCATTTTTTAGGTCCTCTCTCGTCTGGTAATGCTATTATAGGAGGGTACTGGAAAAAGGGTGGCCATGCTTTTGACGATGATAAGCCTTTAGAGTGGCTTATCATTCTTGTACTACTCTTTACTCCCGTTGAGGAGGGTTCTTTTGCAGGCCACACAACTAGGTGTGGGTTTGACCTCCTCCTCACCCCTGGTAAAGTTGTTAAGTGGAGATTATAGCAGTGATGATGAAGGCTTCGGACCTCTACTATCCCATACTGAGAATTTTATCCAACAGATCAGCCACCATTGTGTGTTGGGACTTTGGAGGCCATGACTGCAACTAGAGGTGTCAAAGGGACGTCCATCGGATGTAAAAACCCACACATGGTGCATCCGAGGGTAGGGCCATCTGGAAGCAGGTGAATCTCTTTAAGTTCTTAACATCTATGCCTCAGTGGTTGGTGATTCCCTGGTGTAGATAACCTGGACGATGAAGAAACATAATTTTATGTTCACCAACCATTAGTACCCCCTGAAAAACTAGCTTCTCAAACCACATAGTCATTGTTGTCTGAAATATAACTCAAAAATTCACGTAATTCATCCTTTCTGGTCTATCTCTCACTGCTTACCCATTTCCATGTTTCAACAGCTTCGAAAGGTGGTTTTATATAGGGAAATTCGGATCAACCTGGAGATGGGTGTACACTTGAATATTGGTCATCATAATAATAGCATGGGTGACACCTAGGTGAGGATCTTCTCCTCTTGTGGAAAATCCATTCGATCCATCTCTTCTGATGTTTAGTTATCTTATTAGCCATGGATAATACTTTAAGTGCTTTCCCGCATGGCTGTCGAGCTGGTTTAAGGCATCTAGATCTAGCCTTCCTTTTCACTTATAGTGATGGGGTGTTTGAGCGGCTTCAGCTCGCTACGTATATTTGCTTGGTGTACAAGCCATATTCGTCACTTCAAAAAACTTGAACTTTGTGCTTCCCTGCTTTTTTTCTACACAACCCATGTGCCAGGCCTGTGGAGCCGGGAAGGCTGGTGACATTGGATATGATATTCACCCCAGGCCTATCACAAATTTCATTGAGGGGCATGATTATTTGTCAACTCATACATGAGGCTATCCTCTCCGCACCAAGTTCACCGAGAGATTCTATTCGTGCTGGCATTCCTCATGTAGTCCGGTAGTCCATTGATCCATGATCAGCCTTCATCGGGATTGTCTGATCAAAGAGGACCCTACCACTTTTCATGAATTTAAATCCCGACCCCGTCCATGCTAGTTCAAATTGTGAAGTGAACCACAACCATATATCTATCCTCGCCTTTGTCATGATCATTGATCTTTGCGGCCAGTACCACTTTTCATGATTTGGAATCACAACGTTATCCGTGCTAGTTCAGAATGTGAAATCATCTATGGCTGTAGATCTTCTCATACTCTTATCTCCATCGTTAGATGCCTACGTCCTTTAATCCATTTCATGATTTAGAAAAGCTCCTTCTTCTGTGCATGTTTTCCCAGCGAAATCACCTTAGGCCATTGATCGGGCTTCACCTTGATCTCGGCCCTTTATTGCTTGTCTCCTTTAATAGGATTCATGAATACCAAACTTAAATATTTCCTCACATATTTTGGCCTGTGGAACCACACTCTATCATCGATATTCTTCGTCGTTAATCTAGATCATTGATCTACGACACCCCTTTATCTCATTTTCTCTGCTCCATGTCTTGACCTTTGGAAGGATCTACCACCGTAGATCGAGATATCTTATTCATCTGATGGTCCTAACCGACAGAAACTTCCCATTGGATAACTTGAAGGGTGTTTGTATAGTTCTTCATTAACTAGGACCCTTTTCGAATCCTTCCAAGCCCATAACTCGACTGTTGCAAATGGAGTTCTAACAGCTGGCTCCATGAGGGATGCTATCCTCCTAGTGATGTAGCAAAGAACCCCGTATACCAAGTGCTAGATCCATTGGGACTCCCTTAGTCCTTTTTTAACATCTTCAACATGCTCTGAGCTATTTCTATAACAAATTTATGTTAATCTACAAACTATGCTCTTAACCATACTCTGAAACTGAGAACAATTGTGACTGCAAACTTGTACTTACAACTGAAAAAGAAAACAAACTAAATAGTACTAAAGGAAATGATCGATATACCTCGAGCTTATTTGTACCTACCTACTCTACCTAATTAAGCACATGTTCCTAATCAAGTGAACTCTGACTTCCAATGAATCCAATCAAGCAACTTATCCAATATTTTTGTTTCCTTTTCATGCTTGATTAAGAATAGAGATGAAATGCATAATGGAAGAAGGCTATAACAAATAAACTGATCTTTACAACAGAGATATAACCAATCATTACAATTACCCAGCCTCTCCATGTACTTTGCTATGGGGTCATAGAAAGCACAGAAACCTCCAGCATATTATGTCCTGTGCTCATCATGGGAAAGCTGCCCGAAACGCCCTTCCTCTGGTGAGCTGTTGGGATGATGTTCGAAAGATCTTTGAAAGGGATTCCCATGACTATTTTCAAATTAAATATCCACTCTTTCGTTCAAGAATTCTGGATCTAGAACATCACCTTCCTTATATTCCTCAACAGCGTGATCATATTTTTATTCAACAAAATTGAGCAAGCACAATCCTTCTCTATGGGATGATATTCTTGAGGGTGAAAAGTCAAAAAAGGAATTTATTTGAGAATTATTTCCTCCTTCTTTGTGACCCAATGCCTCATCACAAACTCTTGATGTATCAATAAGAAGAGATGGGCTGCATGACTGTTCCTCTTTATCATCTTCTGTTCCAAATAAGTCTATGGAATGGATCATATCCTCTAACTTCTGTTCCCACTTAGAGGCTTTAAGTCTGTTCCTTATTAATTCAAATGAGGAATAACACAAGGGAAGATTGTCACCTTCAGCACATTTATTATCCTTTCCAATCTCAGCTCTCTAACTTTGGATTGCAGCTTGATTTTCTCCATCAGTAGACCTTGGCTCTATAGCTGGATCTTTGGGTATAACCTCCAGGTACTCCTCCTCATACTCATCATACACAGGTATACAGAAATCACTTTTAAAATCATCCTTAATGGATTTGGTGCTAAGCAGTTTGCAACCTTCAGAAAATAAAACAATAGAGCCATCTACTTCTATATCAGGTTGATCATTTTCCTGCCTGGTAAGGGAAAGCTTTAGCCGAACAGGGACTACCCCCTTCCGTTTATGTATCCCAACCAATTTTAATGTATCTTTTACTTCACCACCACTGTCTTCACCTGACAATTTTTGTGACATCTTAAGGTTTTATTCAACCTCCAGACAATCAGTAAACATGTGTTGCATAGTGTTTGATTTTCTTTCCAAAATAATTAATGACAGTTCAAGAGGAAAGGTAGCTGCATAATAGATTTTGGCAGCGTCTTCAAGAGGTTGGGCTTCCTTGGGCATGTTATAATAAAAGCTTGCAAATATTCTATTAAAACTAGACATGGCCTCCCCCTCATGCCTCTTCAGGGAATAAAATTCTAAAAGTATTTGATCTAGTGGCCTCCTCCTACCCAAAAATTTCAAAAATGTGTAAGAAAAATCTTCCCAGGTACTTATGGACTTAGGCTGCAAGTGTTTGAACCATTCTTTAGCATCTCCTTGTAAGGACTAGGAAAAATTCCTCATGCAAACATCATCATGTTCTATTTAAAAAAAGTCAAAGAAATGTTCAAAAGCTTGTAAATGTTTCTCGGTAGTGAGGTCTTTGGATTTTCCATCAAATTTGGGGAGGTACTTGTAATGCTTCGCAGGAAAATCATGGAGGATAGGAGGCAATTGTAGTGGATTGTATCGGATTGGAATACTAGGAGAGACAAGGTTAGGTGAAATGGATATGTTATCAACTATGGCTTCATGAGGTTCACAGGGGTAACCTTTAATGTCATGAGCTTTAGGTGAAATATCTAGGTCAAAATCAAATGTACAAGATGATGCAAGGATTTTAGTTCATAAAGAAGGATATACAGGAATATATTCATAGCTATGTTTCGAGCGAAATGAACATGGAAGGATGTTTTGATAAATTTAGGAAAGGATAAGAATAAAATTACAAGGCAAGACAACACATCTTGGAAGAAACGAAAACTCGAGTATCTTACCCTTTCACCATGAATTTTTTAGGCTTTACAATGAGCCTATTTTCCCAGCAAATTTTGCCAGTTCTTTCTGACAATTTGATTTCTGGGTCCTACCACCAGCAGAGTCACTGAAGTATGAATCCTTTAAGAGTGGAGTCACCAGGTGAAAAGTGCACAACCTTCTTGATTTCTGATTGTTGTTCACCATCAACAACCAAATCTGAACCTATGTCGTTCATACCTAGGGATGATCTTCAATCTCGTCCCCGGCAATGGCACCAATTTGTTAGCACCGGGATTGAACCCAAAGGTTGCGAGAAGGGCTCTCCCCTGGGAAACAATAGAAATGATTTAGAATATGCTTCTAGCCCAGCATAGTTAGAGAGGGATCTCTTGTTTACTTACCAAATTTACCCACGCAAGATATTCAATCGAGAATGGTCAAGAGGTCAGATTCCTGAAAGGGGTAGGTATGTTGTTACAAGGTGTAGGTGGGATGTTCAGAGAGGAGGATCATTAGGCAATGGAGTCAATAGTCCTGGTATGGAACATGTTGCAGGAGGTAAATAATTGCAGAACTTTACACACAGAGGCAAGATAGCCACCCATCTTTCAATCAAGAGATATTTAGCAGGTGATTAGTGGATGAGAGGAAACAACCCATCACGCACATCATTTACATGATGAATTCTGCATGACTTTAGAAGAAATCTTTAGTGGATATCTAAAACAACAGAAGGAGCATAGTATGTATGAATTCCAAACTATTAAGCACTTAATTCAGATATGAAAGAAAATAACAAATTGGAATGATAACATGATAAACATTCATGTAAGGAAGTTACATATTGAAAGAAAAGATGACACAAGAATCTCTGCCATGAAGAATTATCATTCCTCTGCAATATTATTCATATCATGGAAAGACAAAAACAAATTACAATGGAGAGCCTCATCCCTTGAAAGTTTCCCAAAACCCCCTATCTCCCTCTGCAGGGAGTATAATTATACTATCTTAGACCTGAGACTAATCTCTAAAAAAAAACCTAAAAACCATTTCCAGTCACAATCAGACACTAACAATTTTAGAATGTGGTACTATTTCCATGATTTACAAATATTAACAGACATTATGGGATTGCCGTGCATGGTAATTGGACAGACAGCACAGAGTTTTCTTCAATTAGGTAATTTGGTATGAAAACAATCATCATATCGCTTGTTGGTGGTCTGTTGCTGACCCCAACTACTCCTAGCCTGTCTTTCTGTTTCCTTTAATTGCCTTTCAAACCGTGGTGATCAAATTCTGACAAGAAAACCTGCACTCCGGTGCTTAGCCATTTTCTAGCTCCTCTCTCATCTGGTAACACTATTATAAGAGGGGACTAGAAAAAGGGTGGCCATGCATTTTACGGTGATAAGCCTTAGGAGTGGCTTATCATTCTTGTACTGCTCTTTACTCTCGATTAGGAGGGTTCTTTTGCAAGCCACATAGGTGGGTGTGGGTTTGACCTCCTCCTCACCCCTAGTAAAGTTGTTAAATGGAGATTATTAGGGAAATGATGAAGGCTTTGGACCTCTATTGTCCCATACAAATCATTTTCTCCAACAGATCAGCCACCGTTGTGTGTCGGGACTTTGGAGGCCGTGACTGCAACTAAAGGTGTCAAAGGGATGTCCATGGGATGTAAAAACCCATGCATGGCGCAGCTGAGGGTAGGGCTATCTGGAAGTAGGTGAATCTCTCTAAGTGCCTAACATCTGTGCCCTGTTGGTTGGCGATTCCCTAGTGTAGATAACTAGGATGACGAAGAAACATAATTTTATGTTCACCAACCATCAGTACCCCCTGACAAGCTAGCTTCTCAAACCACAGAGTCATGTTGTCTGTAAGATAACTCAAAACTTCACATAATTCAACCGTTCTAGTTTATCTCTCACTGCTTACCCATTTCCATGTTTCAAGAGCTTTGGAAGATGGTGTTATATAGGGCGTGTCAAATCATCCTAGAGATGGTTGTACACTTGAATATTGGTCATAATAACAATAGCATGGGTGACACTTGGGTGAGGATCTTCTCCTCTCGCAGAAAATCTATTCGCGCCGTCTCATCTAATGTTCAGTTATCTTATTGGCCATAGATAATACTTGAAGTGCTTTCCCGCGTGGCTGTCCAGCTGGTTTAAGGCATCTAGATCTGAGATTTCTTTCCCTTTTACTTATAGTGATGGGGTGTTTGAGTGGATTCAGATTTCTTTGTCTCTTTTCTTCATGTAGAATCCAGATTTGTCACTTCAAAAAACCTAAACTTCATGCTTCCCTGTTGTTTTTCTACACAACCCACGTGCCAGGCTTGTGGAGCCAGGAAGGCTAGTGACATTGGCCATGATTTTTTCCCCAGGCCTATGGGAAATGGTGTTGAGGGGAATGATTATTTTTCAGCTCATATGTGAGGCTATCCTCTCTATGCCAGGTTCACCAGGAGATTCTGTCCCTGCTGGCATTCCTCATGTAGTCCGATAGTCCGCTGATCCATGATCATCCTTCATCGGGACCGTCTGATCGAAGCGTACCCTACCACTTTTTACGAATTGAGATCCTGACCCCATCCGTGCTAGTTCAAATCATGAAATGAACCAAATCCATAGATCTATCCCCACCTTTTTCGTGACCATTGATATTTGTGGCCAGCACCACTTTTCGTGATTTGGAATCGTGACGTTATCCATGCTAGTTCGGAACATGAAATCGTCTATGCCCATAGATTTTCTCATACTCTTATCTCCACCATCAAATGCCTTTGTCCTTTAATCCATTTTACGATTTAGAAAATATCCTTCTTCCGTGCACGTTTTCCCAACGAAATCACCTCAAGCTGTTGATCGGACTTCACCTTGATCTCATCCTTTCATTGATTATCCCCTTTAATAGGCTTCACAAATACCAAACTTAAATATTTGCTCACATCTTTCGGCCTGTGGAACCACGCTCTAACGTCGATCTTCTCCATCGAGAATCTGGATTGTTGACCTACGACACCCCTTTATCTCATTTTCATTGCTGCATGTCTTGACCTTTGGAAGGATCTACCACTGTTGATCGAGATCTCTTCTTCATCTGACTGTCCTAACCAATGAAAAATTCCCATTGGATAACCTGAAGGGTGTTTGTATAATTCTTCATTGACTAGGACCCTTTTCGAATCCTTCCATGCCCATAACTCGACTGTTGCAAACAGAGTGCTAACAGAATCAACCCATCAAATCCACATGGAGAACATAAAAACATGTGGTACATTTTAAGCATTCAACACAATTCAACTTACCTAGGAAAATTGTACTTTTATGATTATAACAAATAATCACCTATAATTATTATGATTGATCAAAATACAACAACATATACAAGGAATTTTCTATAGTCTAGAAGTTCATAATCAGAAATGATTAACCCCAATGAATGAATGTGTTATAATAAGAGGAATTATAACATTTAAAAAAGAAGAATGAATTATAACAAACCAATTAGCATAGTGATCATGAATGCAATTAGTACGTCCTTTGACCTTTAACCCTAAACTATCATTCAATGCAAAGCACTTCCTCCATCCAAGACAAAATCATCATGCTCCCCAGCTACCATTGAAAACACTAGTCTCATATTTTTCAATTTCATCCAAGACAAAATACTATAGGTTCTCACAAGTCATGGATCAAGATAAACCATTGCAAAACCTAGAGAGAAGCATACCTATATATACATAAATTTTAGTCTTTGGATGCAGAGAGGAACATTTCCTTTTTCAGCACCACTATATCATAATATTAGTTCATATAATTTATTTTTTATAACTTTAATCAGGAATCGAATATGGTGTATATATCATGCCCTCAAATATGTTCTCAATTTCTACTGTCGTTCCCCTATCGCTGACCATTTCCTTCATACATGACTTCCATTTTCTCTTGGTTTTTTGTTAGCTAAAAAGTCAAAATGAAAGTTTATATATATATATATATATATATATATATATATATATATATATATATATATCCGTGTGTGTGTGTGNTAAAACTAACAAAAAATTATCAAAAATATTAATTGATACCTGTGTTTCTTCATCGCCAACAACAGAACCTTCAACATAGTCATACATTTAGCAAATGGGCATACAGCATAAATTTCAATAAATTTATAGACATGAGATCTGGATAATAAAAACATATATATATATATCTATATATACAAAAAACATTTAATTTGTAACCTGTGTACATTCTAGCTCATACTGTAAATGTGTCTTTTGTGAGTTCAATTAGTAACCATGCTTACATACCAAATATGTGCGTCAATTTTCTTGATCCTTGACACACTTATACATGTCTCTACAATATGATGCATACTTCTCTAGCTCTGATTGACTCATAAAACTCAAGCCATCATCTAAATAGTCATCAAATGAGTTTTCATCCATATTGGTTGAAGATGCCATATTATTTAAGCTGATTTCTACCCCTGCCAATGCAGCCATAACATGCTCTTTTATATTTTCCCTCACCCTACTTGCCACTAGAAAAGAAACTCCTCTAGAAAAGAAATGACTCTAGGTTGTGGAACTACTAAGCGAGGAAACGATTGACTATATTCAACATCTCACACTAAATAAGGACATTATGATATGTATGACCTTTTTCAGCACCATGGAAAGGTGGTCCCGTATCTGTATATTCAGGGTCCATGTGCAACCGAAACTCTACAATTAGCATCTTGAAAAAATATTGAGGGACCTCATTGTTATTTGGGAACTTCCCATATTCATAGAGGAACCTAAAATAAATATGTGGTGCGATATTTGGATCATTGAATCGTGCATTATTTAGATGTATTTTGTCCTCAGGACACAAGTCAAATAATGAAAGGACCATTTCTTTTGTGACACGGTTTTTTATTTCTTGTAACTTGTGGTGACCCATCACCTTCATTCACCTCCTACGCATCATGTGATTAAAAATATGGGTTGATGGTGCAACCCCAACATAAATCTCAATCAAACTGTTCATATTGTGCAACACAATTTGGAGACTCTGTTGACAATTGGTAGAGATAGTATAACTCTCGAGCTCACCTTGCAATCTCACAAAATGCTCCCTCATTTGTTCGACAGTAATCTTTGAGATCTTGTATTCCCAAGGAATATCATCAAGAACATCTTTAGGATGAGTGTAGAGAGGGTCATATGTTTCATTGTGTGCATACTCACATGCTTAACAACCTCTCCTTGTATTACAAGATGGATTAGGAGCATGAGCAACAAACCCTGTAAGAATTAAAACATGTGCAAGTATTATAATGTATATATAACTTTTTGATCAAAGTATACATATTTAAATAAAATGTGTTCATTATAAATACCTGGTGGAGTCTCTGCCTCAGCATGTACACTATGCGTACTAGAAACTAACTCTTCTATTCCACATGTATCCTTAGAATGTGTAGAAGCCCCTATAAAAAAAAAATGGAAATCACATGTAAGTTTAAGAAATATAGCATAATTTTTCGCAAATAAAACACTTATGTCCAATAAGAATTATGGTTGGAATTTACATAAACATTCTTCTTCTGCTGATGGATCCTCTAAACTAGTAGTATCTGTAGCTTAAGGCATTGAATGTATGTTCACAAAAGTAATCAATTCATATTCATGTAGCATTTTAAAGAAATAAAAAACATTTAACTTGTACTATAAAAATATAAATAACATTACCTATGGGTGTTCTTCGTTCCCGTCCACTACCCCCTGTAAAAAACAATAAATTGACAAACACTTATAAGTAAGAGAAAGATATTAATTTCTCACAAATTAAACACACATGTCAAACAATATTTATGAACTTATATTTCACCTTTACCATGTATATCTTTCGCTTTCCTGCTTCTGGTAGGCGTATCAGCAGAGTAAGGCACTGAATGCATGTGCACAAAAATAATCAAGTCATATGCATGTAACATTTTAAAGAAATCAAAGAAATTTAATGTGTACTATACAAATATAAATAACATTAAAAATTATGGCTTTGTCTATCCTTCGCGCCCATCCATTAGCCCCTGTAAACAACAATAAATTGACAAACACTTATAAGTAAGAGAAGAATCATAATTTCTCACAAATTAAACACACATATCAAACAAGATTTATGAACTTAGATTTCACCTTTACCATATATATCTTGTGTTGGCCTACTTGTGGTAGGCGTATCAACAAAGTAAGGCACTGAATGCATGTGCACAAAAATAATCAAGTCATATGCATGTAACATTTTTAAAAGCGTTATCTGTATTTAACTTGTACTAAAAAATGATAAATATCATTAGAATATACCTATGAGTGGTATGTGTCAAATAGAGCTGTCATATGTGCCCCTACCATGTTCAAATCCACTACCTATGCATGACAAGATCTTATAAAAGTGTGTAAAAGAATATTATCCACGAATTAAAAAAATTGTCAAATTTAACATAAATAACTTCATATATGTATTGACATTAAACATTTGAAATATGTAACCTAGACTTAAACATGTTGAAGTTAACACTTGAATGCACCTGGTATTGGACCTGTGGTGCGTCCAATACACCTATATGAATGACATCTATGAATTTTGGTACCACTACAAACTTTTCTAGAAGTCGCCTAGTGATCCATGTGTCCTTATTAAGAATAAAATGGATTAGGTTAAATCTATCAAATCATAAGACAATGATTGATATCAACAATAACTCTATGTATCAACAGCGTTTCTACAACAAGGTTAATGTGGGAATGAAAACATGCAAGAAATGACCCCTTTAGGGAACTACACCAATTGTTATAGCAATAAACTAGTTATGTGTGACTGACTATCCCTTAGGGTGACTAAGATTGTTAGCAAGGCTAAGTTATTTTGATGATTGTAGGTCTGTCCTAAAGAGGACAAATTTTTGAGTAGGGCTTAGTCAAGGCCGAAGTATTAGAGGGGTCAAAACTTGGGTTGTGGGGATGTCTTGGTGTTAGTTAGGAGGGATTGTAGGAAGTTTTAGGATTTGGTCTTTACATTTGTCGTAAGGTTTTGGGAAGGCCGAAGTTCTAGGACGGTTAGTTAGGATTGTTAGTTAGATCCTATGGGTACTGAGGGTAGGTTAGGGTATTGGTGTTAGAGCTGAGGGACAAGCTCAACAGTCCGAAGGACTATTGTAGTTGTTTAGGGAAGAGGAAAGGGGAGGTCGAAGTGATTAAGTCACAGTCCAAAGGTTTATTCGGAGACTATGGGTAGACTAGAAGATAGCGTTGAGGGTTAGGATTCTAGAATAGGGATGTTAAGAGAGGAAAGAAAGGGGAATGATGATAATTTTAGGACAGAGGTAAGGGGAATGCCGAAGTCCTTAGATAACAATTTGTGGACTGTTGGAAAGGAGAGGAGGAGAGCTGAATTCCTAGGACATAGTACGATAGGACTGTGAGGGTTCTTGGAGGCCTAAACAAGTTAGTCCTAGGTCTCATTATGAGCAAGTTAAAGGATACAATCCATAGAAAATGGTTTAATGGTTAGAGAAGAACTAAGGCGATCGTGCTAACAATGGAGAAAATAATATCACATGGAGATGAGGGATTTTACAACCAAGTTTGGAATTCTATTATAAGATTGGTGGTGTGGAGAAACCAGTGGACAAAACTTAAGGATTGTGGGTAACTATTTTTTGTTTGAATGTTTGCCTCCAAGGGAGGAGAATGGATCAGATTTCCTTCAAATATAGGTGGAACATGTAATTTTGTTGTGGCCTTATTTAAGTTTTTGTCGGTCCTAACAACCTATCCAACCAAATGAGCACTTAGAAAATAGTTTTCTTGGTTAAGGGAGAAGTGAAAAGAGGAGAAAAAGGGAATGTATTCTTCTTCCAGTGAAGGAAAAAAAATAGAATGGGTTCACAACATTGCTGTATCATTCATTTCATTAGCCCTATTCTATGGTACCCTATACTTAGAATCCCTAATATCCTTAGGCCATCCTTTCATAGACCCTAATCAAGATACAAATTAAACACACATGTCAAACAATATTTATGAACTTAGATTTCACCTTTACCATGTATAACTTGCACTGGCTTGCTTGTGGTAGGCGTATGAGTAGAGTAAGGCACTAAATACATGTGCACAAAAATAATCAAGTCATATGCATGTAACATTTTAAAAAATTTAACTGTATTTAACTTGTACTAAAAAATGATAAATATTATTAGAATGTACCTATGGGTGGCATGTATCCAATAGACCCATCATAGGTGTGCTTGCCATGTTCAAATCCACTACCTATGGACGACAAGATCTTATAAAAGTGTGTAAAAGAATATTATCCATAAATTAATAAAAATGTCAAATTTAACATAAATAACTTCATATATGTATTGACATTAAACATTTGAAATATGTAACCTAGACTTAAAAATGTTGAAGTTAACAATCAAATGCACTTGATAGTGGACCTATGGGGTGTCCAATACACCCATCTGAATGGTGCTTATTAATTTCAATGCCACTACGATCTTGTCTAGATGTCTCCTGGTAATCCATGTGTCCTTCTTAAGAATAAAAATGGATTAGGTGAAATCTATTAAATCATAAGATAATGATTGAGATCAACAATAAATCTATGTATGAATAGTGTTTCTACAACAAGGTTAATGTGGGAATGAAAACATGCAAGAAATGACCCCTTTAGGGAATGACACCAATTGTTATAGCAATAAGGTAGTTGTGTGTGACTTACTATCCCTTAGGGTTGTTGAAATTCAAGGTTAGTTTCAGATTTAACAGGGATAAATATACCTCAATGCATAAACAACACAAGGTTAAATTTAGAATAGTACTTATTTCAATAAATTTGATCTGCAATAAAATTAAACATAATTTTCATCTCTTTCAACTTTAATACTCTACTGGTCACTGTGTTAAAGTTAGTATAACTTTAATGCTCTACTGGTAACTACATTAAATTTGATCATCTGAGATGTTTCAACAAATGCCATATACAGAAAAATAGAAGATAAAATTACTAAAGAATCATAACCATTATTTGGATCATCATTATACTTAGATACTTTTAAGTTTGATCTTGTCACCGAAGGGACAAGTCAATCTGGGTAAACAAATTGTGTACCTTGAGAGATATTTCAGGTAGAAGAAAACAAACCTCAGTTCTTCAATCAAATTAGTAGCATAGTTATACACACAGTCATGCTATAGATAGTGACTTACACAGTTCAGTGAAGGTAGATCACGTTGAGCAGGAATGAAGTCACGTAGGTGTAAATAACCACAATAGGATAGAGACCATGAGTAATAGAGATAGTACTGGTGTAAATACATGGGTGGGTTCATGCTCACAGTCTACAGTCATGCAGATGGTGAAGTGCATGCAGGTGGAGATTATATAAACAATCATGCAGAGGTGTGGGCAAGGTAATCCATGCAAAGGAAGAAACTACAGAGCATGAGCAAGGTGATCCACTCAAAGGAAGAACACGCAGAGAGTGAGAAAGATGAACCACTCAGAGGAAGAACACATAGAGTGTGAGTAAGGGGAGACCCAATCCCAGTCACAGTCAGCTGCAATAGAAGATACACAGGTCATAGAGAAGGAATTGTTGCAGAGAAGAAATGAGGAGATATACCATTCACGTAGGAAGAGTCATGTGAGAAAAACAAAAAAATCATGCACACGAAGCACGTGAATGCTTGTAGAGTCATGGTGTAGGAGTTGGAAGTCACAGTGGATGATCCAGACACACCTGCCACA
Source organism: Pseudotsuga menziesii (assembly GCA_001517045.1). Lineage (NCBI taxonomy): Eukaryota > Viridiplantae > Streptophyta > Pinopsida > Pinales > Pinaceae > Pseudotsuga > Pseudotsuga menziesii. The sequence continues at coordinate 351,638 of LPNX010535294.1, forward strand.
TTGAAGGAGGAGTCACTGTCAGCAACAGTCACATGCGGGAAGATAAAAAAAATACATAGGAAGAACACTCATGGAAAAGAAGTGATACTTCACTTGATGATGATACAACTAAAGAAAAACTTAGTCTTATATAAGGTAGGTAATCCAAATAACAAATTGTCATAAAATACTTTAGGTGTAATGGTAAAACAATGAAAGGTCCAAAGGTCATTATATAAAACCATAGAAAAAATGTTAATGATTTTATAATAAGGTCAAAAGGTAAAATTTCCAACATAAATTAAATATTCCAAAAACCATAAGTGAGTCAAAGGTCCTTTAATAAAACATAAAGTAACCATCACAATAATTGATCCAATGGTCCTTTAATCAAATCATAAAGTAAATACACTTAGGATAAAATCCATAAAGTAGGAGTTAGAATAATCAAAGGTACACACAAGTAAGAGTTCTAGGACCAAGTAAGGTAAAGGACTAAGTGTAAACCAAGAGGGTCACAACAACCCACATACCCACAGGATAAGGTGAACCATAAATGGTGGGAAAATGACTCCTTTAGGGATCAACGAAACCAATAAAATTTTCTCTCTCTCAAGGTACATTGTTTTATATATTTTGTCATCACTGTTTATGGGAAAGATCCAAACAAATGGTGCAATACTTAGGTCCTGAACAATGCTGCTAAGGATTAGGTGCTAGGGACATTGTCAAGGGGTGGTGAGTCCCTTGATTAGAAACCTACAAATAACCGATTAGGAGAGGCAACATTACAAATTTAGGTGATTAATTACAAAGAACAAAAATATTGTAAAGATTTAGTCATTTAAGAACATGTAGACTTTCCTATTTATACCTATGCACCAATCTGTCACCTTACAATTATCTACCCACGAGAGTAAAGAAGAAGCCAATATTATGTAAGAAGACAAAATATTACCTATATCAACCAGAATCATAACAAAATACTAAATTAATAGTCACTATCAAGCTGAAGAAATGGAAGTATTCAAGGGTTTGAAACTTGATATCGAAGATAGAAGAGTCAAGTAGGTAGAGGAATCAAGGACATAAAGAGAATGAAAGTATAGGAAAAAAAATAATAGGAATGCACATGGAGACTAACCCAAATGTAGACCAATAAAGAACTAAGCAAAAATCCAATTGAATCAGATATTGACAGTAAGCCCAACAAACTACATGAACATGAAGTAGGAAGAACTTCAATTGGACCTCTAGTAAAAGAGACCAACTATCTAGAAGGAATCATATTGTTTGATGAGCCAAAAAACCAACAAGATGAAGTAGGAAGAAATTATTTTAGACCACATGTACTCACAGTGTTTAATTGTCTTGATGGAAGCAAAAAAATTGATGAGATGCAAGATGGAAAAGCATACAGAGGCTCAAATTATCTACTAGTAGGAATGCAAGAAAATGTATGCAAATAAATACAGGAAACCATAGAGTTCAGTTGCTCAGAAGCTAGTACATCAGACAAAGTTTCATATGCTCCATAGGTAGGGAGAAAGTCTAACAATTAAGATATGTGCAAACCTGGAAAAAAATGTGATGACGAAAATCCTGACAAACTTCAAGAAGATGAAGCAGGTAGTAATCTTATTGAGGCACAAATAATCAAAAATCTCAATGGCCCAAAAGGAGGATTACAATTTTATGAGCCACAAATAGGAAAAGTAGGTAGAGGCTTATATGATCCACAAGTAGGCATGCCAGAAAATCTGTGCAACATCTTACATGCAGCCTTAAATTTGAATGGATCAAAAGATGGAAAAACAAACAGACTGTCTTATGCTTCTCAAATAGGGAGAAAGTCAAACAATCCAGGAATGTGTAAATATGGAGAAAAGGATAATGGAAAAAATTCCAACATACTATTACAAGATAAAGTACATAGAAAATTTATTCAGCCACATCTATATGGAAATCTCAATGGTTCAACAGGAGGCAGATAGTTTGATGAGATGTAGCCAAGCAAGGTGGGAAGAGGATCAGACGATATACAATTATGCACACCAAAAAATGTAAGAATTACATGAAAGGAAACTATAATACACATGAATTTCCAATCCTCAAGTCTCATAATCCTCTCAAAGAAGTAAATCAAATAGACAAAGTATGTGAACTATGCATACCAGACTTAGAAAGGAAGTAGTAGCCAAATGCACCTCAAGCTTGTTCCAAAAATATGAAACAAAGAAAACCACAAAATTCCCCCAATGGAAAAATAGAGCAAGATACACCAAGCACTTCAACTTACCTATAAAAATGTACTTTCAACATCGACAAATCATTTTGGCATGCAACCAATATTTTGAGAATTACAACGAACTATTTTGTTTCTATGATATGCAACAAATGCCATTCCACCCAAGAATTATTAAATCGAATCTTAGTATAAAGTATGTAATATTTTCTGTAGTATTCCAGTCATTTACCTGGATTTCATATAGACCCATGGCACATAGATGTGATAGGATAAAGCATGGTACGATATAGATAGTGGGTATAAGGCTAGAGATATGATTTATCAAAGTTGTAGTGGTGCATATAGAGGGGGAAAATGCCCCTCACAGGATCTTAAGAGGTATGATGTTGATCGTAGAGAGTTACTAGCTAGGGAACATCATGGATGGGCTCATATGTTACTAACAATTGTGCAGAGATAATTGACCTATCATTGTAGGATGATAGGAGGTAAATTTGCATTTGGGACTCCATTATGTTCCTTATTCTTTGATAATGTTTTGACTCTATGACCCCATGTATGGATTATGAATTCCATACCATGTTGAGTATGCATCGGTGGGGACAGTTATTGAAGTGAGTGGGAGGCATTGTAGCGAGAAATTTGTTCCAGCCAGAGTTATTTACTCATTGGGATCAACTACCAACTCAGATCAAGGACTACCCCTATGAGGGGATCAACTACCATGGGGATACCAAGAATTGATATTGTCCTAACATGAGTTAAATATTTACCTTTACTAGCGACGGATTTGAAATTTGTCGATTCAAAATCAAGTGGGTACTTACTTATTGAAAAAAACAGTATATCCTTATTAGTACTTAGAGATCTATAAATAATCAAAACAAATAAATAAACATGATGAAATTTTTCTAAATTGTTAAACAAGCGATTCAATGCTCCACTTTTCCAATACAATAACTCCATGCATAGTTTTTATTTAAGTTGGGTCATCAACAAGCATAACTAACACTTTTAGAACCCCATGATACTCCATCCTACGAATCTCCTCAATTGGCTCTACATGCCATTCAAGAAAATAAGCTTCATTTTTCTTTGGGAAGATCACAAAGTTTGGCTTCAACATTCACTACACTTAGTTTCTTGAATATCTTAACCATACCAATGCCATCCCCTCGACCTGAACTAATAAAAAACCTAGTAAAAATTGTTAATGTGTATCTATTGTAATGCGAAGTGAAATATTTAGCTAATCCTTTGGATTCATGAAGGAAAAATCCTAGATCTTGCAAATTTAGGTCAATAGCTAAATGGAGGGTGCATCAATTCTACAACTTATGTGACACATGATTTCCAAACATGTAATAATTTCCACTAGAATAGGACATAATATCATAATTATGTATTTAAATCCAAATGACCTCCAAATTCCATAGCTTCATCAACATATGAAATGTGACCCCCATCTAAAAGTTGATTTATCATTTTCACAAGACTACCAACACATGTTCAACGCTTGATAATGAATACGTATGAGCTCAAAATATTTCAATACCACTGAAACCTGAACTTTTTGGTAGGACAAAACCCAAACTAAAGGAGGATAAAATATTTAAGAAATAACCAACTGATAGCATGGTTTGATGGAAAACACAAGGATTTCAAACATAATGAGAACCCTTATTTTGATATGAGCACACTTTATACTATAAATTCTTGTTGTAAGTATAATTTCAGCACACTTTGGTGCTATCTAGGTCTATCATGCAGATTAAATGTTGAAATCCTCCATCTACAGAGATTGAACACCTAACTATACCTATAGTGAAATATGGAAAGGATCCACTCTGCTTTTTTGAATTAAATATCCCAGAGTTTACTAAATGTAATTTCAACAATCAAATAAATATATTAGTTCCATACAAATAGCATATATTTTATCAAGGCACAATATTGGACCTATTAAAAAAAATGTACTCCATCTTTAGCTAGATATAGGTAGCCTTTAACTCAATGCATCAAATCCATACTTATATAAACATATGTTAGGTATGGAATCTACTACCTTCCAAGTCAAAATCCATCCACTTACGAGTTCATAAAAGGGAGAACCCTATGATGTGTATCCACTCACACAACAAAATTTTCCAATGAATTTTGGTAGCAACTTAAACCTTATTCAATATGTCAAGCATACTAAAGATGAATGGGAGCTATAGTTCAATCTAATGTTAGAGGATTGTTAGAGAATAAATAAAGTTTGTGAAAAAAATGTCATAACACCACAATCAAATTAATGCAACCATTCAACAGTGAGTATGTATCGAGGATGATCAAACACGTCTCTAAGGATCCAAAATTATCTAGGCTTTAGACCACTTTATGTATTTCTCACTCTCAAACAATTTTATTTCTAAGATTTTAACATCTTACATTTTTTTTGTATTTTCATGTGATTGCGTTTATTTCTTATTTCAAAATGTATCAACCTCTCTTTACAATATCTCCACTAGCATGCAATTGAAGTTGTAGATGGGCACGGGGGATTCACTTTTTGACCAATATCCTATCACGTTAGTTCATATTGTGGGTTTTAAAATTATAAAAAATTGAACCAATATATTGCATGTATTAGGGGGGATGAGGGGTTTAAGGTGGGGGTGGGTAGTGTGGTTTATAAGGATTGAGGTATAAAACGGGCTGGGGAGGAGGTTTTAAGTATTGGGAGGGGGTTTCAACAAAAATATTTTGGGTCAATATCTCTGGAAATTAAGGGTATTCTTTAATATCCCATGATCACGCGTGTTATGTGAGAGGTTCACTAAGTGAAGTCCCCATGTAGATGGGATGCTTGGAAGAGAATCCACACAGGGATTGTGTGTAACTATAACAAGGTTTGATACTTATTTAAGTTCATAAGTATTGCAGATAGAAATCATCTTTCCAAATCTATAAAATAGAACAAATTCCTTAAAACATTAACAAGTACTAATCATGGAGTTTTCATATTAAACTTTCTCCTCACCTACATCTACAATGATTTCTCCTCACCTCCTAGGATGTAGGTTGTCTCCCAATGATAAAATTTACTCAAAATAACAGTTCTCTCAATTTAAGGAGGGAATAACTCTTTGCGATAGTGGACGCATAAACCAAAACATGGAGAAAAAACTCCCATGTTGAAAATGCATCTAACATAATGGCCTTCATGAAAAATAATTTAAAATTCTTAAGTGAGTAGCATTGATTGGTGCAACATTTTCCAAAAAATATGTTAATTTCTAAAGGGGGGTATGTTTGTAGGTAAATCAAGGGTATTGATATTCCCTTCCCGAAATGTGCTAATGGGGTTTCAAGAGCGTCGCCTCGTAGACTCTGTTCCATTGGCACAGGAAAAACCCCAACAAAAAATTCCCCATTTTTATTGGATAAATCTACTCAAGTGGACTCAAGCTAGATCTCCCTAGTCCAAGTGGATCTAGAACAAATCAAGTACATAATAAAACCTACTTTCCTATATCAATAGAGATGCAAGTTAAACAGATAGATCACTTACCTGAATTATACATATCCTCTTCTCTCTTTGCTGATCCAAGCTCTAGATCCTTCAAATCTTGAGCTACAAAACCTTGTAGAGAAAGAGGAAACAAGAAAATAGTACATGTGTATCTAAACATGAATTGATCTATGCTAACAGTTAAGGAATAAATCTCTAAACATCATCAACACAACAATGTTTATGGAAAGAGATTTGTGTTAATGTTGATGAATCAGGTCTTGTCACTGAGAGG
>LPNX010535294.1:357788-517555 GCA_001517045.1 Pseudotsuga menziesii
GAAAAGAAAAAACTACCTTTTTGTTCAAATTTTGGACATATCTCCCTGTGTTTTAACTCAAATTTCGATCGGGAGATTTTGTTGGATGCAGAATTAAGTACCCACTTGACATACTTTTGATGGGCTCCTCTACCCCAAAAACAAGAAATACCTGAAAAATTGTGATTATGACATCATCATCATGTTTTTTCAGGTATTTCTTGTTTTTGGGGTATAGGGACCCATCAAAAGTATTGTGAGTAGGTACTCGTTGGATGTGTAATTTAATTCTGCATTGAAGGAGCTCTCCCAATAGAAATTTAAGTAAAAAAACAGGGAGATATATCAAAAATACAAACAAAAAAAGTAGTTTTTTTTATGATACCTATCCCCAAATTTATATTAAAAAATTGTTTAAGAGGTGCTCCCTTTTTTAATTTTAAAGCATTTTGATTGGCTAATACATGATGACATGGAATTTGTATTATTTTTGGAAGGACCATTTTAAATTGAAATTTCCTCTGATGTTTTACACACAATTTCTTTTATTTTGTGATTTTCAAATGTAACAAACAATTTATCATGTAACCCACTAGGGTAAACCAACAACTCTTTCCTATTAAGTGTAAATGTTTTTTTACAATGTACAATAGAAGAATATGTCTATTCTTTTATATCAGCACCAACTGACCAGGATGCACCCACACCCTTTCTTCACTAGGGGGCTTCAATCTCCTATTTAGTTAGCTACGACTAACAAGGAAGCACTTACTCCCTTTTGCAGGAAACAACCTACTCTCCTTATTAATTCTTCATTTTCTTCTTGGACAGCTCATTCTCTTTTGATCTTTAACACATTGTGTGTAGTCACTCTCCATCACATAATACCTTCATATATATATACTCCTTTCACACCTCTTCAAGAAATAACATGTCTTTTCATATAATGAGCAAAAATAATGTTAAACTAATTTTTAGTAATAACTATATTTTACATTTGTTTTAAAAAGAAATTATCCCTAGACTTTTTAACTTAGTGCATTTATAAACTAAGTTTTCATGTCGTCCCCCTGTTTTAACACTATCCCTATAAGAGCTTCAGCTCTTTGTATTAGATTTCTTTTAGCCCCTTTTCAACACAACATAGGACCATCGATTACATGCTCTAGGATTTGAGAGCTTTGGCTCCTCTTGGCTCTTATACATGGCCACTTCATTATCCACCTTATCATCCTTGTCAATGCCACAACATTTTCCATCTCAACTTCACATTCTACCTCATTTGCAACACATCACTTCCACGTCATTTTCCTCATCAACAACTGATTTTCCATATATACCAAAAGGATAGGGGGCATGACAGGTCCTCCCGGGATCTGAGTTGATGAGCTTCTCATGGAGTCCAAACACCAAATGCCCCTGCCTATCCTTTGCACTACGCGTCGAAAGAATTAGGAAGGACCGACATATACCAACACATAAAGACTCATCCACACAACCAATGTGGGATAAATCACAATGACTAAATAGATCACCACCATTGATAAACTAATCAGATGGTCCCTGAGTCTTTCTTATATCTTCTTACCCCGTGCCTCTTCCTGTAGCTAGAGGCACACTATCTCCCTACCTTAAATCACCTACCTACCTACCAGCCAATTTGATTTTTCTCCTTGTCCTCAGGTGTAGATTCGTAAACTTCTTTCTCCTCTTCTTGATGCTATAGGGAACATCACAATCATGAACATTTAGATTTAGATCAGGAAGAAAAGGTGGAAGCTCGACGTGTACTCCAAGTAATGAGATTAAATAGCTTATAAAACAATCACAACTTACAACGCAAACTCCGTTAACCAATGCTTTTATTCATAATTATCTTTGAGAAGGATTTAAATTTTGCAAGATTGTGCCCACAATCGATAAAACATTAGTGCCTGTGGTAAACACAAGATAGCATTTCCATAATTTACATCATACTCAAAATTCAAAATTTATGATTTTTTTATGACACGGTGCACCCATAATATACAACATCAAGGTAAGGATTCTTTTCCCACTTTTCCTTCACATGAGTACTGGGAAAGGCATAAGTACGAAGAGTTTCTTGAGTTTCATCTCTAGGTTTTAACTTGGGAACACTTAGAATAAATGCATCCTGATCCCATGTAGCTGCAGTTGCAGTAATGCGAAAACCACCATCCCAACGTCTATGGATGCCCTAACCTAGATATAGAAAATCAAGTTTAACCACTTGGTTTGAAAATCATGCATTACATGACATAACAACACCCCATCAACTTCCTGCAGTTGACATGGAGGTAACATAGAATCCCTCTTTCCATTTTTTGTTTATCCATTTAAATGGGAAAAAATCACTAACTTTGTAGGATTCTTGCGTGTATCGTGTTCCTTTTCCAAATATGCTTTCAAGGTAGTGATGCAAATATGGGCCTCTTTTAATTGTCTAGTTTTCAGGTGATTGTCATTATACATTCTAAAATTTATTGTCCTCTCATTCTGTTTTCAAGTGATTTTACCATTTTCATCATGATATATTCTAGAATTGTTGTTATAACCCCCAATTTGGAAATGGCATGGATAATATGCTTATGATTGAACTCATGCAGTAGCAATAAGGTGAGTGGAAATCCTTTCCTATTTCTTCTTGTTTTAGGATCATATATCTCAAGTTCATGGTGGCTCCCACCTCATTTCATTCATTTCAACTATGAACACCTTTGTCATAGCCATCATACATCACTACTCATGTCATCATCTGATTGCCATTCCCTTTCATGGCAAGATACATGACAAGATACCCTGTCTCATCTGATTGCCATCACTAACAATATGCACACTCTGTACTTCCATATTTCCAACAAATGTAATCAAGGAGATACATAGAATTACATAGGAAAGAACATCACAACCTAGACTTAATGTTGCAATCTTCCATCGAACAATCCAAGCCAAACCTCTAAAGCATGATGGTACCTCCCAAAGGATGATAGGGATCACCTAGAAATTACACCAGGATAAGAGTACCATAGTCCTTCCTCCCTTCACAATGGAGAGACGATTCAATTTATAAGGCTAAAAAGAGTAGCTTGAGGATTAGGAGGAGGGGTCTAAGGGATATTCCCCATCGGTTAGGGAACTGAATGCCACCTCACCTAGATGATAGTGATAGTCCTCCACCTCATACACCTTAGAGAAGAGTCTTGAAGCTTTTTTTTCCCTCTAAACACCACTGGTGCAGCATTCATGAAGAGAAAGGGTTTCGGTGCACCTTGCATGAAGGGAAATAGCGTCGATGGTGTTTCTAGCATGAAGGGAAAAGGTGTTGATGCACCTTGCCTTAGGAGAAAGAGCATCTGCCTTTGTAGTGGGGGGAAAATGTAAGGAAAGAGCCTACTATTCAATTCCATTGATACAAGGGAACTTTAGGGATTGAGACACGGGGTTAACACATGGCTCAACACAATGAGATTTTTGTGTAACAGAATGCCCCCCAAAGAATGAAGTTAGAGAAATTCGATAGGTAAATGTTTTGCGAAGTGAAGAAATTGAAGGTAAGAATGTTAGCTGGAAGCTATTGCAATACAACTGACTCAAATATCATATGACTCATAACATGGATGCTGACTAATACAATGCAGATCCATGGTTGTAGAGACCACATGAACAATCATGGCTACTAGACATAAACGTAGATACATGATGAGATGATAACATAACCACGACCAATATAAAGTGTATCTGTGTAATATGACTCAAACAAAATCCATCGCAACCCGGGAAAGATATCAGATGACCCATGGTATTCAAAATGAACCCACAACAATACAAATCTAACCATGTGATTACAATGTCTTGGCGTCGAACATGAGAGAAACCACTTGATTACCATTCATTAATGTAAATTGTTAACAAGTGCAAGGGAAATCACCATTGATGTCAATGATTCCCAAGGTATCTTAGCACATCCTCCCAAGTGTGAATAAAGGACTTGAAGTCGAACACTCGGTAGAATATTTCAATCAAGAGTCAATGATGTAGATTCATGTTGAAAGTGAGGTAACCTACCATCAAGGCATGTAGGTCCAAGGTAGTTGTCTTGGTTTCCAAATCTAATCCCTGGATTATGAGTTGTTGTCGATAGGAATAGACTCTTCAAAGGAGAGTCATGATGAATCCCCCATCATCAACATGAAACATGATCATAGATGTTTTTAGTGATTCAGACAATAGAGTGATGCAAAAGATTGACTTAGAGATGACCAACATTATAGAAGGTAAACTGACTTCAAACGGTGAAAAGATGACCAAATCTCTCTTGAACATGGGCATGGCATGAATTGGTTGTATTGACACAAGAATGATACCAATCCCCCAATGCAACTGACGATGAGAGTATTCTTGGACAACTCCAACGAGGTAAGAAGACTCATGGAATTAGCAAGACTCAAAGACAAACATAATACCGAAGTACTGAAATGCATATGCAAACGAGTTCCATGCTCAAGGGTAACTATGTACTGCCATAAATACAATGAAACACTAACTCTTCCCTTAATTTTTCCCATCATGAAGGATGAGTGCCTCTTTTTGTTTTAACGAGTTCAAAGAGGGTAACAAACACTCATTATAGCTCATCAAGTGATTAGTCTCAGTCCATTCCCATATGTTTTATGAACTTAGAAAGGAGGGGTTGATTCCTAGAAAGGGTCCTTCATCGTTTGATTTTATGAGTTCGATGAAAGTAAACTCATTTGTTGTTTCATATTTAGAGAGCCTGAAATGACTAAGAAACTCCAAAATGGACTTTTTCATAAATTTAGTCCCCAAGGACCAAAAAAGTATAAAATGATGCCTAGGAGAACTCTTCTAGTCATGATTGGCTGGAGTATACCTTTTTCGTAAGTAGTGCCACCTAGTCCGAATAAGGGTTAAACTATCACCAGGACGATGACTCTTCAGGTCCTTTTATGAGCATGAAGAAGACAAGTTTACTCAATGATATTTTCACATTTTAAGAGTATGAAAAGAGATTAAAGAGGACTCCATTAGGGTTCCTTTTTCATAAACCAAATTTAATTTTTCTAAAAAATAGTAAAAGTACACTCGATACCTCTTCACCAAGTTTTTAACGAGCAAGTTGAAGCTATAAAAGGCACTTAGAACCTTTTTCATGTTTGAATCTAGAACATGAAAAACCAATAAAGTAAGCTCAAACCACTTTTCATGTTTTAACCAGAGCCCGAAAAATGAAAAGTAAGCTCAACACCATCTTACTATTTTTAACAAGCTCAAAAATTAGTTAAAAGAATGCTCTGGGTTTCTGCTTCATTTTTTAACGAACTTGACACAAAATAGGAACTATGCTCAAAGGGTTGTTTCATGGTTTAATGAGCTCGAAACTGAGAAAGTATGATTAGAATGACTCCCATTGATGGGTGATTTTCCAACATGATTTCTAGTGGTTGGTACTTTCCCCCTAGATAACTATCAAGTATCTAAATCCCAATATAAAGAGGTAGGGCACATGTCATCCAAGCTTCGTTTCATCTACTTTATAAGAATATGAAATGAAAGTTCAAAAATTGAGACTTGACACAATGGAAGAATCCGTTTCATTTTTTAACGAGCTTGACATGAAAAAGGAACTCTTCCCAAGGTGGCCTATTTCATTTTTACAAAATATTGAAAAATAAAATAACTATGCTTGTGGGGACCTATTTCATGTTTTAACAAGATTTCCACATAATGGGAACTATGCTCACAGGAATCCATTTCACTTTTTAATGAACTTGACACAGAAAGAGAACTATGCTCACAAGAATCTGCTTCGTTTTTTAACGAGCTTGACACAAATAAAATGAACTATGCTCATAGACATTCGTTTCATTTTTTAATGAGCTTGACACAGAAAATGGAACTATGCTCATAGACATCTGTTTCATTTTTTAACGATCTTGACACAAAAAGAAGGAACTATGCTTACAAACTATGTTTCATTTTTTAACGAGCTTGACATAGAAAGGGAACTATGCTCATGGACATCTGTTTCATTTTTTAATGAGCTTGACATAGAATGGGAACTATGATCACTAGTGTTTGTTTCATTTTTTAACGATCTTGACACAGAATGGGAACTATGCTCACAGACACATGTTTCATTTTTTAATGATATTGACAGAGAGAAATGGAAACATGCTCGCAACACCTATTTAATTTTTTAACTAGATTGAAACAGAATGTGAACTATGCAAACCGACATCTGTTTCATTTTTTAACAAGCTTGACATAGAATGGGAACTCTACTCAAAGGGTAGTTGTAAGCCAACATGACATTCATAGGTTGGTGGGTTTCCCCCTTACATAATAATATAGTGACTTAACTCCAATACAATGACTAGAGATTGGAGCCATGCCCCCCATTTCACCTATGATTAGAAGAAGCTAACTAGAAGGGGAAGGAACCACAAGAACATGCAGAACATTTAGGGAAGTCTGATGACTAGGAGTCATGCGATGATCAAGTTTAGCAAAGGAAATCTAGTCAATGGTCACAATATTCCCATCATGGGGAAAATACATCACTAGAAAGAGTGTGGACACTACAGATTTCATGGCATAAACATAATCATGCCCAAGTATCAGATTAAAATATAAGATACCTTGGACTACCATAACATCAATACAAATAGTTTTTCCTTCCAATGTAATCAACAAATGAGGAAGGATCCCTAAATACGTAGTAGGTATTCTATTAGAAGCCAATATCTGATCAGTGGCTGGCATAAACGGAGGAGAACCTATGGCTTGACAAGCAGTAGAGAATAGAATGCTAACAGAAACCCCTTCATCGATAATAGTGCAGAGTATACTCTTAGCAGTAAATCACACATATATCTGGAAAGGAACACTCAAATGAAGATGATATTATGTTAGGTTACTCTAGTCAAAGGAAATAACCTCATTACTTGGAGAGGGTTTTGTCTAAATAGACAAAACTTATTCTTGCGCAAAACAATCATAACTAACTAAGAAAACTTCAACTGGTTTCAAATGACTCTCAACTGGAAGATAGGTGGAAGATGAATACTGTATTGAAGATACTACTTCAATCTTAACACTCTCTGAAGCAGGAGTGGGATCAGGTGTAGATGACATCGACTCAACCACTTTAACTTCACTCTCCAAGGGGAGAGTGGGATCGACTAAGGTTGGAACTGGATCGACCACTTGATCAACCAATGTGATGTGAAGGGACAACTTAAAATAACTTGTTGGAAGCCATTGTTGAGGAACATTAATATCTTCCAACAACTTAGAATCTTCATCCATGAAAGGACAAAGGCAAGTAAGGTGCATGTACTTACATAGAAATAAAGGATACCTGACTTATCCTTTACAAATATTAATCATAGAGTCACTTGTTGACGGGGAATCATCATATGATGACCAGATACTGATGACATGGGTTGCTTAGACCACACTTCTAACACATGGGAAAGATCGGGACAATCTTTGAGAAGGTGATCACCATTGGAAAGTCTGCAAGGGAACTTAGTTTTACGCAAGAAGGAAACATGTACATCAATACTCCCAACATGATGATCAGTGGGTGGTGGGATTCCAATATGATGATCAAGGGTTGGAGCTATGAAATTCTTCTTAGTCTTCCTTTTCATCTTCTTCTTACCAGTATGTTTACTATCCTCAGATTTTTCAACAAGTGAAGAGGAAGAAAGGGAAGTTGATTCAACATTCAAGGAAGAAGGATAAGGGTTAACATGAGGTTGATTCTCATGCAGTGAAGGACCTTGATCTGACACAAAGGGTGCATTTGGTATAACAATATTGGAGAATAACCACACATCCAATCCTATATTCAATCCGGGAAGGCTCAAAGTGGCCATGAAGGGAGGACCAAGAACTCCACAAGGGGGAGAAACAAAAGACATACCCTGAAAAGGGTTCTTTTGACTTGTGGTCCCAAGAAAGTCTCCCATATCTAAACTCTCTAAGAATATCTAAAGTACCACACAAACCAAACACTAATCAAGTCTAAAATAAATAAGAAAATTGTGTGAATATGAGTGGATCAAAATTCAGGATTCTCACAGGATTATCAAGGCTTTACAACTCACTATATACCGTAGGGTCCAACAATAAAATGCGAAAAGGAGGATTGGGAGCATACCCCTTCCTGAATACCCAACTACATGGATGGTAGGTGCGTAGTAATCCACCTGATTGTTGTTCTCAGTGTATAAAAATGCCAATATGACCAAAAGGTTAACTCAGTTGGTCATAGGAATCCTAAAGGGATCTCTTAATAAGCACTAGATACGGGGGGGATCAACTCCATAGTGGTGTTTTCTAATGCACAACCGTTCGACAGTATCCTTCCGATATAATACTGAGTACGTGAAGTACCTTTATATATACCTCAAGGGTATGTGAAATGTTGTTCGATATGTTGGTTGTGACGTGGAAGAACTACAAGCCCTCAGGATGCAGTGTAGGAAATAAATGACAACTGCCACACTTAACAACACCAAAACACATCACTAACTTAAACACAGTTACTAAATGATTTTAAAACTAAGTTAGCATTAATTTTATCTTGAGCGGTGAAGTGGATGCATGAGTTGTAGACAATAAATGCAAACAAAATTCAAATCCTAGCTACATGACGATGCACATTTCTCTTTCGATGAAAACTACCTAAGGTAGGGAAAGAGTTTTCTTTTAAAGAAGACATAAATCAGAGATCTAAGAAAACCAAGTTCTAGTCAAAGGAAACTATGAAGCTTTAAACATCAATCATCAATCACAATTCTTGAAAATACCTATGAATTCTCTTTTGATTGATTTTTCTCTTCAAACAAACATGAATATGAGTAATAAAGAAAAGAATATTTCTTTCCTAGAGTGCAACAATTCTAACTTTCTGCAATAATAGTCCAAAAAACACAAATGGAATCAAAGATGCAATAAATCTGAACAATGTATAAAACAAAGTAGGGAAGAACTTAAATTTTTAAATGCATGTATCAAATTGAAACTTGAAAACAATACTCTTTTCAGATCTACAAACAAAAAATGAGAGAACATCTACAACACTCCATTCATTCAGAAATCAAAAGGAATATGACAAGCACCCAAACAACTCCAAATAGCCAAGAATTGCTTCAAAAAAACCAAAATGCTTCCAAAAATCAATGATTGAGGGGAGGAAGGGTTTGGAGATCAGATATGACTATCCAAACATATCTAGAGAGGTCTGGAAATATGATTAGGAATGTAAAGGAATAACTAGCAGGCGAAGGATTGAAATTTCCTACCACAACCAAGTCATTCACTTGACTAGTAAAACATCCCAAAATCAACAAAATCAACTCCAAACAGAGATAATGATGGGTATAGGGGGTGCATGACTATCATATGCAGCATAAACACCACAATCCATCAAACCAAACCCCAAAAAATAAGGAAATATGAGCTAATCTCTAAGATTCAAAGGGAAGGTGCACCTTCCTACACTACACCAAAGTGTTGGGGAGGGGCAGGCACACTTACAACACTTTACCAGAGCATCAGGGAGGGGTAAGCGCACTTACAAAATTGGGAAAGAGTGCCTGCAATGCACTGTCTCTTAAGAAAAAGGGTGCTGACGCTCTGTATACACAACCCAAGTGTGCCGGTGGAGAAATAAGTAGGGTAAAAGCTAGATATCCTATGGGAGAAGGGCAGAAGGTCTAATAGTGATCCAAAGAGCATCAAGAGGATGCAAGACACTCTTCAAAGACAAAATACAAAGGAGGGAGGGTATGTAGAGGCTAGAAAAAGGATTGATAAAGATATATGAAATAAAAAATAAAATGAAATCAAATCTATGTCTTCCCTAGTATGGTTGCCAAATTTGTTATTGGATAAATATACTCAAGTGGACTGAAGCCATATCTCCCTATTCCAAGTGGATCTACAAAAAATAAAGTACAAAATACAACCCACTTTCCTAGATCAATAGATATGTAAGTTAAACAGATAGACCACTTACCTGAAGTCTACAGATCCTCTTCTCTCTTTGTTGATCCAAGCTCAAGAGCCTTCAGATCTTGAGGTGCAAAACACTATAGAGAAAGTAGTACATGTGTATATAAAATTGAATCGATATAATATAGTAGTTAAGGAATAAATCTCTAAAGATCATCAACACAATGTTAGATTTTCAACATTTAAGCTAGCATTATGTTAGGATCTTTTCACAGAGAGAATAACAAGCACAACAATAACATAAGCATATCACATGAGACAAGAGACACAAAGAGTTTTGATAGGGGAAACCATAAATGGAGAAAACCCCTCAACTTCCTCTAAGATAGTATCACCACAAGATGTGAAACCCAAAATAGTAAGATGACCTCCCAACACAACATCATCCTTCTGTCTTCTGTCAAGCCAAAGTATTTCCTTCTCCAAAGGTGCGCCACACTTGAGAGAGCAAGTGATGTATTTCACAAGTGATAAATAGAGAGACTCTCACTCTCTATTTATATTCTTCCGTTGACTTGAAGTGCACTCAACCATGTAGGCTTAACTTACAATTACTTACTCGAGCCTACACCTTAATTAGTGTATAATAACCCAAGTGCCCCAAAACTGTGGGGACTTACCTAATGACTTGATATGACTCATTTACATTATTAATCCTCCCGATCAGAACATCGAGGCATGACCACATGACTTAAATGCATAATAGAAATATCCCGGAATAAACATCGGGTCACAATACGTAGAATACATAGAAGAATACATTCTGAAGTTACATATACATCAACACTCCCTCTTAACTAGGAAGGTATTATTTCGACACAATTTTCAGTATTGGTATTCTTCTCTGCATCAACTGGATCATCTTCGTCTTCAAGTCATATTCAACTTCAAGTCATCTTCATCTTCAAGTCATCTGGATCTGGATCATCTCTTGATGGCATCACTGGATCTAGATCATCACTCGATCTGGATCAACATCACTGGACTGGATCTGGATCATCACTCGATCTGGATCTCCACTGCTGGATTTGGATCATCACTCGATCTGGATCTCTCAGAGTCATCATAACTGGATCTGGATCATAGCTCGATCTGGATCTCCTCTAGTCATCATCATGTGTGTACTATCTCGTCATAGGAAGTTCTATAGAGCCAGCCCTTTTTCATGTTGGTTGTAGGCCTAATCTCCTGTAGGTCTTCTCCCAGCACTTACATCTGATCATGTAGTAAAATACAATCACATCAGAAAGGCCTAGCACTCACATTCACCAGCATGATAGGCATAATCAACTACCATCTATGAAATGGCTCAGCACTTATATTCACCAGCATGGTAGGACACATCAACTACCATCTATGAAAAGGCTCTACACTTATATCTGACCTACTCGTCAGAAGGGCACCATCCCATCCAGGCAGGAGCCACCTCTGCCACAATGATGGAAGACTCTCAACCAGGCTAGACCCACATCCGCCACAATGAAGAGAGATTTCTACACTTACATCTGACATGGAAGGAACTAAATCCTTTAGCCATGAACAGAATGGCACAGCCCTTACATCTGACCTACTCGTCAGAATGGCTCAATCCCATCCAGGCAGGAGCCACCTCCGCCACAATGATGGAAGACTCTCAACCACAATGAGGAGAGATTTATGCACTTACATCTAACATGGAAGGAACTAAATCCTTTAGCCATGAACAGAATGGCACAGCCCTTACATCTGACCTACTCGTCAGAATGGCTCAATCCCATCCAAGAAGGAGCCACCTCTGCCACAAACATGGAAGACTCTCAACCACAATGAAGAGAGATTTCTGCACTTATATCTGACATGGAAGGAACTAAATCCTTTAGCCATGAACAGAATGGCACAGCCCTTACATATGACCTACTCGTCAGAATGGATCAATCCCATCCAGGCAGGAGCCACCTCCACCACAATGATGGAAGACTCTCAACCACAATGAAGAGAGATTTTTTCACTTATATCTGACATGGAAGGAACTAAATCCTTTAGCCATGAACAGAATGGCACAGCCCTTACATCTGACCTACTCGTCAAAATGGCTCTAGGACTCATCACTGTCTCTGGGAGGAAGCCTCGATGTGGAGAACACCAAGTCTCTCTCTAAAGTACTCAAACTTCAGCCTAGCCAATGGCTTCGTCAATACATCAGCTATCTGTTCCTCCGTCGCAACATACAGGAGCTTCACTACTCCTCTCTACACCATATCCCTGATATAGTGATATTTGATCTCGATATGCTTCGACCTGTCATGGAACACTGGATTCTCTGACAACTTCACACAACTCTGGTTGTCACAATGTATACAGGTAGCATCCAACTGGAGATCAAATATATCAGACAGTAGCTTCCGCAGCCATACTGCCTCACAAGTAGCTGAACAAGCTACGACATACTCTGCTTCAGCTGTACTCAATGCCACACAGGATTGCTTCCTTCTAAACCAAGAGATCACACCTGATCCCATACTGAAGCAACATCCCTAAGTACTCTTCCTGTCGATGGCACTACCTGCCCAATCTGAATCAACATAACCCTCCAGGTTAATCTTCTGATTCGCATCATACTTGAGCCCATAATCAACTGTACCCCTGCATGCTTTGCAACCATCAAGTGAATATGTCTCAATGTGTTCACAGCAAAGCAAATATCTGGTCTCAGGTACATCAAGGACCCAATCATCTGATGATACATCATAGCATCAATCGACTCTGATGAAGCATCACTCAATAGCTTCATGTTAGATTCCATAGGTGTGGTCATGCAGTCCATCATCCTGAACCTCTTCAAGATCTCTATTGCATACTTCCCTTGTCCAAGGAAGATTCCATCTGTACTCTACCACACCTCCATGCCTAGAAAAATAGTGCATCGACACATAACTGGAGCATCACTGGTATTCCACCTTCAACCTTGGATCAAAGGTTGGAATCCACTTTACTCTCAATAAAGCCTAGAATCATCAGTAATCTGCCCATCCTGTCGTACCATGTCGAACCTCAGGATCTTCTGCAATCACTCCCTCTGAAGCGGAGCATCATACTCCCTCTGTCTTCCGTACTCTATGCACTGAAACATTCTGTACTGGAGTGACAAGTAGTATCCATCTAGGATCACTAGATACTAAGATCCTCTACCTTGAACTTCTTCAAAAGCTCATCTTGCACCCATCTGTGAGCTTGTCATCCTCTATCAACCTTGTAGCAAAGATTAATATATTCATCAAGCTCATCATGTATGTGTTATCCCATGGGTGTCTTCTGAACTCGTACAAGGCCTTCTTTCATTTGCACACATGATTATGTATGTCATGTGACTTCACTTCTATTAGCTGTAAATATTTCTTCGTAGACTATGCCTTCTCTTTGTGAGAAGCCTCATGCTACGAATCTTGCTTTGTGTCCCACGATGTTTCCATTTACTGCATGATGGAACTATGAACTTTTCTTCAGGTCTCGATACTACACCCAGACATCATTCTTCTTGAACTGATTTTCCCTTTCTTCTTGGTGGCTGGAAGGTTCTGCATCAATGATGTCACTGCATTCGTCATATTATTCTTTGTCTTTGAACTGTCATCACTTGTTCTTTGGAACAAGTCTTCATTCTTCTTTTCTTATAGGCGATTATGTATGCGATCTTTCCTACAAGTCAAATGCAATTGTATGGTTAGAAAGATTTCATAAGGAATATTTATATTGGCAAACACTTATGCATAAATATATGATCATGCAACTACTTTAGCCAATACAACATTCATCCATATCTCACTGAAACTTTCTAGATGCCTTCCATCTCTACCAGGACAACATTGATATTGTGCACTAATCCAATATGTCAGCAAAGAGGTTTCATTCTAGATAAGTAGCAATGGAGAATTTGTATAGCACCATGAGCTACTTACCCATCACATGCATATTAGTAGTATACTGTCATTAATGCAAACATCCTATCATGCATAATACAATAACTGAATATAAACAAATGCATAACAAAATAATATCATGAAATGACAATTGAATACTTATCTTTATTTGTTTCATGGGTATACTCGTTCTTGAGTCTTCAGCTTCATCGTCTTCTTCATTGATGATAGCATCATTTCTTATCCAAGTGCTGAGGTGGATAAGAGGTTCTTCAAGATTTGATTTCTTCATATTCCTCATTGCTTGAGGGATCTTCTTTGGATGGTAAAAGCTTGATCTTCAGTTGCTCCCATATTCTCTTCTCGAGCTTCTTCTTCTTGTGAGTTCTCTTTCTATAGTCTATTGAAAGTAATCACTTCCTTCTGGGACACATTCCTCACATGAATGAATCCTACAATACTGGGAGGCCATTCAAGGTGGCCATCACCACTTCTGCTTCAAGTTGTTCTTGATTTGAGAGACTCTTATGACTGCATGGTCTCTGCATTCTGAGTCTTCACATTCTTCAACTGGTTTCTTTAGGTCATATTCTGATTTTGTTCTTCCCTTCAAATAGTTTGAAATTCTGGAATACCTTCAACAGCTTTGCTTGCAATAGGTAGTGCTCTGTAATGCACATGTGCAAGCCTTCTATGCCAAAGCTCATTTGGCTCTACTATGTCATGGATCAAGGCTTGTTCTAGATGGCCCTTCAAATTGTACAAGCCTCCTTCTTGTTCTCCAATCACTACCGCATCATCAATAGTCTTTCCTTTTGGCCACATGATGACTTGACCATCTATGAATGCAACCTGCATTCCTTTTGCATCAATGCTGAAATGGAGAGAAGGTTCATCTTCAATCCTTGTGAGGTGATTCATGTTCTGACAGTCTTACAAAGGATTCCTTGAATCCCGTCATATGTTTGTAAGCCCCACTGTCTATAATCCAATCATCACTTCCATGAGTAATGTTACCTGTGAGAGCTGATATTAGAACATATTCATCCTCACTTGAAGAATCTTCACTTTCATATCTGGATCTCTTTCTGGATGGTTCATCATCCTCTGCAGCATGAGCATGATGTCTTCTTTGGCCTCGTCTCCCTCTGAAACTGGAACCTCTATACTCATGTAGGTGTCCAATCCAGTTTCTTCAGAGAGATCAAATACTTCTATGCTTGGAAGTTGTCAACTTCACCAAGCTTATCATCAAGCTATTGTGATAGATCATATTGAAATGAGAACCTCAAATGGAAATAGCAAAGGATTAGATCTTACCGATTTGAGATGTCCATCCTTGTCCCGGAGTTTGCTGATCTAGGGTTTGTCACATAAACCCTAATTTTCAAAACTTGGAATCTTTCAGATCTTATTGGATGAACAGATAGATCTCTTCAAATGGAGCTGTCCAATGTACTCCTTTTCTGAAAACAGTGGAGGGAAGCTCCTGAAACAGGAAGCCCTAATTTTCTGATTTCTTTTGCAGAAATGCCTGCTGCTGTTTCTGCGACATCTCCTGACTTACTAATCCTATGTGTCTGAAATTTCTCATTGAGGTAACATCGCATGTCCCTGATCCAAAACCGTAGGTTTCATCATAATTGGTTTCACCATTTGGGATTTATGATCCTTTTCCCAAGGTGACCTGTTACAGGACTGTTCAGAACAGCAAAGTTGTACGGAATGCCACGTGTCACTGGTTCATATTCTGAGTCTGATATTCAGACCACAGAAATTAAATTCCTTTCCCTTTCTGGAACATCTTAAAGAATTCCATTTGGACCTCTTTAGCCTAAGATATTGCAGATCTCCCCAGGTGTCCTGTTTATGGATGATTTCTGGAAGAGGCTGGAACCCTAACTTGGAGAGATCATATCTCCCAGAATATAGAGAATCTGAGGCTGATCATTGGAAACAAGATTCATCATGATTTTATATTCGGCCCCTGCAATTTTCAGCATCTTATACTTCGCCAATATCGGAATATAGCGACTGTACCAAAACTTAGCAGTTTTAGTATTTAGGGTTTCTCTAGCTAGGGGTCAAACTAGGGTTTGACTTTCCCAGAGATTTACCCAACCAAATTTCTTGATCCAGGTCTCTAAACTTCGCTTTTGATGAGGATACAAATCCTATGCTGGTCTCATTCAAAAATTCCTCTTCTGTAGAAAGCCCTAATTTCCACATCGAAACTGAAAATGCTTGAAATTGAATTCCGCATCGACAAAAAGATGCACCCTTCAATGGAGAGTCATCTTAGCATACTTTTGCTGAAAATATGTGGAGGAAGATCCACAAAATAGGAAACCCTAGTTCCTGTACCTGCACAATGTCTTCTTCTCAGGTTAGCTCTGATACCATGTTAGATTTTCAACTTTAAGCTAGCATTATGTTAGGATCTTTTCACTGAGAGAATAACAAGCACAACAATAACATAAGCACATCACATGAGACAAGAGACACAAAGAGTTTTGCTAGGGGAAACCATAAATGGAGAAAACCCCTCAACTTCCTCTAAAATAGTATCACCACAAGATGTAAAACCCAAAACAGTAAGATGACCTCCCAACACAACAGCATCCTTCTGTCTTCTATCAAGCCAAAGTATTTCCTTCTCCAAAGGTGCGCCACACTTGAGCGAGCAAGTGATGTATTTCACAAGTGATAAATAGAGAGATTCTCACTCTCTATTTATATTATTTCGTTGACTTGAAGTGCACTCAACCATGTAGGATTAACTTACAATTATGTGACAATTACTTACTCGAGCCTACACCTTAATTAGTGTATAATAACCCAAGTGCCCCAAAACTGTGGGGACTTACCTAATGACTTGATATGACTCATTTACATTATTAATCCTCCCGATCGAAACATCAGGGCATGACCACATGACTCAAATGCATAATATAAACATCCCAGAATAAACATCGGGTCACAATACGTAGAATACATAGAAGAATACATTCCGAAGTTACATATACATCAACACACAACAATGTTTATGGAAAGAGATTTGTATTAATGTAATCAAGGAGATACATAGAATTACATAGGAAAGAACATTACAAACTAGCCTTAACGTTTCAATATTCCATCCAACAATCCAAGCCAAACCTCCAAAGGATGAAATATTTCCTCCCAAAGGATGATAAGGATCACCTAGAAATTCCACCCGCATAAGATTACAATAGTCCTTCCTCCCTTCATAATGGAGAGATGGTTCAATTTATAAGGCTAAAATGATAGTGTAGGTTGAGGATTAGGAGGAGGGGTCTAAGGATTCTTCCCCATAGGTTAGGGAACTGAATTCCATGTCACCTAGATGATAGGGATAGACGTCCACCTCACACACATTCGAGAAGAGTCTCAAAGCTTCGCTTTTTCCCTCTAAACACGACCGGTGCACCTTTCATGAAGGGAAAGAGCATTGATGCACCTTGCATGAAGGGAAAGAGTGTTGATGGCACTTCTAGCAGGAAGGGGAAAGGTGTCAGAATACCTTTTCTTAGGAGAAAGAGTGTCTTCCTTCTTAGAGGGGAAAACAGGTAAGGGAAGAACCTCATATTCAATTCCATTCAACCAAGGGAAATTTTGGGATTGAGGCATAGGGTTAATACATGGATCAACATTATGAGATTTTGGTGTAACGCCCATATTATGAGATAGGCATTGATCGATGGACAAACAGATGTCCAACTTAGTGATGGAATGAGATGGGTAACTTCCTTCGGACAGATATGGAGCTCATTCAAACCCGATAGATTAAAAGCACAAAACAACGTTTTAGTGGGAAGGGAGGATCGATGCAAGGAATATGGTTACACTTCAGAAGTATGTTCTTAATGAATAGGAAAATTCACATACAAAATTCACATAGATATATAATAAATAAATCCAGGAAAAGCATTAGTTTTGTTAGACAAGGGTAAAGTATAAAACCATTGCTCAAAAAATTCCTATTAATTTCAAACATTAATGGTTGATGATGTTTTCTTCATCTGGCATTCACAAATTTTAAAAGTCCACATGCATATATTTTTGAAAGTTAACTAAATCAAAATACTAATTAAAAAAAGGTTGCAGAATCTATAGAAAAAGATTGTTTGTATATTCTTAGGATTTGGTTGCTGAAAATCATACCTTGTGTTTTTTTTTCCAAAATCTACAAAAAGGATATACAATAAAAGTAAGAGTTTCTTCTTTCTATGATATAATTTTGTTTTGTATATACAATGAAAGAAAGGGTTTGTTCTTTCTAGGATGGAAAATGTATTTTTTCTTAACAAATAAAGAAGAAAAAGATCGGCTTGCATGTTTATTATTCCCATCATTTAAATCTCTTATATTAACTAGAGGTTTGAACAAAAGTTGAATCAAAGGATGCTCAGATTTTTGGTTGCCACCAAATGTTGCTTCCTAAAAGAACCCTACAACATATGGACGTGGCCAATAAAAGAATCCTTGAGAAAAATCAAGTTGAAAAAAAAACCAAGGCCACTGGGAATGGACCCTTACCTCTGAGAAATCCTCTTGGATATGTCTATGCATACAAATTTGAACCTATGTTGGAAAATGTACTTTTATTTCATGAAATTCTTACCAAGTCTATCTTTGAACATCTCAAACTTCCCCTATATTAGCACTCCAATTATCCTACATGAGGTTGGGTTCTCTCTAACCTTTGATATCCTTATTTAACCCCATGTATCATCCCTAAATTTTGAGACGGGAAAATTATGCTTATTATGTTGCCTCGCAGACTCTGTTCGATGGATGACCAACAAAAACCCCAACAAAACCCATGTCACCTCGCATACGGATGTCCAACTTAGTGATAGAGTGAGATGACCAACTTCATTCGGATGCACATAACAACGTTTTACCGGGAAGTGACGATGGATGCATGCAAGGAACAAGGTTTCGATGGATGGCCAACAAAAACATTAACACAAACTATGTCTCCTCGTAGAAGGATGGCCAACTAAGTGAGAGAGTGAGACTATCAACTTCCTTCGGATGCACAAAATAATGTTTTACTTGGAATTGACGATGGATGCATGCAAGGAACAGTGTTTCAGAAGTGTGTTTGATGCATGCCCCACCAAGGGTTTCAACAACGACAGACACAGACTAGTGGGGATGGTCTTTGGTTTATATAAAAACTAAACCCTTGGGAGAGAGATTAAAAGGAATCTAAACTCTTGGTCAAGATATGTGTTTGAAATTTTCATACCAAGACTTTGGCCATACTCTCGGACAAGAAATTTAATTATTCTCGGCCAAAAATTTGTCTAACCATACCTAAATTCTCTGTTGATAAAATGTCAACCTTAGTTAAACTCTCAACCAAAAACTATTACAAATATTGGCTGAGAAATTTTTTTGACTTTTGTATCGACCAAGAAATTGGAAATTATAACCCAAAAGCACCCCATTCTCAAAAAATTGTATCGCACCTTCATGATTTCACACATATATATATATATATATACAATACAAAAAAAGGAGTCACTTCAGAATAATCCTCATTCTCATGATAACACATAATAATACGAGCTACTTTGCGGAGTAGCCTCCAAAAATGCCCTGATACTGTTGCGGTATAGAATTGATAATGCCTGGGAAGGTTGTCAATAGTAATGTCAGGAACACCAACTGTCAACCTATGGATATTGTCTTCAATATATTGAAGCTCCTCCTTTTCCTCTACACTCTTGATGGATATATCTCTCACCATCCCTCACCTCTTGATAGGAGAAGCTCCTGTAGGTCGATATGGGCCAATATATGCAAAATAATATGTTATGTCTTAGTATCACCAAAACAAATATATATATATATATATATATATATATATATAATATAAAACAAAAAACATAATGAAATGGTATCTTTCTTACCTCGGTCATCCCACTGGTCATCCTTAGGTAATGGAAGATCATGATCACCCCTGAAGTAAGTCCCCACGTAAACATAGTCCTCTATTATCAACAGTTGGCCTTACAAATAATGGAAGAAGACTCAACCATAATTCAAGATGGGCTCTCCACCACCCCCATTATGGGCCATGGCCTTGACCCACCTCAACATCAGTGGATCCCAGGGATCCAACTTGTTGAGAGGCGTTTGAGGACGTAAAAATCTCACCCTCTCAAGGAATAATGATACTACTCCATCCTCGTAGCCAAATTGCTTCAACTCACCTTGTAGACACTTCATGAGCTAGTCTTTGAAGCTTAAAAATAACCCATCACTCTAGTTGAATATGGTTGGATCCATCCACTCCAATGCATAGAACATATGTGCTCGAGTAGTCTAATGGGAAGCTCTACTTCTCGCTACCTTATCTATGGTGAAGGCTAGGGTCCTCAATGGTCGATCTACAATATGTTTTATCATAATCATTTCCACTTGGGACCTTGTTCCAACTATACAACACTCATCAATGAGGTCATAGACAGACATTTCCCCTCCTCTTGGGATTGTGAGTGATACTGGACTTCCTCTCTTGGATAGTCCAATAAAAAAGTAGATGTCCTCAACATCAATTGTTAGAATTTGGGTCCCCACCTGGAAATGTTGTTGATCTAGGTCCCACATCCGTATTAGAAGATCGAATAGATTAACATGGGCTCTCATGCATGGAACCCTAAAGTACTTAAGGATTCCATGCTCCCTTAGTGCCCTCACAGTCATTGGGTCATTTGTTTCTTGGAAATCATCTAGTTCATGCTCATGCTCCTTCTAATTCACCATTTTTTGAGTCAAACACATGTGGGACATCAATATGGAAACTATTAGACTCCCTTCATTGAAATACAACTTAGATTTCATGCTAAATTTTGTTTTTTTGAGTCACAACCGCTGATGCACTTTCCCCATGAGAACAAAGCGACATGGTAGCCTATCCTAGAGGACAAAGAACCCCTAATGATCTTTCCCATTTTGGGGAGTGATTCGGTGCACCTCCCAAAAGGGAGAAGAGTGTTTCTAAGGGTGCACCCTTATCCTTGAAAAATATCTCCTAAAAAAGAAAAAACATAATAAAAAGTGAAATTTCAACCATGAAAGGACACTTTAAGTGACTTTCCTAGTGAAACAAAATTAGTTACGTGCCCAATGAAGTACGTGGAGTACTTGGACTCTAGGTGAAAAAGATATGAGTAGTGGCTTGTCTACATTCATAAGGATCCTATACTCCTGTAAAAGTCTTCCATTTGATGCTAGGTAGTATATTTTGGTAATGTTGGAATTAGCCGTTGGTGTAATAAGGGGGGGATGACAAATCTTGCCTGCTTTTGATGCTTCAACGATTGATTTCTCGTAGATCCTAAAAATGTCAACACAAGTTCCCCTCTCAAAAACAACTTTCACCCTATTCGTATGGTAAAAACAAAATGGTAAGAAATTTTGACTATTTCGCTATTTTTATACTATTTTTTATCTTCAATTATAAATCATTAGTGAAATATTTAAATATTGTGGTTTTTTGCTATGTTTTTCCTATAGTTTTCATGGTAAAAGTGTCATAATGTTGTTTTTGAAGGTTTTAGGGCCTTATTGGGCGTTTTTGGATGCGATATAGATTATTTTTTACTTTTTCAACGCTCTATTTAAGGTTGAAAAAATTTATGAGCGTCTTTTTTACCCTCTTCGTGCTCATTTAAAATTTAGTGAAAAGGTATTGAGTGTGCTTTTACCACCCTTTTTGACTCGTTAAAATGGATAACGAAAAAGGAAAACCATGCAAAGTCATTTTTAGGCTCTTTCTAGGCTTCTTAAACACAAAAAGATTGCCAAGCGAACTTGATTCTTTCACGCTTGTAAAACTAGTTGAAAGGTCATATATCTGGTGTTAGTTTACCCCTTTTTTGGACCATTTAGACTCATTTACGAAAAAGGTATACTCTAGTTCATTACAACTAAAGGAGTTCTCCTAGGTATTAGTTTATGCTTTTTTGGACCTTAGTGACTAAACTTACGAAAACGTACAATTTAGATTCTTCTTAGTCATTTCAGACTCTTTAAATATGAAACAATGACAAAATTTACCTTCCCCAGACTCATAAAAACAAGTAGTGAGGGACTCTCTTCTGGGAATGAGCCCCTCCTTTCTCAAGTTCTTAAAACATATGAGGATGGACTCATCATTTGATAATCTATATCGAGTGTTTTTTACTCTTTTCAAGTGAAAAATGAAAGAGGTACTCATCCATCATGATGGGGAAATTAAGGGAATGGGGAGACATATTTCATTTGTATTAATGGTAGCTCCTAGTCACCTTTGAACATAGCACATGTCTTAATTTTCTTACAAACAACTAGGTATTCAACTTGTCATGCAGTCAATCCACTTTCATGAGTCATTTAATTCCTTTGATTCAATTCAAAGAATGCATCGTCCTTCCTTTGCATTATGTCTAGTCTCTTCCTTGATTGATTCAATGTTTCCAAGTCACTTGTCATGTCATTCAATGTTCAATGTTTCCAAGTCAGTTACTTTACCTTCCTTCGATTCGGTCATATTCGAGTCAGTCCCATGGTTGTTCCATTATCAAAGGTCACTTCCAATAATCATTTTTTGTTCTAATTTTCATGTTGATGGTGAGAAAAACATCATGGCCCTCCTTCAACAAGTCTATTCCCATTGACATCAACACCTTATCTGATAATTAGTCTTAGAAACCAGTCAAGTACCTTGAAGGTTTTATACCTCAATGGCAGGTTTCCTCACTTTCAATAGTAGGTTTTCATGATTGGCCTCTGATTGGAATATTTCGTCGATTGTTTGACTTCAACTCATTTGTTCACATTCTAAGGAATGTACTAGGGTACCTTGGGAATCATTTACATTAATGGTGACTTCCCTCGCACTTGTTAATAGTATACATCAATGAATGGTAATAAATTGGTTTCTACCATGTTCGACACAAGGACATCTATTCATATGGATAGAATCGTACTATTTGGAATTGGAATGAAGACCTTGAGTGCTTAGGTATTAATTGGAATATGTTCCTATCCTCAGGTTGTGATGGAGAATTATTTGATTCATTGCATGGATCCACATTCTATGTTTGGTGGCTATTCTTAGGTTTGAGTCAGGATGACATGGATCTACAATGTATATTCCATAATTATTTACCGATTTGTGTCTTGTTGATCATGGATCTACGGTGTATTGTTGGTATCCATTACATGGATCTACAGTGTATTGGTTAGCAAACATTATTTGAGTCAGTTAGTTTTTAACTAGTGTTATGTCAAGTCTTCACTCACCACTCTTTTTCCTCTGATTCCATATCATATCTAGCAAATTATTTCACCTATCACATCCCTCTAGTTTCATACTTTAGGGGGAATTTTGTTACACTCAAAACTTGTCTCTATGCTCAATCCCATGAAGTGATTTGGCCAAACTATCTTTTGGGGAGACTTTTTGCTCAATTCTAAGAGGTATGATGCACCTTTCTTCCTGAAATAGAGCATTAGAATGTGTCAACGCCTATTTCCTAATGACAATGTGCATCGGTGACACTTTTTTCTTAAAGACAAAGAGTGCCAACATAACCATCTCATGCACAAGGAGTGTCGAGACTATCAAAAGGGGAAAAAGAGAATATTTTGAGAACCTTCTAGATGAAATTCCTTGTGGAGGCTTATCCCAACTACTTGGAATAGGTGGAATTCATACCCCTATCCTATAGGGATCATCCCTCACCTTCCTCCAAAAATATCTCAACCCTTTTGGGCCTCTTTGGTCTATATATACAATATTACCCTCATGGAGGTGGAAGGTAAGAGGACCAGGAGAGCACCTTTACACTGCTGAAATCATTGCTGGTATAGGGGGCAAAGATTGTGTTTGTGAGTGATATTTGTAGAGTTTGTAGAGTATGTGTGGAAGTATTTCAAAGGAATCTTGAGAGCAATGATTCAACATCAAGGATTTGGTTGTAGTTTTATTCTCTCATATCATTAATACAAACATGTTCACCTTTCCCATGAATGATTTTTGTTAATATAATTTGTTCATTACTTTTCTCCTTGATCATTAGTACAGTTTGTTGAATTATTTGTTTATTTCACTATTGTGTCTTGTTGTTCATGTTCTTTGTAGGTACAACTGATCGCAAACAAATCCATGAGACAAGGACCACCTTTGTCATTGAGGTAAGAAAGCTTGGAATTCAAGTAGTTTAATAATATAGGGGGAGGATGCATCGTTGTGACTTTTTGTTCTAGTTCTGCCCCATGTAGACTAGGGAAACAATGTTTGTCCGCATTGATTGAGAATTTTCGGTAACAACCAGTCAAAGTCTACATAGTTTAAGACAACAATGTTAATGTACAACTTGAAAGAAAAATATGGCATGTCAAATGCGAATTTCTCAGAAATGTTGAGGTAACTAACTATCAACTACATAATATTTTGAGTAATCATGTTACACAAACATCATTAAAAATGGTCAATTTTTCAATGTTAAATGACATTGTACATTTTTATTTCCCACTAACTATAGGTTATTCAAAGATAAGGTGCTTTCAAAT
Source organism: Pseudotsuga menziesii (assembly GCA_001517045.1). Classification (NCBI taxonomy): domain Eukaryota; kingdom Viridiplantae; phylum Streptophyta; class Pinopsida; order Pinales; family Pinaceae; genus Pseudotsuga; species Pseudotsuga menziesii. Next base: position 382,328 of record LPNX010535294.1, read on the forward strand.
AAAAATGTCTTTCCTATAAGCTACAAAGAGGTAAAGGAAATGTTAAAAATGTTGGGTGTTGAGTACATATCATATCATGAATGTACCAATGATTTTATTGTATATATAGGTGAATATGAAGCAAAAGAGATATGTCCAAAATGTGGGCATGACATGTACACAAAATTGAATAACAAGTCTAAAGAACATGGTCCTCCTCATAAGATATTGAGGCACATGCCTATAATCCAAAGTATTCAAAGGCTCTTTGATTGTGAAGAATCATCTATGTTGCAGGGTTGGCATGCGTCATATCGAAGTGAGGAAGGAGTATTGCGAATCCCAACAGATTCAATAGACATGAAGCATATGGAGGATACATGGCCTGATAAATTCAAGGATGAAGTTCACAACCTCAGATTGAACATAGCCATTTATGGCTTCAACCCATATTACCAACTAGACAACACCTATAATGTTTGGCCTATAGTAGTAATCAATTAAAATACACCCCCATATTTTTCTTAAAGAATGAGCATATTATGTTGGATCTTATAGTCCCTGGTAGAAGATAAGTGAAGAATATGTATTTTTACCTACAACCATTGATTGAATAGTTTAAGGAGTTATGGGAAGGGTTACATTTATACGATGTATTGGGACCCATCCCATCAAAGAGGATTTTTATGTTGTATGGAATATGTGCATACACCACACATGATTATCTGTGGTTGGGAGTTTTCTCAGGTAATTATGTTGTTCATTAGAGGAAATTTCAACTCAAAATGGGCCTTTTAAATCTAATTAAAATTCCATGTCATCATGTGTTAGCCAATGAAATTGATTTAAATTTGAAATACTGTATACGTATTAAACAAATTTTTAATATAAATTTGGGGATAGGTATCATATAAAAAACTACTTTTTCTTTAGTATTTTTGACATATCTCCATTTGGTTTTACTCAAATTTCAATCGGGAGAGCTCGTTGGATGCAAAATTAAATTCCGCATCCAACGCGTACCCACTCGACATACTTCTGATAGAACCCGCTACCCCTAAAACAAAAAATCCCTGAAAAATGTGATGATGATAATCACGTTTTTCAGGTTATTCTTGTTTTTGGGGTAGCGGGGTCCATTAGAAGTATGCCTAGTGGGTACTCGTTGGATGCAGAATTTAATTATGCATCCAATGAGATCTCCTGATCAAAATTTGAGTAAAAAAACAGGGAGACATGTCAAAACTAGAAACACAAAAGTAGTTTTTTCTTTTCTTCATCCAAAATTAATAAATATTATTTTATTATTTTATTAATTTTTTTAGGAGACCCATTTTGAGTTGAAATTTCCTCTAATGTGATTTTTTTATATTCAAAGAAATATTTTTTGGCATATTTAATTCATTGCGACTATCTTGATCTTCAATAGTGACTGCGTGCTTTGTATACCATGACATCTTAGGTCTTGTAACAAAATGTTATCATGGATGTAAATGATGTGGACATTATATGAAGGTTAGGTGGTCCAAATACCTACTAAAGTTAGTGTATGACTTCTCTAGGGTATTCTTCCAAGAAAACCACCCTCATATATGTTGTTGTAATTGTAACTTTGTAAGATATTCTGATTTATTTTACTATTGTATATTGTTGTACCCAATCGGAGATGTGTGTTCCTCCTTTGGGGATTCCATCATTATGTATGGTCACTGAAGTAAACCCTCCATTGTAAGTAGGGGAAATAGTCCCCAAGTTAAATAAAGGAAAATGTATTTGTGAATATTCTCAGGTAGGTCGGCCCCAAAGGTAACCTAACTGACCTAGTAGTTGATTTAACAACTCAACTAAAGAATATAAATAGGGAGGCACCCTCCTCATTTGTCACACAATCACTTGCTCTCTCATGTGCACCTTAGGAGAGAGAGGAAGAGGAAGAACAAAAATATTCTACAGGTATATTGTTCCGAGGTTATTCTATCTTGTCATCTTGTCTTTGTGACATACCTATTATGAGGAATTTTGCCAGGTTTTCTCCTTTATCGTTTCCCCGATGAAAATCTATATGTCTTGTGTATATTGTGTATATTTGATGTATTGTTGTGCTTTTTATTATTTAAGATAAATATTATAAGTAAATTAACTTAGACAAATTAACATGGTATCAGGTCCACTCTGAAAGAAGGCATTGTGTAGCTGAAATACAACTACAATGGAAGCTACTGGAAATTAGGGTTTCATGTCTGAAAACCCTAGAAGAGTAATCATAGTAATATTGGAACTTTCACTATAATTGATATTAGAGAAGGATCAGGAGCTGAAAGTTCCATAGGCCGAAGATGAAATCGTTATGTACCTAGTTTGCTATTTTAAGCCATAGATTCACTATACTTTAGGAGATGTGATTCCTCCAAATCAGGGTTCCAACATCCTCCAAAATATAGTCATAAACATGTGACCTAGATAAAATTGATATATCTATGGATAGGAATATCCAAATGAAATTTATCAAGATGTTGTAGGTAGGGAACAAAATTTAGTTTATATGGCCAGATTTTGAGACATCAAATGTGAAACAGTAACACATTCTAGTCCGTACAAGTTTTCTATACTGAATTGTCCTAAAAAAAAACCTTGATAAAATCAACATAAGTCCCACTTGGGGAATCCAATTTTTCTCTAACCTGTGGCATTGGAAAAAATACAAATTAGGCTACCTCAGTACGAATTTTTAGATCGTGAGGAGCATAAATTTTAGAGATACAAAATAATCAATATCAGACAATTATGTAGAAAAAATTGGAGAAACTAGGAGCTTCCCACCACCTTTTTCAGGAAAGGAGTACATTGGATACCTATCCTTTAAGAGGCACATATTTCTGTCTAATCAAAATTTTGAAATTCCAATTTTGGAAAATTAGGGTTTCTCTAACAAACCCCAGATCAACTAGCTCAAGAACCAGGTCGGACACCTCAGATCAATAAGATATAAATCCTTTCTATTTCCATTTAAGGTTATCATTTCAAAATGAATCATCACACCTAACTTGATGATAATCTTGGTAAATATGACAACTTCTAAGCATGGAATTATAGGGCCTCCTTGATCCTTGAAGAAAATGACTTGGATCAGTATATCAGTAAGGAAGCTCTAAGAGCCCGAGGGAGATGAGACTAAGGCTAGAGACAAGAGAATCATTGAAAATTATATTAAGGATCATATCATCCCTCATATGTCATCCTTGAAGACACCAAAGGAAGCGTTTGATGCTTTGATGAAGTTGTTTGAAGGAAAGAACATCAATTAGAAAAGGACATTGAGGAACTAGTTGAATAATGTGAGGATTGAAACTCAAAGACCATCCAATCATACTTCACAAGGGTTTCTCAATTTAAGGAACAACTTGAAGTAGTCGAAGAAGAAGGATATATTGTTATGACCACCTTGAATGGCCTCCCAATATTGCAGGATTCATTCATTCAAGGAATATGTTCCATAAGGAAGTTGATTACCTTCAACAGACTTTTGGAATAGTGCACACAAGAAGAATCTCGACTCATAAAAAGAGAAGAGAATATGGGAGCAACTAAAGACCAAGCTCTCACCATTCAAAGAAAAAAGAGAAGATTCCTCAAGCGATGATGGATATGTAATTTAATCTAGAAGGATGAAACTCTTATCCATCTCAACATTTGGATGAGAAATAATGCAGTTGATGAAGAAGATGATGAAATAGAAGACTCTAGTTATTATTGCAAGAAAATAAGGATCAAGAATAAGTCTACCCACAAAACAAACAAAGATAAGTATTCAATTGTCAAGGATCCCCAGAGAGTAGGTGCATGAATCCCAACAAAGTGAATTATAGGGTTAGTATTTCACATGGTTTATAGGATCCAGGTGTTGGGGTTATCCATCCAACAAGTGGATTGGCTTGTTTGACTATTTGGTCAATTCCTAGTCGAATTCTCACATCACTTGTCAAATATGACGACTAATAAATGCCATAATCGACAACAACATAACTCATCGAAGATCGATGACTGCAACATCCTCCATCAACACTGACTAATGCATCCATCAGAACCAACCACATGAAATGGAAGTACCATGATCTTATCATGCCCTTAATACCAAATTAAAAATATGCATAAGAAAAATATGACAGAAAAGGAAAAAACCTTAATCAATTTGTATTCACACAAATAGTACCAATTTATAGTACAATCAATAATTCCACCTCACTAAGAGATTTGATCTATAACCTAACACCTTTCATGGTTACTAGGCTAGGTAATGTTATCCAAAATCCCTTCACAATCCCTTATTCATCATTTAGGATTGATGACTAATATCCTAAATAATAAATATAATTAAAGGTGACATTAAACTATGTGATTGTTAATGTAAGCCATATGTCTTCACCAAATTCAAATATGTCCTCTTGCAAGTCAATGTTTGTAAGATTGAGAAGGATGACTCTCAAATTGTATTATCTATCCTCTCCAAACATGATCATGATTATAGTACTTTTTGTTATGCTTTCTATGCTACTAAATTGGCTCTTGGAGCTTCCTACAAAATTCCTACCTTGGATATTATTGTGCTTACTCCCTCCTTCAAGAGAGACATAATATATCACAAATGGGCTTCCAAAATTACCCTAAAGGTTCTTGCACTTGTAGCCATGAGGAGAATGGTGCAAGAAATCAAAATACTTCATACAAGGGAAAAAAGGAGTAAAAGAAAAATATTTCTCATGAAGACTTCAACTTTGATGATGGAAAGGCTGAAGAGTAGGAGACATGGTGTCTTTTCTACAATCAAGGAGCACATAAAGATAATATTGCGGGCACAAATAGTTCTCTTAAGAAAAAAAGCACAAAAAAACATCTAGCTACATGTTTTCACTTTCAGGAGTTCCCACTCTATGCATCCTTGATTCAGAAGAATTAAAAAGAACTTATTCCAAATCAAGTTCAATTTGAAGAATCCATTGGATAACTTGTCCCAAATAAATTTCTCATTGAATAATATCTCCAACCTGTTTCTTCACTCTTAGGAGATACAACGTTTCCTCCTAGTACTACTCACCAATTTCCACACAAAAGTTTCTTAGTAGATTGACTTTTGTTACATTATCTTTTATGGGGCGGTTCCAATATGAATTTTTCCCTATTTACCAATTTAAATATAATTTTGTGTGTGTGCATGGGTACCTAATATGGATAAAAATTGTCACGATCCATTTCTTACTTAGTATTTTTCTCACCTAGTCAGGATTATGGCAGGGTGTTAGAAAATCAACACTCTACCTAGCCCCATAGACCTTGCTTTATTACTTTAATGGGACAAAACACACATAAATTAACCACCTCAATAACCTCTAAGTTACTCTCCTTGATTTTGGGGCCCTTCCTTAATTTTGGGTCACAATCCCTTATTTGGGCGATTTTTCCCTTAATTTAGATGGAAGTTAATTAAGGACTAGATATGGGTGATTCCATGAAAGTGATTCACAATTTTTGGAAAATGGGGCACCAAAAACATGTGCAACATACCCTCGATAGATGTAATTTTAAAACCTTGATCGAGGTTTAAATACCTTTATTAAGGGATTAAAAATACCTCGATCGAGGGTTAAACCTAGACCTCAATTGAGCGAGGGTTGCACGTAACCCTTGATCGAGGTATATTCAATCCCTCAATGGAGGTAATTGAAAAACCATGATTAAAAGCTATTAACTCGATTGAGAACCTTAAAAACAGACCCATGGTACTTTTCTTTGTAGAAAGGAAATTTTTTGTTCCTTGCAGCGGCTTAAACTATGTCATTAAATGCACATTAATGGGAGGACTTGATACTGTTGGATTCATAAATGAATTCTCTATCCATGGAAATATAATTTTTGAATTTTTATATTCATATGTCATTCTTTTTTAAATTTATGCTAAAGATTACCCTGAGAAACCCCATCAACAAATTCAAATGCGTTTAAAGACAAATAAACAATATTGTAAATACACATCTAAAAAATTGAAAAAATATACAAGTGCTACGTTGATGTGTCCTCTTCAAAAGGGATTTTTAGTTTTGAAATGTATGTAAACAATTAAAATATTTGGCACACATGGGCACATGTGTGCAAAATGTGACTGAAATATTCACTAGTCAGTTTCAAATAATAGTAATAAATATAATTTTTCAAGAAAAAAAATTGCACTAGTGCATGCTGTCTATATCATGTTCACATATTTCATTTAATTTTTTTTTAATTTAACAATAAATGATTTTGCACACACATAAGCCACTTGTTAATTACTCTTCAAATTTTTAAGGAAAAGCGTTTCATTAAATGAAAATTTGACACATTAAATGACATTGGTATTTTTTTAAAAACATCATTTGAAAGCCAACATAATTCTCTACATTTCATTTTATAACCGCATGTCGAAATTCATATGGAAAATATGAGTTTCGAGGGCTTCAATTTAATACATGGGTAAAGTTTCAATTTTTCATCGCCATAATTGGCGAAAAAGAGTTACCCATATTCATGGAATCACCCATATCCTCTACTAATATAGGTCCTAACTAACCCTACTAACCCATAACAATGATCAGTTCCCTAGTTAAGTTAGTAGCACCTCAGTTGAGTATATTCAGGGTTTTGCATGCGCTTCTTTATTTAAGCTAGTGCTTTATGAGCCCCAAAATTAGTTAAATTCAGTATAAGTGTGTGTGCATGACTAAATGAGAGTATTTGGCTCTAGTTAAGCTTTCCTATCCTCCCTAGAATTACTTTAGAAATCCAAGTTGCCTCATGTCTTAATTTGAATTACTTCCCTATAAATATTGTTCACCATCACTCATTCAAGTTAATGAAATACGTCACTCTTTTCTTCCTATCTACTTCTAGTTTTTGTGTAATGATCTATGATAAATCATTTGCTACATGATTAGTTGTTTTTTGATTTGATTTTCACTGTATATCTTTTTATTAGATGTGCCTAGATCTATATGTTCAAATGTTATATTAACATCATTGTAAGTCTAGGTGAAGATGAATTTGTACCTCTTAAGTAATTGAACATATTCTTTTTTTTATGTGAACACCAAGTTTCTATGTTCATGGTTTTAGGGTTATATTCAATTCCCGAGATGATTTATTAATGGTTCATGTAAGAACTATTTATCTTGAAATTCAAAGGTTTTATGAACCTAGAGTAAAATCAAATAATTTTTCCAGCATAAAAAATACCTTGGATACCATGTTACCTTTCACATTTCCCATATCATCTTGGTGATTTTGCAATGAATCCTTATACTCCTCATCATATATAACTATGTATTTAAATGTACCATTATTAGCGAGGAAGTTAATGATTTTATCATAATTGTTGAAAACTCTTTAGTTCATCACATTGTTTAGTCCTTAAAGCTTGAAAATGAGTTTAATAGAAAAACTATCATTCAAAGGGGTGAATCTAGAAGCAAAATTGGCTAGAGTGTTTGCAACTATGTTTGTACAAGAAGAGTGGAAGTGATATTAAATGCATCAAAATTGTTTATTAAACTCCAAGACTCTATTTGGTAATTTATTTTTGAGGATAAATACAATGTATATAATTTCTTACATGTTTGATGATAATTTCAAAGTCAACAAAAACTTAAAAACACTTTACCTTCATATTGGAATCCTTTTTCAAACCTTGAATCAATGAATCATATTTGATTGTTTTCTTAGTGGATTTGAATTCCAATCGATGGAAGATTAGTGTACACCTTTGGTGTGGATCGACAAGGATGAATTCTATCTAATATCCATCCTACAATTTAGAGCCATAAAACATAGAGTCCACATGTTTGTATCTAAAACTAAGTTATAACTAGTATTGATTGAATCTATTATATTATAGTTATTTATGTAAATTTATGTGAAATGGAGGAGATTGTACTAAGTATTTTTTTCTAGAGGAAATTCTTGGATGGAATAGAAACCAAAATTAGTTTCCAAAAAATAATTCCATAAAGTTGAATGTGTGAAATTGACTGGCTCATTCTGAACTTATAATTTTGTTACATTATGATTCATGTGAGCCTCTCATATTAGTGTGTAAGCACTCTTTTGAGCTCACTTGAGAGATATTTTGACTCACTTGAGTCAATTTAACCTTGATTTTAGGAACAATGCACCCTCCTTTATTTTTTTAGGGATGGGGTCACCCTCCTCCTCCATTATAGGGATTAATTCTTCTTTCTTGGAATTTAACATCTTGTTGACTCCATAAGTGCACCTCTCTTTCATGATTGAATCAATTAACTGATTTGGTTCATGCATTCTAATTTAACTAAGCCTCGTGACTCATTGGTTGTGAGATAGTTAACATCATGTGGCTCATTCATGTCAAACTAACTAGCATCACTCATCAGTTGTGAGCTAGTTGACACCACCTATCTAGAGTAAGCTAAATTAACTCCTTCATGAGGGCTTACATGTATGAAAGGTGGATTCACTCAATTATTTCACATAGTTAATCCTATATTATAAGGGGAATTTTCTCTTGGGGCAACTATTATCTCTGGTATTCCAATGCATATTGCATTGGAGATCTCATCTCTAATGGGATTTTGTAACTATCCTTTTAAAAGTTAATAAAGAATATGGTTAGGTGATATTTGTTTCTTCTCTTCAATCACTTTATCTATATTGCATTTTTTTTCATTTCTATATGTTGAGATCCTAAAACCTCACATGGTATCAGAACTCCAGGAATTCTAAAGAAGTGTGTATACAATACTGTAGGTTGAAGGAACATAGAAAATATCATTGCATAGTTTATAAGTTGAAGACAAAGTGTAATAAAACTAAATAGTTTAGTAATTTAGTTAGTAAATTTTTATTTATTAATAAATGGATTGATAAGTAACGTCATTTAATTGTGACCCTTGATTTGTATAAAGTTGCATTGTACTCCCTGTAAAAATCATCAATTCAATAAATAAAATATATCTTTTGGAATTTACATTCCAAGTTGATATCAAATCTAGTGGTTCGTTGGTTTTCTCTCCTTGGGTTCTTCACATCAATTGCCTCTTTATTTTCTCCCCCCTCCACAGTTCATTTTCTTCGCTTCCTCCACACATCCACACTCCACTTCCTACCTATGTTCACTCCCTCCCTTCTCCACATCGTGTACACCCACCCCATACCCAATCACACTCCAATATGCCTCCTCTCTCACTACACCTCCACTCCACCATTTCCCCACACTCTCACCAAGCCTGCATTGACTCCCTCCCTTTACTACCTCTCTCCTCTCCACTGCACTCCCTTCCACCTACCCTCACTACTCCATTCAGCACCCTCCGCTTTGTCACCTCTCACATTAGCGTTCTCCAGCCTCCACTACTCTCCACATCCACGCTCTCTACCATTGGGATCTCCTCCACCCCTCGTGTGCCCACCTCTACCTGTTTTATGCTGTGTGTTTCCCTATTTTGTGCATATTGTGTGTTTCCTTCTTTGTTGCATTCTCTACATCCCATAAACCTACACACCATTGTTGCTTGCACCACATTTTTTCCCTAGGGTTTCATAACCCTATTTTAATATTAATACTTGCAAAACAAAATTTGAACTATTAAAATTTTGTAAACTAATAATAATAATAATAATTATTATTATTATTAGAATTAATATTTTAATAGTTAAATTCTCTCCAATCCAACTTTAAACAATATGAATACAAGAAATATGGAGACAAACCCCTGGAGAACAAGGATGTGTCCCTAAAGTCAAATGATGATACAATTCGAAAGATACTGGAAAATATTGAGAAAAAAGAGGAGGACATTCATGACCTAAAGCTCTAAATTCAGTCTCTAAGAGACCAAGTTAAAGGACACAATAAATCACATACAGGCCCAACCCACAGCATCATTCACAAGGTCAAGATCTATTTACCAATATTCAATGGAGAAAATAATTGAGACAGGATTTGATGGATCAACAAAGTCAAAAAATGTTTTGAAATGTAAAATGTATATGGCGACAATGATAAATTGAATGTTGTAGTAATGTACATGGATACAAACAATTGTGATTGGTTCTTATGGTGGGACTCAACAATGAAGGGAGGAAGACTAGTTAGAGACTGGGACACCTTAAAGAAAAATTTCTTTAAATGATTTCAATACATGGAAGAAGCTGAAATCTATAGCAATCTCACTCGTTTACAACAAGAAGGAACCGTGGATGAATATTTTAGCAATATATTGGTCCTAGCCACTCATGTCCAAGATATAATTGAAGGACAACTCCTACAAATATTCATTGGTGGGATGAAATAGAGTATTTAAAGCGACATAAAATAGATTCCAAAGACATGGAACAAGCCCATATAAAAGAAAAATTAATTGAAGAAAATAAAAAATCATAACGTTAGTTAGTTTATATACCACCCCACCTGAGAGAAATGGAAAAATGGATGACAACCTGTTCCATGAGTGTAATTCCCCTAATTGGCATCCAGGACATAAGTGTAAAAATAAGAATATAATCCTGTGTGAAAAAATTAATACTAGTGACGATAATGATGAAGAATCAAGCAACACACCTTCCTATGACACAGAGTCAGATAGTGATGAGATTGTAAAAGAGGAGGATAACATCACACCAATGCTCTCAGTTTATGCAATGATAGATATCTCTCAACCCCAAACCCTCAAATTATTTGTCGATATCAAGAACACTAAGGTGATGGTGTTGGTCGATAGTGGGAGTACACAAAACTTCATAGACTCTAGGGTAGAAAAACTATTAAACATATTCATCTACCCTACAACCAGCTTCCAAGTATCGATACCAGGATAAAAGACCACACTATGCAATGATAAATTCCATAAAGTAGAACTAGCTATAAAGGACTACAAGCTAAGATTGACAGTGTATGATATGGAAATTAGAGGGGTTAACATTGTTTTAGGTGCACAATGGTTTCAAATGCTTGGGAAAGTCAGATTAAACTTATGAGAACAATTTATAATGTTCTATGAGAATGGGAGTAAATATAAGCTTTACATTATTAACTGTTCCCTCCCCAAATTGTCTCATCCAATAAAATGAAAAAGATGATAAAAAAGGGAGCTCGAGCCTTCTTTTTACACTGCTATGCTATGGAAAGGAAAATTGATGAGAGATAACATATTCATCCTCATGAATTAGAAAACGTTACTGGGGGAACATAGTGTCATCTTCCAAAATCCTCCTCATGGTCCTTCTCCCCCATGTTCTATGGATCATATCATCAATTTGATTCCAGGATCAACTCTAATTAGAAAAAAGTCATACATGCAATTTAACAAGAACAAATCATAGATCGAATGTTTGGTGAAGGAACTATTAGATTATGGAATAATAACATGTAGTAAGATTCCTTTCTCTGCACCATTCATACTCGTTAGTAAAAAACATGGATTGTATAAGCTTTGCATTGATTATCGAGCATTAAACAAAGTCAGCATAAAAGATAAGTTCCCCATTCCATTTGTTGAGGAACTTTTGTATCAGCTACATGGTGCAATTTTTTTTTGTAAAGTAGACTTAAAATTAGGATATTTTACCAAATCCATATTCAAGAAGAAGATGTCCCCAAATTTTTTTTTGCACCCACGGAGGTTTATATGAATTTCAAGTGATGTCATTTGGATTGTCCAATTCTCCTACAACATTTCAATTAGTAATGAATGACTTGTTTCTCCCTTACCTAAAGAAGTTTGTGCTAGTGTTATTTGATGATATCCTTATTTATAGTAAGAATTGTGACTCACACCTCAATCACGTAGAAACAATATTGAAGCTTCTAGAAGAAAAAAAAATTGTGCTAACAAATTAAAATGTAGTTTCGAGAAAAAATAAATAGAATTTTTAGGGAGCAATGTTTCAGTTAACAAAATTAAGTTCGACCCCAAAAAAATTATGGAGATCACAGCGTGGTCATCCCCCAAGTCAATTACTTCATTAAGAATATTTTTGGGTCTAACATATTATTAAAGAACATTTTTTCACAACTACGCCCAAACTGTAGTAGACCTAACATCACTATTAAAAAGGGATGCTTTCAGATGGGATAAGGATGTAGAAACTTATTTTGAATTATTAAAAACCCTAATGACATCCACACCAATGTTAGAAACTATTAAATTTATAAATACATTCATCCTTGAATGTGATGCTTCGAGGACAAGCTTAGGAGATATTCTCATGCAAGATAAACATCCCATTGATTTTGAAAGCCAAAAGTTAAAACGAAGTGAGAAAAAAAAATCCACATACGACAAGGAAATGTTGGCAATAATGCAATCCCTTTATAAATGGAAGCAATATTTGTTCGGAGAAAATTTTCTTGTTAAAACAAACCACAATAGCCTGAAGTATTTTCTAACTCAAAAAAAATATCTCTCCCAAACAACAGAAATGAGTAAGAAAAATGCAAGTCTTTTATTTCAGCATTTTGTATAAAAAGGTAAATGATAATAGGGTTGCAGAAAACTTATCAAAAAAACATGAGATTGATGGCTCACTATGTGCCATATCCATAGTTGTTCTTGAATGTATTTCAAAATTCTAAAGTGAGTATGTGAAAGACCCGAAGGCAAGGAAGCTAATTGAAGAAGTTGAAAACAACAAAGCAACAAACCCCAAATATTCATGGGAAAAAGACATATTATGGTACAAACAAATAATATATTTACCCAGTTCATCAAAATTCAAAAATCAAGCCTTAAAAGAGAACCATGACTCCCTGACAAAAAGAAATGTTGGTTTCTTTAAAACATACCACAATACCTGCCAATTCTTCTTTTGGAAGGGAATGAAGAATGATATCCAGAAATATGTGGCTGAATGTGATACTTGTCAAAGAAAGAAGTTCGAAATGGTGGCTCCTCCTAGTCTCCTACAGCCCCTTCATATTCCAGCCCCAAAATGGTCTGAGGTATCAAGATGTATCAATCGATTTTATCACCATCCTTCCTACATCGGAAGGAAAGGATAGTGTATTTGTAGTCATTCAAATATTAAAAAACATGCTAATTTTATTAGTATTTCATCCAAAGCAAAACCATACCTGCTGCAGATAGTTATGTAAAGAATAGATTTAAGCTCCATGGGTTTCCCAAGGTTATTGCTAGTGACAGGGATCCCAATTTTACCAGCAAATTATGTTAGTAATTGTTCCATGAAGTTGGGACTTCATTAACTATGAGTACCTTGTACCACCCCCAGGCATATGGACATACTAAAGTAGTAAACAAATTCCTTGAAGGATACCTAAGGAATTTTATGAACGACCAAAAACTACTGTGGGTAAAATGGCTACACCTTGCAGAATGGTGGTACAATAGTACATATCATATATCAACAAAAATGTCACCTTTTTAAGCCTTATATGGGTATGCACCTCCTACAACAAGAGAATATGTCATCAACAATTTCAAATTTCTAGCAGCAAGAGATTACCTATCAACATTTTATGAGGTCATCCACATTTTGAAGAACCATCTTGAATAAGAAAGAAACCACATAAAACAACAATCAAACTAAAAAATAACTGTTCAATAATTTGAAGTGGGTGATTGGGTGTTTTTTCTCCTTAAACCGTACAAACAAACTTCACAAAAAAATTCCAAAAATCATAAACTTTCACCCTAGTTCTATGCCTCATATCAAGTTCAAAAGAGAGTGGGACAAGTGGCCTATTCTCTAGACATATCAAATAAACGAAAAATACATTATGTATTCCATGTTTCATGCCTAAAGAAGAAATTTGGCTCAACCACTCACATACAAAATGAATTGCCTATGTTAGATGATGAAGGAAAATTAGTGCTAGAACTAGAATGCATTTTGGAAATTAAAACCAGAACACTTCACTCCAGATCTGTCAATGAATACCTTATCAAGTAGATAAACTTACCAGATGATGAATCTACATGGGAGAATGAATATTTTTGCTTGTGCCGCCCCATCCTTACAAATATTTCGTGGATGAAGTATTCTAGAGAAAGATGACTTGTAATAAAACTAAATAGTTTAGTAATTTAGTTAGTAATTTTTTATTTATTAATGAATGACTTGATAGGTCACATCATTTAATTGTGACCCTTGATTTGTATAAATCCGCATTGTACTCGTAAAAATCATCAATTCAATAAATAAAATATATCTTTTGTAATTTACATTCCATAAGCGCATCAGTTAGGAAGGTGTAGTAAAGGGCCCATATAACTCAATGGTAGAGGCTTATAATATCAAAATAATTTCTTGTAGGTAGATTCTATATGATGGATAATAAATATTTGATCATCTCCAATATTTGAAATGTCAATAAAAAGCTTATCAAGGAAGTTATAAAAATTCAAGATGATTTAGCTTCTTCACAAAGGATCTCAATATTACCTTTCAAAAATCATATGCAATTGTGCTTTCAAGAAAGGAGCTACAATATGTAGTTTTCGATTAGGAAACCTGCTATGACTAGATGGAGGAAAAATCAAATCTATGCATTGAACAAATATTGGTTGAATTAAAGGACAAAGAATATATTATTGCTAGTTTGAAATAGTGGATATCTTCTCATATAGTTTGGTTAAGATCCCATAACATACACGAATATACTATAGATAATGATGGTACATCATCCATTGCTAACAGTTCTTATAATGATGAGAATGTTGATGAAGAGGAAGAAATTGTTGATGACTCTACATATTCCACATATGATGAGGAATTTTATTCATCCATTAAACATAAAGAGGATATGTCTTCCTCCCCTTATGATTTTGAAATGCAAGTGAGAATTCAAGATATACTATTGACTCTACATATTCTCTCTCTATCGCTACAAATTCTTGTTCTAAAGAGGAATACACTACTGATCTTATTGCAACACATGCACTTACTACAATTCATGAACTTGCAACATCTTCCTTTGAGTTGCATATTCGTGGCTTGGGTCCATATTACTATTGAATATGGAATACATAGGTGGTGGACTTGTTAAGAATGGGCATGGGATCACAAATCCCATTCAACATGTGATTAGATCAACCAAATCCATATTAAGTTTTGGCAAGGCTTCATCAAAATTATCAAGTTTTCTTGATTC
This sequence comes from Pseudotsuga menziesii, assembly GCA_001517045.1. NCBI lineage: Eukaryota > Viridiplantae > Streptophyta > Pinopsida > Pinales > Pinaceae > Pseudotsuga > Pseudotsuga menziesii. The sequence continues at coordinate 397,476 of LPNX010535294.1, forward strand.
CTCTACATATGAAATTCAATTTATTCCATAACAAAATATCATCACATCATCTGAATCTTCTATTTATGAGTTGCAAGATAAATATCCTACATTGCATAATGATACAACTTTGGATCTTACTCAGGTAGGTTCAAAACCAATTTCAGAGTTATCAGAATTGCCAACATCAAATATTTTGGAAACATTAGACTCTTCAGCATCAACTTTAGGTCCTACATCATCCACATATCAACATCCTCACCATCATGATCAGAGACAACATCATCCTCTTTTTAGGTATTATTGGTCATGGAAGAATTTGAGAAATTGTTTGAGAAACTCCTACAAATGTGTTTCATCCATGCTAAAAAGGAACCTTTCTCATTTCTATTAACGTTGAATAATTAGGTGACATTTACATTTCCATTTTACCACTACTAGATGACATTTATGGTTTTTTATTCTATTCTTTGGAATCACTTTGAACTAGCTCGACAATCTTGGCATAGGATATTGCATTAGTTGTTTGAAGATATATGATTCTTGTTGAATGGTATCAAATTCAGAATTGCATCTTTATTACACTCACTAGAGTGGATTATGATATGTCATATCCAAATTATGCTTCATTGGCTTATCATGTTTTTTGGTTTTTGGAGTCTATCTGTCATCCACATGGTGGATATCACTTGTAACCTCTTTTGGTGGGCGGGTGGGGGAAGGGTTTATCATTGGGTTTTCCCTTTCTCTATTTCAAAATTTTTGTGTGCTTAGGTACCTAATATAAATTCAATTTATAGGACTCATTGTTTTGTGCATCATACTCACCTAAGTTAGGCATAAAGTGGGGTGTTGGTTCACAAGAACTCTTTTGATATCAATTGATTTCTTTCCCTCCTTATTTTAGGAACAAATTCACCCTCCTCCACAATTTTAGGGATGAAGGAACCCTCCTACTCCTTTCTGGGGATTAGTTATCCTTTATTAGCAATGGAAATCTAGTTGACTACATAAGTGCACCTATATTGTATGATTGGATTAATTAACTGAATTTTCTCATGCATGCTATGTTAAATAAGACTCACTCAATAGTTTTGATTTATTTAACACCACTTGGATTATGAATACCAAGCTAACTATACTCACTCAATATTTGTGATCTAGTTGACACCACTGAGATCATGCATATCAAGTTAACTAGCCTTAGTTATTAGTTGTGATCTATTTGACACAACTTGGATAGTATAAGCTTAGTTAACTCCTTAAAGAGGGCCTAAATGCATGAAATGGTACATTCACTAAAATATTTCACTTAATTAATCCTATATAGGGATAATTTTCTCTCGGGGAAAGAAATATCTCTTGTATTCCAATGCATATTGCATTAGGTATCTCATCACTTATGAGATTTTGTAACTATTCTTTCACAAGATAATAAAGAATATGGTTATTTGATATTTTTGTATTTTCTTCAATCAATTGCTCTATATTGCAGCTTTTTTTACTTTATAGATCTATATATTCTAAAATATCACATTATGATTCATGTGAGACTATCTATACACTCTTATTCGAAGTCCAACCTAATAATGATATCATTTAATTCCCTTGTGACCTTTTCATTAAAACTATATAACTAAATAGTTCTTGTGGTACACTTAGGTGTGGCATATATTATCTTGTATACAAAATAGGGCATGACATTTGAAGATTATCCAAATATACCAGGAAATTTTGTACATTATAATTGAATATTTCAAAGGTAAAAAAGAAAGGAGCCTATGATATAGAATGCATACCTATGATGGCCACGTTCACTATGGATTTATGAGTTGACTTGACTTCTTGTTTCTTTTTATCCTAATTATCACCAACAAACATATTTTTGTCCTCACAAATATTGGCTACTTTATACTGGTAGTTGGGGATACTTTTAAAAGTATTTAGGAGAAGATATAATTGTTTCAAGATACTACACATGTCATACATGGAAATGTTAGATTTAGTTTTTGAAGGTCATCCATGACATTATATTCCATGGTTTTAGAAAATGAACTTGGAATTGTATTTTCATTAGTTTGAGTTAAAGTTGCATTATTATTTGGTTGGGTTAATGTAGCAATAGAAAGAGTCTCAGAAGCAATTGTGATTTTCTAAGTAATGGTACTATTTTTTTTAGGAATACTTACATTCATCACAATCCATTTACTCCTCAAATTGTAATTTCTAGGAGATTATTGGGTAGTTTGTATTTCATTCACTTTCATCTTTTATTCTTGGGTTTCATCTATAAGACCAAATCACCATTTGAAGAGAAACATGGTTTCCTCCCCATTCATTTTGGTATCATTTTCTACATTATCAGTCACACCTTATTGGGTGATTTGGTTAGGTTGTTGTTGTTGATCCAAAATTTTATTAACTACCAAGGTCAGAGAATTAATCCACTGAGGATAGGTTTTCTCTAAACGGTATGCATGGTGAAAGGTACAAAAATTATTCATGTTGACTCCTTCCAAATTCAAATTTAAGTTCAAAGGTTATGATGTTTTGAGGTAGTCATATAATTGATATGAAAATTTCTAAAATTATTCTGATTAGATGGGACTTCTCCTAAGTATTTTTTTTTAATACATGACTTCATTGGATAATATTCAACTAATTTGAGAACACAATATGGGTTAGTATTATTTTTTCAATGGGTTTGGTTAAATGAAGAGGTTTTTTATTAGAATTACTAGATTTATCCTCTTCAACCCCAATGTTTCCTACAAAAGTGGGCATTTCCTTCTCCACTTTCTTAGATCCCTAAAAATTCTCTACTAATGTAACTTTACCAACCCTCTTCACAAATATTCTACTAATGTAACTTTACTAATGTAACTTTACCAATTCTCTACTAATTCTCTACTAATGTAAGTAACATGTATAATATTCCACTATGATTTCATTAGTTGGCCATGAGTTAGAAGGGGATTTTTTAAGTATGGTAGTAAAGCGCTGAATAAAATATTTATTGCATTCTTGTGTCAATCCATTATAACAACAATCAATTATTTCAACGCCATAGTTGGGGTATTTTATTCAAAAAAATCATTAATGAAGGAATTTTCAAAAATCATCCTAGTTGGTAAGTATTGAAGTTGTCCTACTATATTTAAATCACCATGGGACATCTAGGTTGGGTACTCGAGGCAAGTTGTTAGCCCTTTGTATAGATAAAAGTTTCTACATAAATTTGGAAGTTTTTATGTTGAGGTATGGGTAAAGAGTCTTAGAACATGTAGAGATAGATGAAAGAAGAGGTACCAATAGTACAATGTTAAGAATTTTATAATGACAAATTCTACCAAATATTCTAAAGAATTAACAAGGAAATTTTATGTGGTTTGAATAATTTTTCTTTGAGATGTTTGTCTTCTTGTTAATGTTGTATAAATAAGGTGTTGTCTAACTTGTCGATTGTAGGAGTGGTTCATGAAATGAAGACACTAATTGGTAACAACACAAGGAGTTTCTTCAATTCTAGATTCAAGGATTTCAAATACCATGATACTATCTCCAAATATAGTCTCAAAGTATAAATCATCACCTCCGAGAGGTATATTAATGGGCATGGGTTGGCACTTTGAAGGTTCATATTGCGTTACATGTGAAAAACATGTTTCTCTACTAGACATGCAAACTTGGGCCTTCTTCTAGTGCCAATTTTGTTTATATGAGCAAAGTGCACCCTAATATAAGATTTTATTAAATTGATATCTATAGAGTGAGTGACAATTTAGTCCTTAAGTATATATTTAGTGAACCTCAATGTGATCCTATTACTTTTTATGGTTTCTGCTTAATCTCTCCATACCTTCTGTAAATTATTTATCGCACTTATTTCTCCTATGGAATGGAGATTGCATATTTTTATGACCTTCTCGAGTGCTAAAAACTTTTCAAGCATTTCAACAAGTCCTACATCCCAATTTCAAACTCTCCAAACCCTCCCCACAACCCCTTTCAATTATCTCTTTTTCCTATATTATGGCATCACAAAATGCATTTCTAAAATTTTAATTAAAAACAACATCAAAAGAATATTTAAACCCCATATACCCTTAAGCAATTTTTTAGGAGTGCTAAAGATAAATACAACCCCTTCTTATCGCAAGGCATCTACCAAATTCCTTGCTCATGTGGGAAAACCTACATTGAAAATATAGGTATATCCATTCAAACCTATCTCAAATATCACATCGTTGATACCAATCATAATCAAGTTAACAAATCTGCAATTGCTTAACACTCTTTAAGTCTAAACATCACATTTTCTCCGATCTAACTAAAATCCTTGCCTCCACTTCTCAATATTCATCAAGCCTTATTAGAGAATCCATTGAAATTGAAAATCAACCTAACAACCTTAATCGAGAAGATGGCTATAAACTAAGTGAGTCTTGGAGACCGCTAATCCATCAACTAAATCAGCATTGATACCTTATTCATTTATTCACTAATCTTTATTTCTTACTCTTTCACCCTAGGTTTTATTATTTTTATTTAATTTAATTTAATTTATTAATTCATATGTTATGAATGCTTACCTTTTTATCTTTTCTCAATTAACCCCCCTCCCTTTTTAGGTTTTTAAGATTTCTTTCATTAATTCAAACCCTTAATTCCCTCCTTTTACTCCACTTTCAATTTTTCCCTTTATATGTAATTATTCTTATATATTTTTATTTCATTTTTCTTTTAGTTCTAACTATATTTTAAACTAAAACAATTACTTATTAATTATCTAATTAACCCCCTTTTTACTCATTTGAATATTTTCAACTACTATATTTAAATTAATAGACAATTGAATTACTTTTTCCATGTTTTTTTTATTTTTTTAAATATTTTTAGCCTTTGTCTTTTCTCCACCTAAGTTTTAAAAAAAAGTTATTTTTTTAATAAAATAATTTATTTATTTTATTATATTATTCAGTTTATCAACCTTATTTTTCTAAATTGTATCCCCAAACATTTTTATCTATAATTTGTATAATTAACATCTAGTTTTTATAATTAACAACTAGTTTTTAATTTTCTATATATACTCTACTTCCCTCTTATTTTATATTGTGCCATAACTTCGAATGATCTTGATGATGGGTGAAGGGTCCATCTGAAATGTGTCAGTCACTTCTAAATTTATACACAATGCATTCAATGTTTTTAGTCACTTTCAACACACCCTACGAAATAATAAACATAGAAATCAGAAGAGACAATAATAATTTCCCTTTGACATCTCACAGGAATAGTAGGAACATCCTGAGGCAAAGTACATGTTGGGCCTAGGGAAAAAAGGCATAATTCAGTTAGAATTATTCCCAAGTATGAAAAGAGTTAGGTCACAAGAAGTAAAAGGAGTTGCAAGAGAAGTAGAGAAGGAAGAACAAAAGAAGGAACAAAAGGAAAAGGAGCCATGACAGAAGCAGACACGAAAGGAAGGAGGAAAATGTAGAAGTAGTAAGAAGGATACAACTGAGGAGGAATAGAATAAGATAGATAAGAATAGATTAGGAATAAATTTGTTGAAGAGAGTTTGTGATAGAAGTGAGTCCACGCCAGAAGAGAAACAACAACAAAAGGTAAGGATGTGACAAGGAAGGATGTGACGGAGTTAACCATGTTAGAAGACATGCTGTGGCGCAACACCTAGAAAGGAGCAGTTTGGAAATATTGTGGGTATGAGGCATCCTAGAGTTAGCGAAAGCCGCATGTATGAAAGAATATTTGTAAGTCAGGTCATTAGTGTTTACTAACATGTCTCAATAGAATATGAAATATAGTATGTTGGCTAACTATATGAAGTCAGCTAAGAGAGACATGTAAGAGTCTATAAAAGGAGAAACCTAAGATATATGCAGGTTAGACTCAGAGAGACATACTCTGGTCAGTTACGTACTCTTTGGTCATTTACATTCTTAGTTGTTTGGCTTTAGTCCATGTGTTAGCTTCTGTAAGTTGTGTCGTATGTTAGTTTGTTGAGTTGTAAATAGGAGTCGAAGACGCTGCACTTGAATGCGCAAGAGTGTAGAAGAGATTGAGTCGACCCAAGAGGTGTGTAGATTGACAGTAGAGTCATAGAGGAATTCGAGTTGATCCAGGTTGTGTGTGGATCATTAGTAGAGTCTAGTAGAGAAAGAATAGTGACAGAAGACCAGAGAGCATGAGAGGAGGAAGCCGTTTGTATAGATAAGAAAGAAAGTTCTAGAATAGAATCTACAACTTAGTGTGCAGACAAAAGGGCACCATATATTTATCATGCTAGATGAAGAGTGGCTTTATGATTTTTCCTAGATGCATTTCCATGTTAGATACTGTGTCAAATGTGTGAATGATGAATGTTCTTAACTTGCATATATATCTTATTGTGAATACATGTTTATATATTTTTATGAATGAGTTTATATATACATGTTGCACTGTTATTGTTGAATGTACCTATGCTGCATCAGGTTTATTGTAATAATACCAGTTGAAGGATGGGTTGCGCCATAGCTTAACTGGGAATAATAAGTATAGAGACCCCACCCATCAACCTCTATCAATCACCTTAGTATAATTCCAAGGGATAAGAGATCCCCCACCCAACTGCAGAAACTTGGTTCTAGAAGTTAGCCATAGAAAGATATCTCGGGTGAGATTAAATCTCCATCACAGGTTCTTTCAACTAAGCCTTGCTTTGTTGGGCCAATCTCTTGGGATTTGTTGTGTGCAAAGGAGGGACTGAACCTGGGTTGAATAGAATTCAATGCCAACAAACGGTTTCATTGTTAATACCATGAATAATTTTGGTGAGGGATATGTTGTGGCATCCGATAAAGGCCAAAATCCAAGATTGAGTGGATTTTAAAGCATTAGAGTTTTCACAAGAAGATAGTAAAGGATCTCGGTTGAATCCAACAAAGTGGTTGGGTTGATATTTGTAGACGGATATTCACAAGATTTTTTCCAAATTTCCTATTGTGTTTCATGAGTGGTTGTCGAAGTTGGAAACCCAACAAAGAAATTTTCAAGGAGGAGAACCGACGAAGTGGAATCCTCAGTTCATTCAACGACTAAAAAGTGTGAGCAACCCTATGTCAAGGGTTGTGGATTTTTGGGTGGATAAATTTTTTCAAGGATATATTACCGAGTTTGTTGGCGACACAATAACCTCATATAGTGAGGCTAAAAGAAAAATTTTCCAAGGTCTATGTGGAAGATATTTGTAATCCTTGAAAACTTGGATAAATATGCTTGTATTTGAAAAAGGAATCTTACGAATGTGACAGTTGAGAACTGTGTGATAAAGGTTGGATATGTTGCAATAGAACTGTGTGAAAAATGGTGTAAACTAAGTTGAGATGTTCCCTAGAGATAGTGGAACTGAACTAGAGCTTGGTTATTTAGGAAGTGTAAGAATATTTAGGTTGGGAAAGATAATAAAGATTGTAACAGGAAGAGGACGTTTCTACAACTAGAGGAGAAGACTGGATGCTTGCGTCACACGTGGAGGAAGTCTCTTCCGATGAAGAAGAAGAAGAGTATCAGACAATACTTGAAGGAGAAGAATAATCAAAAGAATCAATAGAAACTCTAAGACTAGAACACGACTATGTTACACCTACAACATCACGCACGTCGTTGTAGGTAAGATCTAGAAACTCATCTCCAAGAAGAGTTGTCAATACTAGTAATAATAACACTATGAATAGTGAACAAGGGAGTCCGACTACTCAAAACATTTTCCCAAGTGTATCAGGAATCAAAATAATGGTTGGAACATACATTAAGTTGTCGATATTTAATGGAAATGGGTTGGAAGACCCAAAGAAACATCGGTTTTTCTGCGAATCCGTATGGACTGTGAGAGAGATCTAAGATGAAGACATAAATAAAGAATAGATGGTCACGACTCTATGAGGTCATGCACTAGAATGGTACATGAAGTTTTCTATATTTCCAGTATGAGTTGGAAAAAAAACACTCGATCAGTTCAAATCAGAATAATAGATGAGTTGAGAAAGCCAAAATTTGAGTCATAATGCATTACATAGATTAAAGAAATCAAGAAAATACCTACAAATTCTTTCTAGTACTTTTATCAGATATTTAAGACATTAATGGCCAAAGTAAGCTTCTAGATTTTGGGCCTACACTGAATGGTTCATTACCACGTTGTTGCTGTACATCTAGGTTCCATTGATGCAACAAAATATTATGTCATAGAAAATAGCTCTAGAAAGAGCAATGAAGATAGAATCCTTGTCAATTGGAAAACCAGTGCAAGAATGATGTAGATTTAGTTACAATTGGATAGCCTTACGCTGCAACTCTAGGACATCAAGAAAGGGAAATATATCCAAGAAGAGCTATGGTGTAGAAGATGTAGAACAAAAGGACACCATAAAGATAACTATTTGAAACTCATGAACTATGTCGCAGAAGGAGCGCTAAACCTGATAAACACCCAAGGGATGCCTTAGTGTAGAATATGTCAAACTAGAGGCCATTGGTCAGAAGAATGTCCGTATTTACTGAATATTATAAGTAAAATAGCTAGTTTGTATTGTAAATTTTGTAAATATATAGGACACGGTGAGAAAGACTGCAGAGCATTCCAGTTGTTGTAAGAGAAGACGATGGATACTTACTTGATGAAGAATGATGAATAGATGTAAGCTAAATGAGTGCAATCTCAGTACCAACCTGCTCAATATTCACCAACACAATTTCAACAACCACAATATCCTCAGCCGCAATATCAACAAAATTAGTATCTTCTGCATCAACACTACCCTCAACCTAGGGGGATGGAAATTTTCAAGGTCGAGGACAAAAACAACAAGGATGAGGAGGATTTGGTCAAGGAATAAGCCAAGTCATATGTTATAACTATGGAAAACCATGACACTTTACTCGATATTGTGCAAATACGGTGAATACATGTTCATATTGTAAATCATTTGATCAAAATTTTGAACTGTGGGAAATCCAGAACCTATGCAGAATCCCAATCTGAATCCCAACTAGAACATCTAGATGATTTCTGTGGAGCCAAGGGAATCAAACATTGTTTTCGTCACAAGGGTAGGTGCTGCGACTGGAGTAGACCAAGACACATACCATGGACAACCACAGGAGTGACTGAGGACAAAAAATAAAGTATCGTTCGACGTCTAGAAGGAAACAAAGTATTGTTCAATGTCTGGCCATAATTTGTTGACACAAATCAAGCGTTTGCATATAGACGAGTAAGAGAGATGCTCGACGATCAAATACTCTGGGAGCAAGCGACGAGAAAGGTTAGTAATCTCAAAGAATTTTTGAAAATTTGATTAACACTAATTAATCATAAATATGTTGTCATGGAATTTATAGAACTCATAGAAGAGACTCCATAAGAGTTGTGACCTGAAAGAAGAGTTAACCATGTTGGGAAAAGATTAAAAATTGGTCGCGAGTTGTGAATGACTGCACAGATCGGATACTATGACATGGATTATATCATTATATATCTGGTATATGATGTCAATATCTTGACAAGGAAGACATGGGAAATCATGGAAAATCCGCGACTGGATTGGTATCCCATTAAATTAAGGCTATCAAAATAGTTAAAGGTTCTACCCATTGGTCAATTGACTCAAGTACCTTTCGCGGTAGAAGGTATGACAACATATGCATACTTTGAAGTGATCGACATAGTCGATGATACAAACCCATATACTGCACTTTTTGGGATTGACTAGGAAATATACAACAATACCATCATAAATTTTAAGAGAAGAATCCTTTCGTTTGAAGACTCAGAGATAAGGGTGGTCGCGTCAATTGATTTGCTTAAAGCACATAGATATGTTGGACCTTTTAACAATGAAGGACAAGGTGATTACCTGGATCATATATATAACATTATGTCCTCTCTAGATGACTATTTAAATCCAACAGCTAATGAAAGTTGAGTTGGAGGAGTGTTAGCTCATGTACATTTGACTCTTGTGAAGCATTAGAAAATTAGTAGAATCAGATGCACGAAATTTCTATAAGAAGATGTGCAAGAATTACAACATCTGTGCGACGGGTAGGAGTTGAGGAAAGTGAGATACCCACATATGAAGGTTTTCCTAACTTTGCATATTTTCTATCAGAATTTGAAGCAAAAATTACAGAATCACAATGATTTTCCGCCTTTGACTTTGTGTTGAAAGCTACACCAGCTAGATGGTAGGGTTCACATACACAATCTATCTTTGAATGGATGCAATGTAGTAGATTGTTGGAGATCAGATTTAGAGAAGATATCAATTATACTAGTCACAAGTATACAGGATTGACAAATCCTTTTGAGCATATTGAGCATTGTTGCATGAAATGGAAGGAATACCCGCGATAAGAATGGGTTCATCACTTCATACATAAATTGGACATGATACTAAAGAATTGGTATACATATGTTAAACTACAATGAGGAACTCTTGAGTGGGAAGAACTAGCCACTAGTTTCACACATACCTTTGAGTTCACATATGATCATGCAACAATTGGTGTTGCACTGCAAGTAATGAAAGAGGAGATATTTGAGGAAACCCATGTTGTAGTGAAAAATTTCCATCAATGCAGTAGAACAATCCACCATTAGATGGAATTCTACAATGTGACAAGAGAACTAGATTATGATGGCCCACTCGACATAAACATACCTAATTTAGAAGGTGTGTGAGGAGTGGAGGGATTTGGTATTTCTAGTGATCAATTCCTAATCCCACTCAAAGTTAAGAAAGTTAATATTGGTTTTCCTGAAAATCCAAAGTTCACAAATATTGGAGATTATTGAGATGAAGAAACTGTAGGAAAGATCATTGATTTATGGCATGAGTTTCAAGATATGTTCCCTACCATATTTTCAAAGATGAAGGGAATATTTAAAGATCTTGGAAAAATGAAAATACCTGTGAGGTCTGACACAAAATTGGTTAAGCAATGGCCATAATGATTGAATCCACGATACAAAGAAAAGGTCAAGGGCGAATTGGACCAAATGTTAGAGGTAGGTGTTGTAGAACATGTCTAGGAATTAGAATCAATTAGTCCAATAGTATTCTAGGACAATAATACCTCGAGCAAAGTAATAATATGTGTAGACCTAAGAAATTTGAATGATTCTTGCTTACATTTCCCTTTTCTGACTCCATTTACAGATGAAGTACTGGAGAGTGTCGAAGGGCAGGAAATGTATTTTTTCATAGGTGGATTTTTTGGTTACCATCAGATTAGGATTACCAAGGAATACCAACACAATACTACATTTGCGATGAAGTGGGGATGTTTCCAATATACGGTAATTCCCTTTGGACTTAAGAATGCTCCTGTGATTTTTTCCATAGTTGTAGTAGTTTCCTTCAAATATTTCATACACAAGTTTCTTGAATTCTACTTTAATGATTGGATAGTATTTGGGCTCATTAAAGATGATATAGAGAGCCTTATAATGATGTTGGAACGATGTCACTAGTATAAAATTTCACTAAATTTGAAGAAATGTATCTTTTGAGCCCCATTTGGAGCTCTATTGGGCCATCTGGGTTGTCACGATGGAATTTTGGTCGAACTAAACAAATTTGTGATCATTCTCATTCTATCACCACCTACTACAGTTAAATAGTAGAGAGCAGCATTGGGACACATTGGATACTACAAAAAAATTATAAAAGTATATGCGGAGGTGACTGCTTCGATGGAAAATATTTTGAAAAAATATGCTAAGTTTCAATGGACACAGAGCTGCCAAGAGATTATAGAAACATTGAAAAAAAATATGTCTACTGCGCCAATACTTGTATTTCTAGACTAGAAAAAGGAGTTTCATGTTGATGTCGATGCTTCATCTATCGTGCTTGATGTAGTGTTGAAAAATCCTGGTGAAGTATTGACAGATCATCCCATTTTCTTCACTTGTAGGAAGATATCAACTGTAGAGAAAAATTATACCACGACTGAAATAGAAGGTTTAGTGATGGTATATACACTACATAAATTCATACATTATTTGTTGGGTGGACATTTTAATATGTACACTAACCATTTAGCATTAAAATACTTAGTCAATAAGCCAATGTTGTGGGGTAAGATCTGTTGGTGGCTTCTCCTCTTCCAGGAATTTGATTTTGAAATAATTGTTTATTTTGGTCGATTAAATTCAGGACCAGACCATATTTCAAGGATAGAAAGTGGTGAAGAGCATAGTAACCTAGATGATAATATCCCTTATGCACAACCGTTTGTGATAACAATGTTTGATGATCATTTTAGATGTATCATACAATTTTTAAGTAAGGGTTATACACTAGCTCAATTCACCATTGTGCAGAAGAAACAATTGGTTGTGTGAGTTGCATATTTCTAGTTGATCACTAGGCACATGTATAAAATGGGTCTTGATGAAATTATTCGTCATTGCAATTTGGATCATGAGTGACTATTGATATTAAATGAATCACTTGGTGGTGTTGCAGGAGGACACTACGCAAGAAAATATACAATGTGAAAGATTTTTCAAGAAGGATTATGGTGTCCTATCATGCATACGAATTCCCAGGATCATTATCGCAGCTGTGATGTCTGTCAACGGACCGAAAAGTCATTGTGATGGGATGAAATTCCATTAGTAACTCAAATAACATTGTAGGCATTTGATAAATGGGATATTTATTCTATGGCTACTTTTGGTCCGACAGGAAAACATATGAGTCCATGCTATATTATTACTATGACCAATTACTTAACTAGATGGGTTGAAGTAGTGCCAGTAAAGGATTGTACTACTGTGACCACTAAGAATTTTTTATTTGAGAATGTCGTGACACTATTTGGATGCCCAAATATTTTAATAAGTGATAAACGTACACACTTTGTCAACCAGTTGATTGCAGAACTCACAAAGAAATTCCAGAGTCAGCACAAAAGGACAACACCTTATCACCCTCAAGAAAATGGAGTTGTAGAAGCCTTTCACAAAATTATGGAAAACACATTGACAAATATTTGTAAATATATGAATAGGATCAAAAAATTCCAGCAGTATTATGGTAATATCGCACAACTTGTAAGAAATTGGTAGGGAAAACTCCATTTTGTTTAGTGTATGGACAAGAATCTGTGATGCCTATGGAGTATATTGTCCTAAGATTAAGAATTTAAGTGATCATAGAAATGACAGATGCTGATGTTGTCAGAGAAAAATTGTCGCAACTTGTTCAGCTGGAAGAAGAATGTTTTGTTGTGGGATTCATTAAAATGTTGAAAAACAAAGGTAAAAAGCATGGCATTATTTACACATTAAGAACAAGAACTTTGAGGTTGGGGGAATTGTTCTTATGTATGACAACAAAATTTTCAAGCATCCAGGAAACTTGAGAATACATTGGTTAGGACCATATGTTGTCACAAAGATCACTAATAGAGAAGTGAAATTGCAAAACTTAGATGGAACATAATTCCAAGGACTAGTGAATGGAAGTAGACTGAAGCTGTATAACAATAGCAGTGACTTGGTCATGTTAAAAAAAATTGGAGAGAGAGAAAAGAAAAAAACAATAAGACACAAATTTTCTTGTCGTAGACTGCTAGTCTATCGTTGTAAAAAGATGGAGTCTCACAGACTCGGTGTTTGACGAAGACCAGAAATTTAGGGTGAAGAAACTTAGTTTGTCGTAATAAAAGAAGATACATCAAAAAGAGAGAACATGTCACAAGGTGTGTGACGTTGTCGCAAGAAATACGAGAATCACATATATGACAGTTGTATGTCATTAATTTTAGATATGACAACATGAGGGCGTTAAGTTGAAAAGCCCAGGAAATAGTGGTGTGCTTTATGGTCATGTCTCTCTTTATAGAAATAACTATCACTTGATGTGCTTGCTAAATGGCAGCATACATAGAACTTTCCTTAATTATTTGGACGATCTGCCCATGTGACTGAAGGCATGGATTCCTTTCTATTTATTTCCCATGCATGTAAATAATATTCAAGGAGGAACCCTTGCATGCTATCAACCTTTGTGCCGAAGTTCATTTCATTTTTATTACATGAGAGAAGAGCAATTGTTGTATGCAACTTCAAGATTCGGAGACAATTTATCAAAGTCTGGTCATTTTGATCTCTAGTGCTAGTACAACTTCTCAATCCGAAGTTGCAACTACATCACCTACACCAATAATTGAAGATAATGTAGAATATTTATCACCACAGCAGAAGGCTACTCCATTTGTTGAGAAAGTTCTAGTCCCTCCAATCAGGACATCTAGAAAATCAAGTGCATACATACCAAGTCCATCTGTAACTACATGGGGGAAGCACTCTGCAAACAAGAAGAGGAAAGTAAAATTAATGACATCACCAATGGCACCCCGAAAGGAGGCTGAAGACTCTAAAAGCAGAAAATTGTTGCCACCTTGCATTCCACTAAGACGCTATGATGTGCCGAAGGTTATAATTACAAAGAAGTCATAACAAACTACCACCCCCGAAATGTATCCTAAATAAGGAATGGATTAGAAGTTAATTAAAATGTAATTAGCATAGTTAATCTCTTAAGGGAATTCCATCAAAAATCTTTTCCAATTGCATGCGAATCCATGTGAGGTAAACTAGTGTGGTTGACAATTTTCCATGGACAATGATGTGTGGTTAGGTAAATATTTTGAATTTTTCATGCACAGTAGTAACCATCAGTGGATTTTTTGACCCATTTAAATTTTACCCAGAACCTCCATCAACGGATTGTTTGACCCATTTTGATTTTTCCCAGAACCTCCATCAACAGATTTTTTGACCCATTTTGATTTTATCTAGAACCTCCATTAGTGGATTTTTTGACCCATTTAGATTTTACCCAAAACCTCCATTCGGATATTTTTTGACCCATTTCGATTTTACCTAGAACCTCTGATCAAACTAGGCCATCTGCCATGCTTGGCCTCACTCACAAGCCTTGTAAGATAACCCTGTGAACAAACTAGGTCCCTTCTTGAGAAAAACTAGCAAGATAACCCTATGAACCATAGGTTGGTGGATCCCCTACAACAAAAATAATCACTGATCAAATCATATTGGACATTATTCCAGATTAAACCAATTCGGATTGCATGGAAATTTTCTGAACAAAGGGTAGAATGTTTTTTTTTCCAGATATGGTTATATTTCTGTTTGGGATTCGTTTAATGAATGTAATTGTTGAAAATCCATTTTTTTCATTTATATATTTTTATAAGGCTTGTATCATTTATTTTTTAATTTCTATTGTACAACTTCAGATCACATGGGATGCGATTCTAGATCAAACCGGATCAGATCGCATCGAAATTTTCTGAGCAAAGATAATGTATGATGGTGTAGGATAAGTTTTCCACTATCATTTGTATTTATATTTGAGATTGTTCATTTTTACATTTTTATAAGTTTTGTCAAATTCCTTTTCTAATTTCCATTGTACATTTTTTTTCTAACCATTCTGGATATAACATTTATTTACCAAATACTATATATGCATAGTAATCAATTTTACCCCTAGTTTTTTTATGTAGAAATATTATAGGACTCGGAAGATTTTATTTTGTTGTGTATGAAACACCATAACGCTGGTTACAAGGAGAAAATATTGTTCCTATAGAGCTAGATTGTTTTTTTCACTGTTTATTTCCAATTCAGATATCCCTTATGTAACCTGTGTGGCGCCTTTGGGCATCTTGTCATGATTGCAGATGATAAATTTTCATAAATTTAATCATGTTCAATACAGACCCTAATCCATTTCCACATAAAGAACGCAATCCGTTGCCTCTATAAGTTGTGGAAGAAGCATTCTGAATACTTGTAGAAGAGGATGCTATATGAGAAAAACAGTGACAAATGAAGCAACAATTATCTAAACAATGAAGGAAGTCACGACAATTATGTAAAATTGTTAAAAATGATTGTTGGAGTGATGATGAAATAGAGTCTAGCAGTAGTGATTCTTAGGTACAGCTTAACAATATGAAAATACCGTATCAAATCCGTTGTCGCTCATATATGCAGTTTGTTAGGGGAAAAGCTCCAAACTTCAATAATGTTGCCCTTCTTAAAGAAGAAATTGGTTTAGAAGAGATCATTCTCTGCAAATTTATTGATGAGTCCCATCCAGGAAATGTAGAGTTGACAAACTTGGATCCCTGTGAGAATGATCCAATTCTTTATACTATTGGTAGTAGTGGTACATGGACACATAGTATAGATGATGTTTTTCCTGTTATAATAGTGTATGTAGGTGATAGTGGAAAACTTATGTTGTACCATACTTCATTATCTGAAATGAAATCACAGTTATCTTCAAGTTCATATTAATATCATTCCACTGCAGTCATCAAGCGAGGGTTTTACGTGGGGTCTAGGCCAGATGTGACTCCCTTATTGGGAGATGATCATTTTATCAAGATTGGAAGAAATAAATTCGATAAAATGGATGGGATTTTGATGCACAACACAAATCCATTTGATTTTACCATAAAGGAAGGCATGTATGTCCATATTTATTATGAAAATTTTCCTGGTATTTCTGAAGAAGAGTCATTGAAAATTCCATATCCTGTGGAAGTGTTGAATTGTTTAGTAGATGTTTCTACTGGTGGAACATTCTGTTAGGTAAGAATTTTTTAATGTGAGTTGGATGTTATTGGTAGAGGCCACCATATTCCCCAAGGTTTGAATTTACATCCACATGAGATGTTCTATACAAAACAAGGTTTATTGATATCAACTAAAATCATTGATGGTGAATATACATGTATCTTTTAATTCATATTTTTCAGTTTATATCACAATTTTTTTCACCCATAAAAAAACCCAGTTTCTTGCTATTCATGTTTATGAATCAAAGAAAAAATACAGAAAACATAAGGTGCATAAGTTCCAAATAAAACTACCATATAGAATCTGTAGAGACTCTTTGTAATAGTCATTAGTTGTATGTTATAGTAGATAGAACATATTCCACATCAAATCATCAGTACATACTGATCACTATGCCTTATTGACTAAGACAAAAAAATATATTAAAAGCTGGAAATGTACTAAACTAGGTAGAGTGAACATATGTAAAAGTCTTAAGATAGTATCTAATGCACAAATGACTATATACTAATTACAATGGATAGAACCTTTATCCACTAATGTGGAATCCAGAAATTACTCAAAATAAAGTGTACCCTCTTCTAGACCAATAGTTTTTTTTATAGAAAATATGCCTGTGTGTTGAGTTCCTTGTGAATATGAAAAAAAGATAAATACTGAAAATTACTCCCAACATTTATTAATCTTTGTTTCCACTAATCCATATTTGTAACCTGTAACATTGATTTCTTTTCCAACTAGTCAAAGATGCATTTTTAATCTCCACAAACCTAAAGTAATTTGATCCTTTTAAATTTAGAAAAGAATAGTAAAGCCTAACTAGCTATTAGTTCAACTTTAGTGTTTGATCCTCTGCCACAACCTAACCAAACACGAAAAAACCGATTGCCTAGGAATCTGATATAAATACCTCCCCCACATTCACCTAGTTGTGCAACTAATGTTATCTTTATAGTAACTAATGTTATTTTTATTTTTATTGCAGCCATTCTTGATGTTTTCTTTACTGTGAGATCTATCAAAAGTTGGGGCAAGAGCACTCGAAAGGGAGAATTTTTTTGGTCGTTTTATTGCTATGAAAGATGATAAGCACACCACTTTCCAACTTCTTGCAACAAAGGGTGATGATGAAGTTGTGACTACCATATTAGCTTCCTCTACAGAATATGGAACTCACAATGCATTACCATCATGTATTGGAGTATTGCAGCCACATCGACTCCATCGTCACAATATCCATCTTCTTTCCTACATAGTTTTCAACCACATAAGGTCTCGTAACATGATACACAGTGAATCTTTTGTGGAAATTCCTTGTTCATATGAAAGTTTCATGGTTACTTTTGAGCTTATTGCATTCCATGCCATATCTCCTAGGATTGTGAAGAAAAACGATGCACTAGAGTTCACCATAGAAGGATATGTGAATCTTAAGGAGGTTGTTTTCTATACATGGTCAACCTTTCCTGACAGATATAAGCTATCTTTAGGCTCAAGCAATGTTAGTCAACCTGTTGGGAAATGGAGAGTGGGACCAACATTTAGATTTCATTATTTGTATAATAGCCTACAACCTCATGTGCAGGTGCACTTTTCATGGGATTCACACCAATGGGATCTTGTTCATCATTGTTATGGATTGGGGATGAGGAATGGTGCAACCCATTTGGAGATGTACACATTATACCTATCATAAACATGGTGAAATCTGTATGAGAGATCTGTGGTGTAATATCTATGGTGAAATGTTTGAACTTTGTAATTTGAATTTTTTATAAGTAAATATAAATCTGAATCTAGGGAAATCCAAATAGTCTTCTTTTTTTGCTTGTTGAGATTGTTAGTGATTTAGTCCTAAATGTGCACTCTGATTTTGTAGCCTTCTAGTATTATCTGTTGATCCTACACGGTTGCATCACATGACATATTGATGTTGTGTTATCAATGGTTTTTGTTTTCCAAGGAAAAAATATTTATCTTTGATATTTCAAAGTTTGAAATCAGAATATACATTTTTTAGCCTATGGGTCTTGAAAAGATACATATGTTCTATCTTCAAACTATCCTAATAGCTATTTATCCTAGTCTTCCATAATCAACAAAATATTTGGTGAATTTTGTATGACAGATGTATGGTGTAACATGTATGGTGAAATATGATTTTTTTCCCAGGAAAAAAATCATACTTTTCATTTCAGAGGAGAAATAACATACCTTCTATATAATCCTCTCATTTACTACCTCAGAAAATATTATCTTTTTCAGTAATTGATAGATAACATTTAGCCTATTTACCATTTTGGCTTCCAAGCCTAAATATGTCAACAAGGATCACTGACCAAAGTATACATAATCATCCATTTAGTTGCAGAGTAGGATACTGAAAGAGGTTTTTGTCAAAAATGATTATGCATTCCTAGCTTGCATTTTTATGCTTACGGCTTGCATTTTACACCAAGTGTCCGTAACAGTAAAAAATGGCTACAATTGCACCTTTCATAGATCAACTATGAGAATATGAGGTTAGGGTGTATAAAATTAACACAAGGATAGTCTTCTCAATATATCTAGCCATCCAATTTAAAAAACCATTTACTATAAACATTTAATAGGAGGGTTTGGCTTGCATTTTTATTAATCTAGGTGGATATTTCATAAATACAAGACAACCATGTAGTGTTTATGCACAACATGCACTTTGTAAACCAAAATTGAAAAAATAAATGTATAATAATGTGGAAAATAGTAAAACATACCATTTCCAACTAAAATCACTCAAAAATACCCAATGCGGGCATTCGTCTGATCTAGGTAAAACTGGGTTGAAAACATAAAAGTTGTCATTTTGTCAATTTAACTCTGGACAAATGAAACATAATTTAAAAAAACTGAAAGATTTTTTTGTCAAAAATATATCTATCTTCAATCTCATGTTGTTAGTTTCAATTGATGACAATTGTATAGACTGTGACGTGCATTTTCCTAAGCCCATTTTTGAATATTTACACATTGTTTTTTATGTAACAACTTAGAATTTCAGTCATTAATTTTGAATTTGTCCAAGATACTTGCAATTTTATTCATTCATGTTCAATTTAACTGCTATGCATTCCTAGCTTGAATTTTTATGCTTGTGGCTTGCATTTTACACCAAGTGTCCATAATAGTTAAAAAGGTTAAAATTGCACCTTTCATAGGTTGACCGTGAGCATACAAGGTTAGGTTATATAAAATTAACACAAATATGGTCTTCTAAATATATATAGCCATACAATTTGCAAAACCATTTACTATAAACATTTAATAGGATGGTTTGGCTTGCATTTTTATTAATGTAGGTGGATATTTCATAAATACAAGACAACCATGTAGTGTTTTTGCACAATAGGCACTTTCTGAACCAAAATTGAAAACATAAATGTATAATAATGTGGAAAATAGTAAAACATACCATTTCCAACTAGAATCACTCAAAAATACCCAATACTTAGGGTTGGGTGAGCATTTCTCTGAGCTGGGTAAAATTGGGTTGAAAACACAAAAGTTGTCATTTTGTTAATTTAACTCTGGACAAATGAAACATAATTTGAAAAAACAGAAAGAGGATTTTTTCAAAAATATATCTATCTTCAACCTCATGGTGTTAGTTTCAACTTATGACAAATGTACATACTATGGCATGCATTTTCCTAATCCCAGTTTTGAATATTTATACACTGTTTTTTATGAAACTTAGAATTTCAGTCATTCATGTTCAATTTGACTGCTATGCATTCCTATCTTGCATTTTTATGCTTATGGCTTGCATTTTACACCAAGTGTCCATAAAAATAAAAAAGGTTAAAATTGCACCTTTCGTAGGTTGGCTGTGAGCATATGAGGTTAGGTTATATAAAATTAACACAAGGATAGTCTTCTCAATATATATAGCTGTTACAGAGAAAACTTCCTATGGCTTGGGGTGTACCACAATAGACAGAGTAACCGCAGAAATCAATCCCTTCCCAATATGCAAGAGAAATAAAACATCTAACACTAAAGGATCTCAAAACATAGCTTATTTCGGACAGTTGATGTAGATCCATATTGAGCTTTTGCAATCCCACTTGTGTTAACAATTTGTTGTCTCAACAATCAACAAACAAGAAAACCATGCTATATAATGGTGTTAGAACTACTCTAGCATATATAATCAATAATGTATAAGCAATTAAAAGCATCCATGGATTCAATATTCATTTAAATGCACATCATTGGACACGAAAATATATTTATATTAATATAAATCAAAGATTACAAGAATAACAACCTCTGTCGGCACGTCTGCAAACCGGAGAAACTGAGTCGTCCACCACCTCAATCCTCCATTTCTCGATAGCAAGCTCACAAGCAAAGGGAAGATTGGGAAGAACACCAAGTGCTCCAAGGGACGAAGGGATGCAAACTCAAGTATAAGCTACGTTAACAATGGACTATAGTTTTCTTGCTCTTCAATTCCTCTTATTTCAATGTATCCAAAGGGTTCCTTATATAGTGCTTCAATAGGCTAATGGAAGGTCAAATCCGAGCGATCTCGAGCCATATGGAAGGACAAGAGACAAGTGACTCGGATTCACATCAAGGAAAACTCCAAAATATTTGGCCTTTTGCACACATCCTGATGTACGTGGGTTTAAGGGTTATATCCATGTGTATACATGAGAAAGGGTTTAAAATTCACGTATAACAAATAATAGGTGTTTTTAGGGATTATCATGGTGACATCAAAGGTACAAAAATAGTCCATGGGGTCCAAAGAGTCTGCAGAGGGACAGGGAAGGCCATAAATGTGTGATCTACCATGTGTGGTAAAATTAGCTGTAACAGATGCCCCCTAATGTGTGAGGTCAGAGGGGTGATACGATGGCCGAAATACATTATAAGTCCATCCCAGAAGTGGAGTGATGAAGAACCAGGTGGAAGAACCAACCATCCGACAATATAGTACAAATATCTCTGCATATGACTGCAAGTACATTATATAGTCCCGAATACATAAGAGTACAATGGCCATGAATAGGCATGATACAAAATATGACATGTGTGGTCATCGCCACATACAATATAGATAGATTAGAATCTCCATAATGAATATATACAAAGGATAAATATCTCCATAATGGTTGAATATATACAATGCATCAAGATCTCCGTAATGGATGAAGATATATGACATACACTGGAATCAAGTCACGAGAGCTGAAATCTCATGAACACTGGCATGATCAAGGAGGTAGCACATCAGAAATGCTACCAATCTGGAAATTCTTCTACACAATTTGCTACAAGTACATGTCCTACTATGTGAATAGAGGTCTCAAGGTCGAACATAGTATTCCATGGTCTGATTACCCGTCATTAATGTATACTATTAACAGAAGTGAGATCACCCACCGATAATGAAAATGGGAATCAAGGTACTAGAGTGTAATCTAACAAGTGTGAATAATTGTGTTGAAGTCGAACAATTGAAAGAATCCATCGATCAGGGGACATTGATGTATTCCCAAAACTGTCGATGGTGAGAGAACCTACCACTGATTACTGTAAGTCTCAAGGCACTCAAATGACTCTAGAATCCTATCCCAGAATAAATGATCTGAAGTCGAGGGGATGAAATCCACTGGAAGGAGGGCATTAAGGCATCCCCCATCATCCAACACAAGGTACTCAGCAAATTTGTATAATGTGGAAGGACTCGATGATAATGTGCTCAAACCAGTACCAGTACTAGGAATGACTGACATGCAAAGTCAATAAAACTGAGGAATGGCCAACTCAGGCTTCAACTTCCTTCAAACAAGAGCATAAAGGTGAATGAGTGAATGTAGGCAGCATAGACTCAATATACAAAAATGGGACATCTCTGCGACGTAGGAGGCATGGACAGAGGTTCCATAGGGACTAGAATCTTAACCAGTCGATGGAGATAAACTCAGAGAAACAAGAATAGTTCCTAAAGTCAAACTATTAACCCAAACAACAAATGTGATATACAGTGCTCTATTCAAAGGCAACACGACTCGACTGATACCAAAGATAACATATTTTCCTGTCCGGCTTTTTGGTTTTTTGGTTTTTTTTTGGACTTTTTCAAATATTTTGAAAAGCTTGAAAAAGAACAAAAGTGCTTTATAGTTACAAATCTAGGAGGAGACAAGTTTCAAGGGGAAAAAAAACTAGTTCCAAGCAGTGGAACATACCTATGCTCAATGCAAGGAAACATGTGTAGGATAATGACACTCAGGGGAAAGTCCCCTCCCAGTAAAAATGGGGAATCAAGCTACAAAAGATATATAAAATGCATCTGCTTGGCTAGACATGAGACAAGATCGGGCTATATGGCTGATAATCAAAATTAGGGAAATTGTCATAAGGCTCAATAAGGCAAGTAAAACTCATGATAATGCAATTACAACTTCACATAAGAGAGTCCTGGGGAAAAGGCTAGCAAAAAGATCAAGAGGAGTATGAGGATCTTGCACAAAGTCATGGCGGTATTATACAAAGGACTCCCACACCCTAAAGGAAAAATGTTGGCATGGGTACCAAATGCAAAACAGGAGCTATCTAGAGTACCCATGTATGGTCAAGCTCTACCATTCACATCATGTCACTTCTAAAAGAAACAAGAAGGTTCCGTGACAAGATAGAATGGGTTCATACCTAAGGTTAGAATGAAATGGTCATAAGGTCATGAAAAGTGAAAATGACTATGAAACCTAACCTATATGCCAGTTTAGACATAATTCCTAAAATCGACATGAACGGGTCAAAACCACGGTCAAACCATGCTCAAAACGGACTCCTACATCATCAAATTAGTTTAAAAGGGTCCAAAATGGTCAGAAATGGTCAAAACTATAGAAAGTGGGTAAAACATTTCTATAAATAGAAAAAAATTTAAAAATTCCATATCATTTGAAATTTTTACCCATTTGAGCTCAAAACTTCCAATGCAAATTTCGGGAGCATCGCCTAATGAATTCGACACTGTTTGATCCAGGTAAGTCCTCATGTCCTCCTCTTCCTATTTCATGTAAATTATTTAAGTTTTCATGGTCCAATTAATTTTTTAGGCCATCCCAAGTTATGTGTTTCGGCCCACATGGGTATCGGGGCTTTTTGGCATATAGGGCTCACCATACGCGGAAAAAACACCGAAACCTGAATACATATGCGGCTATTTTGCAAACAGTCGCGTATGAGGCCGCAAATGAGGTTTTCAAGGGCAAATGGTAATCTAAAGTCTTGTGTTTTGTGAAGGATGGTGTTAGAGTGGAGGGAGAGAGAACATGGTGATGTGGAAGAGGCCATGCAAGGTGATTTAATGGCCCAAAAAGCATTATGGGCATGTGGTTTGTATAAGTTTTGGTTTCTTGGAAGCCTAAGGGCCAAACCAATACTCCTCCAGATGCTAGTGGATTACTGGGATCCAGAATCAGAGACTTTTCACATTGACAAGATGCCACTCAGTATTGAAATTGAGGACATATACTTTATCACTGGTTTATCCCGACGATGAGATGTGGTAAATCTCAAATCTCGCGGGCCAAAAGGTGGATTGACTATTGATGAGTACATTGCGTTGTACTGCTTTCTGGACATGGAAAAGGTTGGTAATCAAATCTTGACAAACTCTATCCAGGTTCTGGGACTGAAGGCCATACTATTGGCATTAGGTAGGATAGCCAGATTAGCTTCACTCCACCAGGCCTCTCGGCCACTAATGTTCTATGTGGTGGAGTGTATGAGACCCATAGTGTATGACTAGAGCACTACGTTGTTGAGCAACATGAAACAACAGCTCAGTGACTGCAAAATGGGTAGGGTGCAAAACTTTGGTTTCAGTAGCATACTTAGTACATTATTCTTTAAGTGTGTACCAGGGCTAAGCCCTAGAGTGGACATTCCTCCACACAGAGTTCGAGATCTGGCCCAATGATGTTGGACAAATGTTATGTGCAAACTAGGTCGGGGTAGGGTGGCTAACCCCTACCCAGTAGACTTCTTTCCATGGTGGTGGAGAAATATCATTGCCATCGATGACTAGCCCTATGCAGGGATAGAATTTCATGGAGATCCGGACATGCCCCCTACCACCAGGAGTGGCATATGGCGACATAGGTAACGAATCCCAAACCCACTTTTTAAGTTTTTTGAATTATTAATTTTTTTGTGTTTTTTGATATATTGACTCAAAAGACATGTTTTGGTGTGACGACACATAGTGACAATCTGTCATGTGTATGCAGATGTTGGACCACGACGACCGGATGGTTTCCCTTGTCATAGACGGAGGGGAAGAGGAGATAATATCATGGGTGTGGATGTGGAGTGAATGCTCCAAAGCATTCACACAAACTTTGTACGCTTGATGCACAGGGTGCCCATGGTACAAGTCGAGGACTTAACTGAGGCCATGCAGCACTAGGTGGTTGGTGTACCACGGGCATGGGTTTGATTATTTTGATGGCTAGCTAGAGCCATAGTGTGCTACCATGATCAAAACCCCCCTCCTCCTCCTCAGGCTTAGAGACTTGAGAGTATTCCTTTTTGTACGACCGTGTATTATATTTTGGTGGCTCGAAAGCCCCAGTTTTGTATTATGACACTTATGTATTATGAAGTCACTTTTTGGATATTAATGAAATTTTTTTATGATGATTGATTTTATTTATTTACATGTGTGAAAAAATGTATGTTTGTGATATGCTTATGGTCTATGAGACAAATTCCAATCTAACACATAGTTAGCATATGAGTCTGCAACTTGATTAAAAATTATTGAAACATGAATGTATGTTATATTCTCAAATTGTCATTCTAGCAATCTCACACGTAAAAATATTCGTAATAATATCGGATCCCTAATACGATACGAGCCATTAAGATGTGAAACCACAAACTGTGAATCAAGACGTACCTTAAGAGAGAGAACACCATGTGAAATGACATCACGCAATAACTCAATAACGACACTATATTCAGCAACATTGTTCGAAGAAGGCCGTAAACATATGCCTCTTGAAGACAATACTTGACCCATAGGGGTATAAATCACCCAAGCAGCCAAAGCTGAGTTTTGAGTGTGACGGTTAGCACCATCGGTTAATCCTATGTAAACAAAAGACTCCATCGACATCTACCATAAGAAATGAAAGCTAATCAAAAAAACCAATCACCATAAGAAAACCTAACTATGCAATTAAAAAACTGTACAATAATATACAACAATCAGCCTTGGCTGAAGATCATACATAGTATTTTTTAAGATATAGCCCATTTCTAGGCTCCGCCAAGGTTGTCCCTTCATAATCCACTAGCTCATAGGCACCCTTCTCTAACACATGTTTGACCATGTAAGGACCATGCCACATGGGATTAAACTTCCCTACCCGCAAGGGTTCTTTATCTTGATCCCACAAAAGGACCAAATCACCTTCACTAAACTTCCTCGGACGGACAGACTTGTCATATTGGACCTTGACGTGACACTTATTTAATTCTAGAGCCACTGAGGCATCTCATCACTGCTCATCAAGCTACTCCAAGTGGACCAAATGTTCTTCCAATGTAGAAGTGTTTGGTAAAATCTCTATAGCTAGCTTCAGAGAAGGGATTTCACATTCAACCGGCAAGACAGACTCCACCCGATGTACAAGATAATATGGAGAGAAACCAGTGGCAATCTTAACCGTGGTTCTATAGGCCCACAAAGAAAGATATAACATGATATGCCAATTCGTCTTACTTTGTGCGATGGTTCATTGGAGAATGTACTTGAGTGATTTATTCACTGCTTCAACCTATCCATTCTCCTGAGGGTAATAAGAAGATGAGTGCTCCTGCTTATACCCTAACTTTGAAGCCAACTCTTCCATCATTTTATTCTGAAAATGCCTACCATGGTCAATGACAAGCTCTTTCGGAATGCTGAACTGAGTAATAATTTGGTTGAAAACGAAATGGTTGTCTTACCATCGGATTTAACCATGGGCATAGCCTCTTCCCATTTCATGAAATAATCGACAGCCACTATAATGTGATGATGCCCCCCAGCCGAAGTTGGGTTGCAATCCATAAAGTCAAGCCCCCACTTAGTGAAGGGACTGATGGTAATAATAGGATGTAAGGGGGCTGGATGTGAGCACATATTGCATGCAAACACCTAGCAAGGGTGACACTTCTTGACCGCATTAACACAATATTTGAAGATCAAAAAACAAAAATATCCTACTCTCAAGAGTTTTTGGGATGTAGAAGGCCCAGATAAATGACCACCACATGCCCCTCCATGGAAATCATTCAGCACAACCTCAGCCTCATCATGGGTTAAACAACGACGTAAAATGGAATCTACCCCACGGCAGTACAAAGTGTTATCCACTATAAGGTAGTTCTTAGCTACATGACGTAATCGTCATCACTCATCCTGTGAAAGGTGAGGAGGAACCTTCAATGTTTGAAAATATACAATGATATCCCCGTACCATGGGTCTAAAGTTGAGATAAGGAAAATATGCTTATCGACAAACGTATCCTCATAAACCTCTTCCTCCTCCAAACTTGGAAAATCAGATATGAGCTCCACAAATATCAACGATTTCTTTGATTTTGCTAAAATGAATTTGAGATCGAACTCTTACAAAATAACAATCCATTTATTGTATTTTCCCCCAATCATCCTTCTAGTGAGGACGAACTAAAACAGATTGATATGAGCTACCACCAAGGTTCGATGAAGGAGAATGCAATGTCGCAATCTATGAACTGCATGAATGGTGGCTAAGGAAAGCTTCTCCACATGGGAATAATAGATTTCCATATCAATAAGGTTTCAGCTCAAATAATAGCTGACATGCTCGTTGAGCTCCTCATCCTCCTGAACCAAAACCATACCAACTGTCTCCATGGACATGACCACATAAATCAAGAAATCACAGCTATAGTCAGGTGGACTAAGCATGGGGGTCTATGCTAAGGCTTTCTTAAGAGCATCAAAGGAATCCTGGGCTCACTCATCCCATCAAAAAGGAGTATCCTTCTTTAAAAGATGCATAAATCCTTTAGTCAAGTTGGAAAAATTAACTACGAATCTCCGCAAGAAATTTTCCATGCCTTGCAAACACTGAAGGTGTCTAATATTACGTGGGAGAGACAATTTAATTATTGCCTCAACCTTTAAGGGATTGACTCTTATACCCTCCTTGGATATGATGAACCCTAGCAAGTGACCAACAGTCATGCAAAAGATGCACTTATGAGGATTTAAATGAACCTAGTAATGATGACATCTTTCAAATACTAATCTCAAATGGTATGGATGACACACTCTCAAACGAGAATGAGTAGCAAGGTCATCCAAATACACTTTGATAATTGTTTTGAGATCATGAAAAATCAAGGTCATAGCCTACTGAAATGTAGCTCTGGCATTTTTAAGGCCGAAAGGCATCTTTCGATATGCAAAAGTACCCCAAGGACAAATAAATGCAGTCTTATGTTGATCCTCAGGTTTGATTTGAATCTGATTATATCCGGAAAAACCATCCATGAAGGAGAATACCTCTCTTCCCACACACTCATCCAAAATTTAATCAATAAATGGTGTGGGAAAATTATCCTTAGGACAAGCATGATTTAAATCACGGAAATCAGTGCATATACAGATCATTCCCTTCTTCTTATCAACCAAAACAGGATTTGAATCCCACTCCGTCAGGGGAACGGGATAGATAAAACTAGCTTTTAACAGTTTCTCTATCTTAGCCTTAATGGCGGGTGATTTTCTAGGATTCACCGCATGCAAACGTTGTCGAACTGGCTTCGCATTCAGATAGGTCTTAATCTCATGTTTGACAATATGAGGGTCAATACCTCACATTTCCTTGTATGACCAAGAAAATATGTCATGAAACTATTTAAATATCTCGGTATACTCCTTAATCTCATCAGGGGAACAACTCGCCCTAATGTAGAAGTTCTCGACTTTGCCAGGATCATGAGAAATATTGATAGGAATAGTAGGTGATAAATTCGCCATGTTCCCATTGGCCATCTGACCAAGAGAGCTCAATGGAAGTATGGGACTACCAATATTCTTGCTAATAATATCTCTAAAGTCATCACGCTCCATATGGTTGAGTTTAGGAATACAATATGATCGGTGATGTAATTCTTCCCAAGGTGGCTCAACCCCAGACATGGCCTCAATAATGGCTTCATCCGATGGAAAAACATCGTCGAGGCAATCATGTGCATGAGAGGACTCAACTTCCCATGTAGGAAGCACATACAGGTCCTCCTCCTCCGTCCGCAAAGAGGAAGGACTAGGCTCTACAACTTGATCAAGATTTATTTGATATGCTACCATCATTACAGGCAACGGCACATCTATTTTGATTGGTCCAATTGAAGGACTCGGTGAAGAAATAATCCATGGATCTTCCATATGGGTAGTGCAAAAAGACACCAAATTCAACGAGGATGACGCCCCACCAAAACTAGATACGATCATAAGAACGGGCGTAGGACAGCTAAAGGTTCCCATAAGAGATGGATACATACCCACCCCCACACTCCCAGTTGTTGGCTAAGAATGATCGATAATCAAGATAGAAGTTCCCGATGATGCATTAACACTCGAATTACGGAATGATGTCTGATCAATCATAATGATATTCCCATTAAATGGAAAGCATACCACTTGAAAGGGAGAAGAGGCTACATCTTGCATACTATACATCCAATTCTATCCCAGCAAAATATTGTAGGCAAGGGGTGCATCAACCACCTTGACCTCTATCGCGATGGTCTTCCCTCCCAATTGGACCTTAAGAGAAGGAAGAATCCCATGTGGCCAAAATGATCTACCATCAAAAGCTGTCAACATAGTAGCGAATAGAGACAACTCGGGAGAGCCCAAACCCTTCCAACATGACAAAGACATCACAAAAGCAACAATTCCTTCATCAATAACAGTGCATTTGACGGTCATATTAAGACATTCTACATGAATCAAATGAGACACGTAGTAAGGAAAGTGAGGCTATATTCACATGGTTTCAAATTTGATAATGGAAGAAGAGTTATCATCATTAAACCCAAGAGCAGAAAGAAAGGATCTCCACTGCGGAGGACAAGTCTGAAGTACTTCAAGCGTGGACATCGCACAAGGAGTTTGGCCCAAATCCTCAACAACAGAATAGTTCTAGGTGGCTCAGGAATTAGGATTGTGCCCTGAATGCTTTAGGACTCCCTTAGGAATGTGAGGTGCAACTTCAGGTTTATCCATAGGTTTTTCAATACGCAAAGGGCTCTTGGGTGGAGCAGTTTCCTTTCCAAGGTCCAGTTGTGACGAACCATAATCCTTCACACGAGTCACAACCTTAGTAGCATGCACCATGTTGACACAACCATGACCAGTATTGGCCTTCAGTAGATTTTGATCTCCACCCAATGCACAATGAGTATCAATGGTCCTTGAGTTCATATTTTGATTGTTGGGTAAAGGATTAGTTAGTATGGCTGAGCCCTAGGCTATGTACCTCGAGGCATCTTCCATATGAGGGCACAAATGAGTGAGGTTGTCCTCCTTACATAACTTGCAAGGAAACTTTACCTTACGTTTATTCTGCTTGTCCCCACCATCATTACGAGCACTCTTGTCATTATAATTAGCATTTTCGTTCTTATTCCTGCCCTTATGATTATTTTTCCATTTTTTCTTATTCCTTCCAGGCTGCTGGTTGCCCTTCTAGTCCGACGATTGCATAGAAAGTACACTCGTCGATTAGGTAGGTTGAGATGAAGCAGTGGCTTGTCCTGATGCGGATTGATTAATTGACAATCGGCTCCCTTTTTTCACAACCTAATCCACAGGTTTGGTATTTGTACATCCCACAATGCCATCGACATGTGGCTCAGGCTTGATCTTGGGATCGAAACTAGATCACAGAGAATTAGCTATAATCTCATACAAAAGTTTGGATTGAGTGTAGATCAAATCCAACTCTTGTGCCCTAAAGATTACTTGTTCCTCGTTTTGGAATCCAGATGTAGAAACATCCTTTGCGATGTAAGGTAACAACGACTTGAGGAACCACTCAAGGAGAAATTTCAGTGGTATAAAGGATTTAATCAACTGCTTTCATCTACGCCACTCTTGAATATGATCCGAGATATGTGTGGCTTTGTCTTGTCGAAATGTCAACAAGAGTTTGGTACCAACGTTGTAACGTACGGGTAACTAAAAGTGATTGAGGAAAGTCATGGCAAGGTCATCAAATAAAACGTATGCCCCTCTTGGTAATTGTATATACCATTTTACTGCAGGTTCGGTGAGGGTGCATTGAAATAGCCTCAAATGGATTGAATCGTCATGTAAGGAATTGGAAGAGCACCGAAGGTGAAAAGTATTGACATTCTCACTAGGATCTTCTCCAGCTTTACCCTCAAACTTGGGAATGTATGAAGGAAGCTTGTTAGGGACGATCGGCTAGGACGGGTCATGCGATACCGGATTGTTCATAAGTCTCAATAAGTCAGGTAAGTTCAATGTTGCAAGGAAAGGGAGCCTAGGTTGAGACGGTCTATGCCACACTCCCTGATATTTCTGGTTCATGTAAGGCTGACTGCTATAAATACCATGGCCTTGGCCATAATAACCTCATCCCATTTGACCCGTATAGGGCTGCATGGAAGCATTGTGATGTGGGGTACCTTGATTATGTAGTGCTACAAAGCCATAATTGGAAGAGTAAGTAGGTTTTTGATACCTGTACCCATAGGGTTGATATTTCTCTCCATTATGCAACCCATAAGACTATCCATGAGAAGCTCCATAAGGTGTCCCATGGGATGTCCCATGAGAATGTCCATAGTTAGGGATATGGGGAACTCCTTGATATGGACCATAAGACGAATCCAGAAATAGGGATATGACCTCCCAACATAAGAGGAGGTACTTAACTCTGAGATACTACCATACGAGTAGTCGTAGTATGAACATGGCTAGTAGTGATATGTTGACCTGAAGGACCACATGAATGAGGGGGATGAAGGGTTGTCAAAAATTCATTTGAAGGAGTAGGGTTCAAGGAAGAAGGGATGTAAGTGGTGTTCCCAATGGTCACTTGTCTCGGTTCTGGTATATGCATATGATTACTAACACTAGGTATAGGACAGACATGTGAGGTTGTTTCCACCGCTGGGATGGAAGGTGCAATGTGACTAGTGTTCCCAAATCTCTCCGCATGGAAAGGAATAGGAGTGCCCTGAGGCATAGTGCTAGGTTCAACTTCCAACTCAACATGATGTGTTGTATTGGGTGCAAGGATATCAAACGTGCCATAATGAACATGACTAGTGCTTGTGGGTTCATAATGAGTCTCGTCTCCTGGTAACCAATACTGGCGACCTGTGAATGAGGGATCATTACCAGAATGTGAAGGTATTTCCAGTGAAGGATCATATATGGGAGTAGGATCTTCTCCCCAACCTCATGAGGTGGAGAGGACATCTCTGGAGTCTCATCCTCATGATCTCCCATGGTGTGTGAATCAATGTGAGAAGTAGTCTGCCCAAATTGTCTGTTTCTCTCTCCCAAAGGAGGAGGAGACGTGGAAGGAAGAAGTCCTGCTAAACAACGAGAATGGTGAAGCACTACGCCTGAATCCACAATGACTCAAAAAATGAAAAGACTTGATCTAATTACACAAACCCTAGGCAAACTAGCATGCATAGAGCATACACCTATAAAATGTAAAGCCAAATCGCAAGCAAACAAGGGTAGGATATGTGAGCTCCCGAATGAAGCAGGTATGTCTCGCCTAGGAGAGGCTTGAGACTCCCATTCATAAGAGGCAGAGGTTCGTAACCAATTATAGTGGCCTTCAGCTTCAATGCATATAGTGACTCTACTGTCTGACCCCTACCTGGCCAGGACACCTGCAGAATGACCTCTGTGAAGCACCCACTTGATAACCTAGGTAAGGAAACTAAAGTCACCTCAATATAATCAATGCTCAGGCGGACAGTTGCAGGAGGGATTGACCATATGGGAAGGGTAGCAAAGCTTGAAACTCTCGAAAGAGCCCCCAGATACGAATACAATCCTAAAATATCTCCGGTGCTACTCAGTTACAACCAGGGGTCATCCCAATCATAATCACTCACACTTCCTCGTGCTTAAATCCCTTGTAAGAGGAGGATCCTAAGAACACTAATTATATAAAGGAATTTCACACTCTCACCTGGACAAACACATAAACATTTCGTTTAGTGGTATTGGAGAATTGACTCAGAATGAACCATTCCAAAACCCTAAAACCTAGTCTTGTTGGTGCACCCTATAAAAGAAAAGAGTGTAATTCATTTTATTATGCATTGATTTTAATTAGCTTATTACTCAAAGGGAAAATGGTTGTGCAACTAATGATGTTATGACACAACAAGAAGTAAAATACATACCTAACAATCAATGCAAATGCATTGTGTCAAATGAAAAACAGGGTATTCTACTACATGAAGTGCAAAATTTTCTTTCAAATGAATATGCAATCATTCCTATATGAAAATATGACTAATACTCTCCAAGAAAACCTAATGAAAACAATGCATAATGATGCAAAAAGAAAATGTTTTTGTACTTTTTGAATTAAATGAGATAAAAAGCAAAAGTATGACTCTACAACCCTCAAACTATACAAGCACTACCAGACAACACCCAAGCAAAGCACCAAGGTAAAAGAGACCTAATGCACTAATCCCAAAACAAAAAATAGAAAATGAAATGACAAGAACATTTTCAAAATTTTAAACTAAAAATCATCTCTGGTCAGAAATAGGGGTGTATACAAACTCTAGAAGCATCCAAGAAGACTCAGCAATCATCCAAACTCACCCAGTGACACTTAATCTTCCCCCAAAAGGAAAAAATCAGGGAATACGTGATAGTTTGCAGAAAATCCACGTATATATGTGGCTATTCCAGGAAAACCTGTGTGTACACGCGACTGTGAAGGAAAAACCCGCGTACAGGAAGAAAAAGAGATAAAAAGAAGGTAAACAGACAAGCTAAGACAAAATTTACTCCTATAAGAAACTACTAGGCAAACATGCTCCCAGACCCGACTCAGAAATAGAGAAATCAGAGCAATTCAAGAAGATTGAATTCTGACAAAACCCCCAAAGGAAATTATTAGGAACTCCCCAGTATGGTCGCCGATTCTGTTACGGAGAAAACTTCCTATGGCTTGGGGTGTACCACAACAGATAGAGTAAACGCAGAAATCAATCCCTTCCCAATATGCAAGAGAAATAAAACATCTAACACTAAAGGATCTTGAAACATACCTTATTCTAGACGGTTGATTTAGATCCCTGTTGAGATTTTCCAATCCCGCTTGTGTTAACAATTTTCTCTCTCAACAATCTGCAAACAAGACAACCATGTTATATAATGGTGTTAGACCTACTCTAGCATATATAATCAATAATGTATAAGTAATTAAAAGCATCCATGGACTCAATATTCATATAAATGCACATCATTGGATAGGAAAAGATATTTCTATTAATATAAATCAGAGATTACAAGAATGACAACCTCTGTCGGCACGTTTGTGAATCGGAGAAACTGAGTCCTCCACCTAGGCCTCCACCACCTCAATCCTCCATCTCTTGATAGCAAGCTCACAAGCAAAGGCAAGCTTGGGAAGAACACCAAGTGCTCCAAGGGACAAAGGGATGCAGACTCAAGTATAAGCTATGCCAACAATGGAATATAGTTTTCTTTCTCTTCAATTCCTCTTCTTTCAATGTATCCAAAGGGTTCCTTATATAGTGCTTCAATGGGTTAATGGAAGGTCAAATCCGAGCAATATCGAGGCATATGGAAGGCCAAGAGACAATAGAATCAGATCCACATCAAGGAAAACTCCAAAATATTTGGCCTTTTGCACACATCCTGAGGTATGCGGGTTGAAGGGTTATATCCGCGTGTATATGCGAGAAAGGGTTTAAAGCTCGCGTATAGAAAATAACAGGTGTTTTTAGGGATGACCATGGAAACATCAAAGGTACAAAAATAGTCCATGGGGTCCAAAGAGTCTGTAGAGGGACAGGAAAG
The DNA here is from genome assembly GCA_001517045.1 of Pseudotsuga menziesii. NCBI lineage: Eukaryota > Viridiplantae > Streptophyta > Pinopsida > Pinales > Pinaceae > Pseudotsuga > Pseudotsuga menziesii. The sequence continues at coordinate 432,326 of LPNX010535294.1, forward strand.
GAAATAAATGTGTGATCTACCATGTGTGGTAAAATCAGCTATAACACTAGCCATCCAATTTCCAAAACCATTTACTATAAACATTTAATAGGAGGGTTTGGCTTGAATTTTTATTAATCTAGGTGGATATTTCATAAATACAAGAAAACCATGTAGTGTTTATGCACAACATGCACTTTCTGAACCCAAATTGAAAAACTAAATGTATAATAATGTGGAAAATGTAAAACATACCATTTCCAACTAAAATCACTCAAAAATACCCAATACTTAGGGTTGGGCGGTCATTTCTCTGATCTGGGTAAAAGTGGGTTGAAAACACAAAAATTGTCATTTTGTCAATTTAACTCTGGACAAATGAAACATAGTTTTAAAAAACGGAAAGAGTTTTTTGTCAAAAATATATCTATATTCAACCTCATGGTGTTAGTTTCAACTGATAACAATTGTACGGACTGCGGTGTGCATTATCCTGAGCTCATTTTTGAATATTTACACACAGTTTTTTACTTAACAACTTAGAATTTCAGTCATTAATTTTGAATTTGTCCAAGATACTTGCAATTTTAGTCATTCATGTTCAATTTAGTTTCTATGCATTCCTATCTTGCGTTTTTATGCTTATGGCTTGCATTTTACACCAAGTGTCCATAACAGTAAATAAAGGTTAAAATTGCACCTTTCATAGGTCGACCGTGAGAATGCGACGTTAGGTTATATAAAATTAACACAAGGATAGACTTCTAAATATATCTAGCCATCCAATTTCCAAATCCATTTACTATAAGCATTTAATAGGAGGGTTTGGCTTGCATTTTTATTAATGTAGGTGGATATTTCATAAATACAAGACAACCATGTAGTGTTTATGCGCAACATGCACTTTCTAAACCCAAATTGAAAAAATAAATGCATAATAATGTGGAAAATAGTAAAACATACTATTTTCAACTAAAATTACTCAAAAATACCCAATACTTAGGGTTGGGCGGGCGTTTCTCTGATCTGGGAAAACTGGGTTGAAAACTCAAAAGTTGTCATTTTGTCAATTTAACTCTGGACAAATGAAACATAATTTTAAAAATTTGAAAGAGGATTTTGTCAAAAATATATCTATATTCAACCCCATGGTGTTAGTTTCAACTTATGACAATTATATAGACTGTGGCGTGCATTTTCCTAAGCCCAATTTTGAATATTTACACACTGTTTTTTATGAAACTTAGAATTTCAATCATTTTTTTTATTTGTCCAACATACTTGGAATTTTAGTCATTCATGTTCAAGTTGACTACTTTCCATTTTTATCTTGCATTTTTATGCTTATGGCTTGCATTTTACACTAAGTGTCCATAAAAGTCAAAAAATGTTAAAATTGCACCTTTCATAGGTCGACTGTGAACATATGAGGTTAGGTTATATAAAATTAACACAAGGATAATCTTCTCAATATATGTGACCATCCAATTTCCAAAACCATTTACTATAAACATTTAATAGGAGGGTTTGGTTTGAGAGTACATCAAAACATGTAGAGAAGAATATTACTCTATTATTATATTAGTCACTCTATAAACTATTTTTTTCAGAATAGTTAAAATGCCAAATTTTTACTCTATTATTTACTCTTACCTTATTATTTTCAATAAGTATACTTAACATGCTAGAAATTTAAATATATTGAAATTGAAAATGTAAGTTGTGTATAGTTGACTTGAAATACATTTGTAATTTTTATTATAGTTTGGAAAAGTCATAACACATTTGTAATTTTTATTATAGTTTGCAAAAGTCAGAACACATTTGTAACTTTTACTATAGTTTGGAAACGTTAGAACACATTTGTAAATTTTATTTTAGTTTGGAAAAGTCAGCGTGTTGGTATCTTGTGCGTGCATTCACGTGCATCCCCTTCTTTCTTTCTAAGTGTGCCGTCATCCTGCAAAATGGAAACAACAGCCTCATGTTCCATGCCATCAATGAAACAGGTGGTTTTGAAGTAGCTAAGAGGTTCACTGTAAAAAAATTTAGAGAGAGCGTTGAGGTATGGAGTGATAGAACCAACTGGTTAGAAGGTATGCTAAATGTCTTGGTCAGAGGGAGAGTGCATCGTTTTCTTTTCGGTCAGTTCAATTTCAACAACGAAGAGATAGATATTTCCATTTCTAGTTATGATGATGGCTCCAAGGAATTGATTATTTTTGGGAGGAGGGTGTTTTGGACCCTGATTTGTTGTCCAATGCAATGAAAATTCCATGCAGGGGGGAGTAATGTTGACCACCAAGAAACCCTCAAAGTAGAAAAGGGTGAGATGGTAAACAAAATATGTGGAAAAATGGTTTTGGTTCCCCAGAATTGTTTAAAGATGCAAGATGTTCCCCCAGGACTGTACAAAACCTTAATTCAAATTGTACTTAGGACAATTATGAATCGCCACAAGCAAGATATTTTAGGTGATTGTATGAAGTTGGTGATTCATTGGGTTGAAGACCTGGCCATAGATGTCCCTCATCTATTTGCAAAAAAATGCATTTTTCATTGTACGAAAGAAAAATGAAGAGAGTGAAGTTCAGTTACCCTGGTACACTATAAAACATTATTGACTTATATCGACCCAGCACTGTAGAAGGAAGCAGATTTAAAAATACATACATTAAGAGGTTGAAACTGGACAAAATTAACCAGTAAGTTCCTAAACAATCTCCAAAGGACAATGTACAAGTCCTTGAAGAGAGTTTTGAGTACTATATGTAAGGTATGGGAAGTGACCCTAAAGAATTTGAGGTCGTCTCAATTCTGGCCAGATTACATGAAGGCAAAAAAATAAATGTAAACAAAATGCATGATGATGAACAGGAGGAGCATAGTGATGATGATATTTATGCTCCTATAGAAATGCCACTTGTTATATATACACCTCCATAGTTGGGAGTTGAGAAAACTTCCTCTCCAAAATATTTTTTGATGGTAAAATTAGTTTTAAGCCATTCAATAAAATGTTGCATTTCAAAGAAAAAGCTGAATTTCAAGGAAAAAACATTTCCTATTGGTATCTTACCACACTACAGAGTGTAGAACTCTATAGGATTAAGCAGATTCAAATTCAGGACATCTTAAAGGTAGGCGCTATTTTTCAATGCTATTTTTCAAAAGGAAACAGTTGCCAAATTCCTTTTTTTGAAGCCTCGTTAAAATTTCCACTATTTACAGGTAATTGCAAGGTTATAAATAGAACACATGGATACTATGGAATATTCTATTAAAAATTTGCAAATGATGGACCTCTTTAATATAGGAGGCATTTTTCAATGCTTTTTTCCAAAAAAAAATGTTGCCAAATTCCATATTTTGAAGCCTCCTTAAAATTTTCCCTGTTTACAGGAAATTGCAAGATTACGATAATCCCTTGTGAATACTATGGACAATTCAAGAAGGACAATATCAGGAAAGTACTATATGAAATATGAACAAACCATAGAGAGACTGAAAGATGAGCTAAAACATCGAATGAAGGTTTTGGACATTCCCCCTCTAAAGTGTTAGTTTTTCAACATTAAGCTAGCATTATGTTAGGATATTTACTGAGAGAACAACAAGTACAAAAATCAAACACAAGAGACAATGAACACATTGTTTTTCATCGGGGAAACCATAAATGGAGAAAACCCCACAACTTCCTCAGAGATAGAATCAGCACAAGATGTAAAACCCCAAAACAGTAAGATGCACTCTTGACAACAGTAATCTTCTTCTTGACTAGCCCCAGTGTCTTCTCCTTCCTCAACTATGTGCTACACTTGAGTGTGTGAGTGATGTGTACTAAATAGAGACCCCAGCTCTCTATTTATACTAATCCCAACATGACTAAAACCCTACTAGGGCCGAACTCTACTAGGAGAGTCTAATAACCCTAGTGCCCCAGAATTACAGGGGCTTTAATCCTTACAAAATCAGACGGTTACCCACTATGACTTGACATGACTTGTTTACATTATTGATTCTCCCGATCGGAACATCGGGGCATGACAACATGAATTAATTACATAATAGATACATCCCAAAATAAACATTGGGTTACAATACATAAAATACATAGATGAATACATTTTGAAGTTACAAATACATCAACACTCCCTATTAACTAGGAATGTATTCTTTTGACACAATTTTCATCACTGGTCTTCTTCTCTGTATCAAAATGAATCATCTCATCATCTACATCTCGAGTCCTCTGAGTCTTCAAGTCATATTCATCTTTAATTCATCTTCATTCTTTGAATTTGGATCATCTCTCAATCTGGATCAACATCACTGGATCTGGATCATCATCATTGGACTGGATTTGGATCATCACTCGATCTAGATCATCATCACTAGATCTGGATCATCTCTTGATCTGGATCATCACTACTGGATCTGGATCATCACTCGATCTGGATCTCTCAGATTCATCATAAATAGCTCGATCTGGATCTCATCTGGTCATCATCATGTGTACTATCTCGTCATAGGAAGTTCTACAGAGCCAACCTTCTTTCATGTTGGTTGTAGGCCTAGCCATCATGTAGGTCTTTGCCCAGCACTTACATCTGACCTACTCGTCAAAAAGGAATTCCCAACACTTATATCTGACGTAGTCATTAGAAAGGCCCCAACACTCACATCTGATGATGTAGTAGCCTACAATCACATCAGAAAGGCCCCGCACTCACATCTGACATGGAAGGAACTAAATCCTCTCACCATGACAGAATGGCCCACCCTTACATTTGACATGGAAGGAATTGAATCCTCTCACCATGATGGAATGGCATGCACTTACATCTGACATTGAAGGAACTGAATCCTCTCACCATGACAGAATGGCCCGCACTTACATTTGACATGAATGGAACTGAATCCTCTCACCATGACAGAATGGCATGCACTCACATCTGACCTGGAAGGAACCAAATCCTCCACCCTCGTCAGAAAGGCCCCCATCCCCAGACTGAGCTACCTGGTAATAGACCAGGTGCCTCCACTCTCCTGAAGAGTGGCAGTTTCCCTTACATCTATCCTACTTTATAGAATGGCCAGCACTCATATCTGACATTGAAGGAACTGAATCCTCTCACCATGATAGAATGGCTCAACCCTTACATCTAACCTTCTCATCAAAATGGCTTTAGATCTTAGCACTCATATCTAACGTAGAAGGAACTGAATCCTCTCACCATGACAGAATGGCTCAGCCCTTACATCTAACCTTCTCATCAGAATGGCTTTGGGACTCATCACTTTCCCTTGGAGGAAACCTCAATATGGAGAACACCAAGCTTCTCCCTGAAGTACTCAAACTTCACTCTGGCCAATGGCTTCGTCGACACATCAGCTATATGTTCCTCCATCACAACATACCAGAGCTTCATTGCTCCTCTCTGCACCATATCCCTGATATAGTGATACTTGATCTCGATATGCTTCGACTTGTCATGGAACACTAGATTCTCTGACAACTTCATGCAACTCTGGTTGTCACAATGTATACAAGTAGCATCCATCTGAAGATCAAATAAATTAGACAGTAGCTTCCTCAGCCATACTGCCTCACAACTAGCTAAACAAGCTGCGACATACTCTGCTTCAGCTGTACTCAGTGCCACACAGGATTGCTTCCTACTAAACCAAGAGATCACACCTGATCCCATACTGAAGAAACACCCTAAAGTTCTCTTCCTATCGATGGCACTTCCTGCCTAATCTAAATCAACATAACCCTCCAGGTTAATCTTCTGATTCACATTGTACTTGAGCCCTTAGTCAACTGTACCCCTTAGGTACCTCAAAATATTCTTTGCAGCAATCAAGTGAACATTTCTCATATCTGTCAAGAACTGGCTCAAGGTGTTCACAGCAAAGCAAATGTCTGGTCTCGTGTTTTTCAGGTACATCAATGACCCAATCATCTGATGATACATTGTAGCATCAACCATCTCTGAAGAAGCATCACTCAATAGCTTCAGGTTCGATGCCATAGGTGTGGTCATAGTCTTGAGGTCCATCATCCCAAACCTCTTCAGGATCTCTACTACATACTTCCCTTGTCCAAGGAATATTCTATCCATACTTTGCCATACCTCCATACCTAGAAAGTAATGCATCATACCCAAGTCCTTCATCTCGAACTCGGTAGCAAGATTTCTCTTCATATCAATAATCAACCCATCCATACCTGTCACGAACAGATCATCTACATATAGTAGACGCATCACTGGGTTGCCATCTTCAACCTTGTAGTAAAGGTTGGAATCTGCTTTACTCTTGGTAAATCCCAAACTCGATAGAAAGCTATCAATTCTACCGTACCATGTCCTGGGTGCCTGTTTCAAACCATACAGGGCTTTCTTCAATCTACATACATGAGAATCCCTGTCATGTGTCTCAAAACTGAGTGGTTGTTCTACATACACTTCCTCTTCCACTACACCATTCAAGAAAGCAGTCTTGACATCCATCTGGTGTATCTTCCATTTCATCACTGCAGCCAGAGAAAGTACTGATCTGATGGAAGTGTATCTGGCTACAGGTGCAAAGGTTTCTTGATAGTCTATTCCCTCTTTCTGAGAGAAACCTTGAGCTACAATTCTTGCCTTATATTTTTCAATGCTACCATCTACAACATGTTTGATCTTGTAGATCAATTTGGAAGTTACAATTGACTTCCCGTCTGGTCTTGGGACAACATCCCAAACATCATTCTTCATGATCAATTGGTACTCTTGGATCATAGAATCCTTCCATTCTTTCCATTCTACCGCTTCTTCATAACTGGAAGGTTCTTTATCAATGAAATCACATAGTAAAGCTACATACCTGGAACAGGATCTAGTCCTCTTTCTTTCTTTGTGATTCTCTTCTGGAGCCCCATATCTTTCTGCACCTTGGATAAGTTCTCGTACCCAAGCAGGTTTCCTCTTATGAGGATTCTTCTCTAGGTGTGGATCTACATGTCTTTGTGTTTCTTCAAATTCTCGATCTTCTTCTCGATATTCTTCATTCATGGTTGTATCATGAATTCTAGGTGCTTCTGCTTCTTTAGGTTCTTCAGCAGGTCTCTTTCTGGATATGTTGTAAGATGTGTCTTCATCAAATGTCACATCCCTACTGATGTTGATCTTCTTGTATCCTGGGAAATATATTCTGTAAGCCTTCGAGCTTTCAGAGTATCCCATAAATATACCCTTCTTTCCTGAAGGATCTAATTTAGTCCTATTCTCTTTTGGAATGTGGATGTACACAGGACAGCCGAATATTCTGAGATGGTGACTTCTGGTTTCTTGCTAGAGAAGACTTCTTCATCTTTCTTGTTCTAGAGTACTCTATGTGGAGTATGGTTCTGTACATACACCACTGTTCTGGCATCTTCCATCCAAAGATGCATAGGAAGGTCTTGATCATGAAGCATTGCTTTTGTAGATTCCATTATAGTTCCGTTCTTCCATTCCACAACCCCATTCTATTGTGAATTATAAGGAGTGGAAAAATCCCTCTTAATCCCTGATTTTTTGCATAGCTCTTTGAATTGATTTGAAGTGAATTCTCCACAATTATCTAATCGAATGGTCTTGATATTCTTTTCAGTATGGTTCTCGATCAAGGCTTTGAATTCCTTGAACTTACTGAATACTTCGTCTTTGTTCTTCATGAAGAAAACCCATGTCTTCCTAGAAAAATCATCAATAAAAGAAACATAATATGCATACCCGCTTAGAGAGTTTGATGACATGCGACCACATACATCAGAGTGGATGATTTCCAATATTCCTTTTGCTTTGCTTTCACTGCTTGGAAATTTCTTCTTTGTATTCTTTCCTTTCACACATCCCTTGCAGACCCCATCATGTTTTGCTTGGATTTCTGGAAGACCTTCGATAGCTTTGCTTGCAATAGGTAGTGCTCTGTAATGCACATGTGCAAGACTTCTATGCCAAAGTTCACTTGGCTCTACTGTGTCACGGACCAAGGCTTGTTCTAGATAGCCCTTCAATTTGTGTAATCCTCCTTGTTCTCCAATCACTACCGCATAATCGATAGTCTTTCCTTTTGACCACATGATGACTTAACCATCTATGAATGCAACCCGCATTCCTTTTGCATCTAATGTTGATATGGAGAGAAGGTTCTTCTTGAGTCCTGGCACATACCATACTTATTTCATTGCTAGATATTTTCCAGAGTCTAACTTATATGAAGATTCCTCACTACCTTTTATTGTATATTGGTAGTCATCTCCTAGCTTTACCTTGTGAGGTGATTCATGTTCTAACAGTTTCACAAAGGATTCCTTGAATCCAGTCATATGTTTGGAAGCCCCACTGTCTATAAGCCAATCATCACTACAATGAGTAATGTTACCTGTGAGAGCAGATATCAGAACATATTCATCCTCGCTTGAAGAATCTTCACTTTCATATCTGGATCTCTTCTTGGATGGTTCATCATCCTCTACAGCATGAGCATGATGTCTTCTTTTGTTGCTCTTCTTTATTATCTTCTGTTTGTTAGGAAAATTCCTTTCATAGTGTCCTTCTTCATCACAAGTATAGCATATGATCCTAGATACATCTCTTCTAGTGTTATCTTTGTGAAAGTGCTTACCTCTGGATCTATGAGGCCTTCTTTTGCTTGACTTGGAGTGAGACTTGGAGTGTACCGTGAGAGCTTGGTATTCACTTTCCATCTTCTCTTCTTGAGATACTATCCGAGCTTCTTCTTGAGAGCACTCTTCCCATAGTCTGCTAAACTTGACTAACTTATTTCTAGCACATATTCCTTGGATGAAAGAATCCCATGACCTAGGAAGGCCATTCAATGTACTCATTACAATTTCTACATTTTCCACTTCTTCATCAACTGCTTCTAGTTGCTCTTTGATCTGATAAACTCTTGTGAAGTAATACTGGATTGTTTCTGCATTCTGAATATTCACATTCTTCAGTTGGTTTCTTAGGTCATCTTCCGGTTTATGTTCTTCCCTTCAAACAATTTGGTTAGGGCATCAAACATAGCTTTAGGTGTCTTGAGAGAGGACACCTGTGGGATAAGGTGATCCTTGATAGAATCAGCAATGATCCTCTTTTCCACAACCATCTTCTTTTTATGTAAGGCCTTTGCCTCATCTCCCTCTGGAACTAGAACCTCCTCATGGATGTAGGAGTCTAACTCATTTTATTCCAAGACCAGGGAGATCCTATACTTCCAGGCTCAAAAGTTATCAGCTCCCTCAATATTTTCATCAAGCTTGGTATGATGAGACATCTTAACTAAGAACCTCAAATGGAAATACAAAATATTTTAGATCTTACTAGGTTCAAGATGTTGGATCTGAAACTTGAGCTGAAACCTTGCAGAGCTGGTTCAGGAGAAAATTAGGGTTTTGATTTTTTGGAGTTCTATCCACCCAAATGGTTTGAAATTTGTCCCTAACTTTGATTTTGGGGAGGAGATCAATCTAGGCCTAGGCTCACTGAAAAATTCCTCTTCTATGAAAATCCCTAATTGCTGACAGCAGTGACAGGTCCAAAATTGAAAAACCTCAAAATTGGATTCTGCTTCGATAGAAAGATGCACCCTAATGAGGAGAGTTATTCCACCTTACTTTTGCTGAAAATTTGTGGAGGAAGATCCACAAACCAGGAATCCCTAGTTCCCGTAGCTGCACAGTGTCTTCTTCTCAGGTTAGCTCTGATACCATGTTAGCTTTTCAACATTAAGCTAGCATTATGTTAGGATATTTACTGAGAGAACAACAAGTACAACAATCAAACACAAGAGACAATGAACACAGTGTTTTTCATCGGGGAAACCATAAATGGAGAAAACCCCGCAACTTCCTCAGAGATAGAATTAGCACAAGATGTAAAACCCCAAAATAGTAAGATGCACTCCTGACAGCAGTAATTGTTTTCTTGACTAGCCCCAATGTCTTCTCCTTCCTCAACTATTCTCTACACTTGAGTGTGTGAGTGATGTGTACTAAATAGAGACCCCAGCTCTCTATTTATACTAATCCTGACATGACTAAAACCCTACCAGGGCTGACCTCTACTAGGAGAGTCTAATAACCCTAGTTCCCCAGAATTGCGGGGACTTTAATCCTTACACAATTGGAGGGTTACCCACTATGACTTGACATGACTTGTTTACATTATTGATTCTCCCGATTAGAACATTAGGGCATGACAACATGACTCAATTACATAATAGATACATCCTCGAATAAACATCGGGTTACAATACATAAGATACATAGATGAATACATTCTGAAGTTACAAATACATCAACATAAAGACTGTTATCACCCAGGAAGAAAGACTTACGGCTGAAGTCAATAAGAAAAAATGAATAATTGAAATAATGAAGGATGACTTTCAAAACAACATTGCTGAAGACTACAATAAACATGAACTTGAGATAAATGAATATAGAAAAACAGAGGAAAACATGAAAAACATAATTGCTAAGAAAGATGAAGAGTTGAAAGGAAAAATAGTTGAACTTGAAAAAATTAGTACAGAACTACATACTAGAGGAGTTGAAAAATTAAAAGAATCTTAAATTGGTAAGGGACAGAGTAGGGATCTGATTTTTGGTGAAATTTATGATATGTCATCACACCAACATGATTGAGCGTTTTGTGCAAAACAGAGAGAAGGAACTGGACGTAGCTTTTAATGCAATACAAGCTCATGAAAAAGTCAAAAAGGGGTTACAAAGCTATCATTCCTCCTTAAGAATTCAAGAGAAGTCCTTGATGAATGGTATTGCAGCAATGAATTATGGAGTTGATCTCTCTGTGTGGTCAACCATAGGTGAAACATTGAAAAACAAGGTAGCAGAGAGGGAAGATGAGATTAAATAGTTCATATTGAAAATACTGGAGGATAGAGAATCACAACATTTGGGATGTAAGTCTAAGATAGAATATTTGAAATCCAAAATTGCCACTCTGTAGAAGAACAACATACTTTAGAGAGTAGCAATTGTGTATACTCTAGATAATACAGAATTGAGGGAAAAAGAGTTGGAGATAGAGACAGAGCAGCTCAGGAAAAAATTGACCCAAGTTCAGTTTGAGTTGAAATATGCAAATGATCATATTCAACAAAAGGAAAAGAAGCACGAAGAGAAAAATAAGAAGAATGTGGAAATGTTGAAGAAGTACATCCAAGATATAGATAGATTGAAATAAAGTTTGCACAAATATGCAGCAAAAGTGAAAGAATTAGAACGAAAATCAGAACATGCACCTGCTGCAGCTTCTGAAGAACCAGAAGCTTCTAGACAAGGCAAGAGACTAGAATGTACAAATTTATATTCTCTAGAAAAGGAGGACTTGCAGCCTAAACCTCCCAAGCACCCTAGAACTATGGAATAACATTATTTATATATGTTGTGTATGTAAATACATTTCAAGTTTTAATACATAAATTTATGTGTGTGTGTGTGTGTGTATTTCTTGGCGATGTATATATTTTTGATGCATTTAATGTGAATGGTAATTTTGAATTTAACTTTTCAATAAGTGTACATAATGGGCCAGGAAGTTAACAATATCAAAATTGAAAACTTAACTTGTGCATTGTAGGCATATATATTTGAATTTGTAAGAAATTAAAAGAGTGATAGTGATTAGTGGATATGAGATGTGAGTAGATTTGGTGACATAGGTAGATCCTAGTTGTTTGCTTGGAACTATGGATATTATAGGGATATTATGGGGATGGTGGATTGAGAACTTTCAAGTTCTTTATGCTAATTTTGATGCTATGTATTGTTGTATTTATGTAAGTTTCTTTATCTAATGAAACTGAAATTCCAATTCTGAAACACTGTCATATGATTCTACTCATGCAACCAAATTTCAGCGAATAACCCAAAGTTGTAATACTTATAATTATGGCCTAAAAAAGACAGAAATTTAAAAAATATAAGCAAACACAGAAAACAACTGTAATTTTATTACTGAAAAAAAAATTAAATATTTAATATGCCTTCCATCATTTGTTTCATTTCCAAAATTTGGTAACATAAATTTTAGCACAATAGAATAAATTTTCAGTACGACAATATCACTAGAAATGCTTATTGCAACATAAGTTTCTTTCACCATTTTGCATATTATGTTGCATTTCGATCATCTAGGAATTTTTTCTTTTTGGCTTGTCTCACACTTCTGATAATGACATCAGTTTTTATAGGATTCCCAGCATCCATCTTTTGGATATCAACTACTACCCCTTGAATTTCCTGTTTTTCACCACTTTTCCCTATACCATTTACCAAGGATGGACCACCCTTTTTATTGTGAGTCATAGCCTCCATCATTGGCATATCAATAGCAACTACTCCATACACTTCTTGTAATTAATTGATTTTCCCTGCTTCATTTCTTGAGAATGAAACATCGATTTTACAGTAATTTTCAGTCGCCATCATAGGTATTTCAACACTAGTTGCCCCATTCAACACATAAATTTATATGTGTGTGTGTGTGTGTATTTCTTGGAAATGTATATGTTTTTTATGCATTTAATGTGAATGGTAATTTTGAATTTAAATTTTCAATAAGTGTACATAATGGGCCAGAAAGTTAACAATATCAAAATTGAAAACTTAACTTGTGAATTGTAGGCATATATATTTGAATTTGTAAGAAATTAAAAGAGTGATAGTGATTAGTGGATATGAGATGTGAGTAGATTTGCTGACATAGGTATATCCTAGTTGTTTGCTTGGAACTGTGGATATTATAGGGATATTATGGGGATGGTGGATTGAGAACTTTCAAGTTCTTTATGATAATTTTGATGCTATGTATTGTTGTATTTATGTAAGTTTCTTTATCTAATGAATCTTAAATTCCAATTATGGAACAATGTCATATGATTCTAATCATGCAACCAAATTTCAGCGAATAACCCAAAGTTGTAATACCTATAATTATGGCCTAAAAAAGACATAAATTTACAAAATATAAGCAAACACAGAAAACAACTGTAATTTTATTACTGAAAAAAAAATTAAATACTTAATATGCCTTCCAGCATTTGTTACATTTCCAAAATTTGGTAACATAAATTTTAGCACAATAGAATAATCTTTCAGTATGACAATATCACTAGAAATGCTTATTGCAACATAAGTTTCTTTCACCATTTTGCATACTATGTTGCATTTTGATCATCTAGGAATTTTTTCTTTTTGGCTTGTCTCACACTTCTTATAATGACATCAGTTTTAATAGGATTCCCAGCATCCATCTTTTGGATATCAACTACTACCCCTTGAATTTCTTGTTTTTCACCACTCTTCCCTATACCATTTACCAAGGATGGACCACCCTTTTTATTGTGAGTCATAGCCTCCATCATTGGCATATCAATAGTAACTGCTCCATACACTTCTTGTAATTAATTGATTTTCCCTACTTCATTTCTTGAGAATGAAACATCAATTTTACAGTAATTTTTAGTCCCCAACATAGGTATTTCAACACTAGTTGCCCCATTCAATTCTTATGTTTGATCAGTTTGCGCTACCACTTTCCTCTTGGATGAAACACTTAGTGTTTTACTGTTATTTCTTCTTTGAACATTATGTTTTTCCTGTGCCTTCCGAAGCGATGTGATTCACGAAAATCCTCTTCACCATATTTTCTTATTGGCCTTGATCTTGGAAGATGATTACTGAACTACGAGAACATATTAGTATTTAATAGTTAAAAATAGATTATGAGTCCTCACACTATAAAATAGAAGGAGAATTCGAAACCATTTAAATTTAGGGCATACTTACTGTTGGTGGTACAATCAATGATTTCTTAGAATGTCTTACCCATGACTGAAATAGTTGTTTTACTTGTTTAGAAGTGACATCAGGGAAGCAGGATTCTAACTGTGTTGCATTTTCATCATTTAGTGGACTTCTTGTCTTTTCATATTCAACACGAAGTTGACATCTAATATGGGAAGCCAAAAATCTTGTTTCTTTAAAATTTTGGAAAGTACCCTCTGATCTCATAACTAGTTTGAAAAATTGTGCTCCCAACTCATTTACAAGACACATTTTTTCATGTTCAAATGTGTTTCTATACCCCTTAGCAACTCCTCTTCCTCCTCCTTGGTTGTTGCTCAAATTTTTCATTTCCCTATGCTTACGTTCCATTACTTCATTCCTTAACCGTCCTAAAGTATAAGGATGAGCAGCCTTAGCCATCTGAAGAGCATGGTACCCTTGGATATGCATATAAGGAACCATCTCATCTCGTAATCAACAAGAACACAACCAAAGCCATGCACTAGAAAGGAATCCAATCTTGTAATGATAGTGGATCAAATTTTATATCATGAATGAGAGAATACCACAATGCCGAAATACATAATACTATGAACTTAGTATAAATTGTGTTTATATGTTTGAAATCACTGGTTTATCTATGTTCCTATTTCTGATCTCATATTCTTCTCAGCATTCATCAGATAGTTTTAATTTCTTGTTTGAATTGAACTTCAGGTTTAATGCAAACACCTTTTTGGAGAGGTCAAAGGATTTGTGGGGGATTCTATTGGAAGAAACCAGTGGGATTCTCTGATTTGCATGCTAGCCAAAGCAAATCACAAGGGATTTCTATCCTTTAAATTTGAAGATTATAATTGTGCAGTAGAGTATTTCCTCACTGTAAATTTTCCTTTAATATTCAACTAGGGCTAAACAGTGCATGCAAAATATCAACTGATAACCACACATGAATATCTTTTACAGTATGCAGCGTGGCAGATGGGCACTTTCCCCGCACCCTGTATCCACTATGCTACAACATATTGATGCATGCATTCTAATTTTTTATTTTTTATATTTTTATTTTTATGGGATAGACGAACACTTCCCCCACCCGAGTTGTAGAAATGCGCCTTCTCAGCATGACAGATAAACATTTCCCCCACCCGGGCTGTAGAAATGTGCCTTCTTGGCACGACATACAAACATTTCCCCCACCAGGGCTATAGAAATGTGCCTTCTCAACGTAATTAACTTATCGTATCTGCTCATGGAATCTTCAGTCACCAAGCCAGGAAGAGTAAAATATTTTTCACCCTATCATAAATATTAAAATCTTATCTAAGCAGCCTGATATTTCATCATTACAAAATTTAATAATTTAATAATTTATAATTTATGCATTTAAATCTATTACATAAAGATCTATGGAGAGTATACATGAACAGGAATAAAGAGTCCTAATAAGGTAAATCCAAGACTAGAAACTGTTGGGAACTCGATAGTTACTAATTAGCAAATATGTTTTGAACAGTCTTGTATAGGTTATACTTCTGTTTTAGAAGAATGAGGCATGAAATATACTTATGATCACTGTATTCATGTAATTCTTCAGCGTTCTATTTCGGAATGTGCACACATCTATGATGGATAGGCTACTTCTCCCAAAGTTCCAACTTCCAACTCATCCTGGCACATATCTTAAACATGTTTCAAATAGTCTATGCCATCTACAGATTTGGTTTGGGGCAGAGAACCTCTACTTTCGTGGGTATGGTAAGGTTAATACATAATTCCAAAGTCAAAAATTAGATCGAAGTACTTTATCTTATTGTGGCCTTGGGTTTAGTACAATAAGTGGGTTTGACTTCTCTCTACAAGTGCTCTTGAGTTAAAGAAGTCACCTAGCTTATCCTTATTACTTCAAAGGTCTTCAGAAGTTAGGTTACCACAATTAACACAAAGATTGTCAGCACTGTTCCTTTAAACAACTTGGCAACGGGAATATCCTATACTTGGAAGAAAAACAACTACATTTAGTTCTATTACAAGGAAATATAAAGCCTTACCATATTTTGTTGCAAAGAAATATAAACCTTCCCCATGTTTTGTTGCAAGGAAATCTGAAATTCGAGCATTATTCAAACTTCAATAGTCTTAAGTTCTTAACTCTTCGGTATTGCATTTAGGGGCTAATTCTGGGTGGAACATGCAAATTTAAAAAAATATAGAAAGAGAAACAAGCACTGAAAACTTTTATTATTAAATTCAGTAGGTATTTCACCATTAAAACAATTAAAAAGTTTGAACCCATTAAAAACATCAAATACAATTGAAAAGTTTGAACACATTAATACCATCAAAAACAATTTAAAATTTTGAACACAATAAAACCATTGATTCAAAAGTTTGATCACATCAATATTTTTACAAAACTTACAAAAAAAGAAACTTTAAGTTCTATATGAAGTTATCTATATTCCAACTTTACCTGGACTAGAATCCTCTATTAGACTTCTTGCCAGCAAGGATATGAGATATCTAGAGTCCCCTATTGAAAGCTTCATTGAACAATATATGAGTCTGCATGGACTGAAAACCAGGAAACCATGATAGTATAGCCATAGGAATCATAACAATGATGCCAAATGTGATTTCATATAGCCAAGCCACTGCAACCATTGTCTTCCAGGCTATAGAGGATTTCAGGAAAGGCTTCAGCACTTGAGCAACTGATATCAAACCCCAGCCAGTTGGTATGAATGCCAACAGACTAGTCACCAAATCTACCAATTCTAATTTAGTGAGCTGCAGCAGAAGTATAATTGCTAATATTGTGCAACATATGACCAAGGCTTGAATTGCATGGTAGTATATGTGTTTCTTTGCTGCATACTTATCATGAGCATATAAAATGACAATATATATTGCAAGGACTATTACTACATATATCCAAGAGAGTAGGTATACACCAATGCTTTTGCTTCCACCTGGAATTCCAAGCTGGTAAACAATACGGCACTGGAAAGAGAAAAAGTGAAGATCGACTAGTATCTCTAAAACTAATCCCCATAGTCCTGTGTTCCATAAATGGTCATGTTCTTCACTCCACCAGACTTCCCAACATTAATCTGATTTAGTTAAGATTCCACCCTTGTACCACCAAAAATTTAAATGCCATCAAGGCTCCTACCTGGCTTGAGATTTCCTATCTAATTAATGTAAATTCTTACTAGATTCACCATGTTCTCCATAAATCACTGCTATGATTTTAAACTCACAGCACTTGCATATGAACATTTTAAGTGCTTGAGGTTTTTTGTTGGGTTTAGAAGAGCACCTTCTTGGCTTTGTAATCATTTGGCAACTGATACAAAAGGCTCTTAGATTAATCAAAACAATGACATTTACTTGCCAGATAGCCAATCTTTGTGCAAATTTTGAGATTTTATGCTTTCAAATAAGGATAAATTCAAAATGCTTTGTTACAGTTTTAGTAAGCATATTGAATGTAGAGGGATAGTAGATTTTGTCCATTGGAATTCAAACCTTAAGAAAAGATATACCATCTTCCATAATGATCACGTGCCATATTGAAGTTTTATTTGGGAGCCATAGTAAGTTCATTATCATTTTTCACTAGTGATAGAGTCATTCTCAGCATATGAAGAAATTTGCAGTCAGAATATAGTAATTTTGATCGAAGTTTTTAGTTCATAAGTGATGCTAGAAATTGTAGCTTGTGTTTAGAAATATGGTTTCTATAAGAAGAAGTATGAGATGCTCCAGGTTTGGTTGAAACCCTAGTTCTATTACTATGTTTTGTGACTATTGTGATTGTTGAAAAGACGGGATGATGACTCACATTTAGAATTTTTTCTCATAAGTAGTAACTGTTGTTGAAATGGTGCCATTCTTTCCTTTAATATTTCATTTTTGAATATTTTCATCCATAGGGGCAATTTATGACATGTCAAGCAAGGATGTTTATAAGTTGGTGAGGTTTAATATTGTATGGATATTTTTGTTGAGCTACATTTCTCAAGTACAATAGAATAAATAGAAAAATTGTTAGATCACTGAACAAAAGGGACGTGTGATGTTTTCTATTGCAACACAAAGATGGATTTTGGATACTAGTAGACTACATTATGCACCTTAAAACTATTTTGGTATTTTGTTTTGTATGGTCGTGACTAAAACATTTGCTATTGTCTCAAATTCATTGGTATTGTTTGTGATGATTGGGGACATATAGAGTTTATGGAAAACTAGTATGCTTTTGTCTCTACAACAACTTGATCAAAGATGTTTTGATGACAATGTGGCTGTTTTAGATGGAAACATGCTTTTGTTTGAAGCATGTTTGTTATACCTGAGAATGCTTGGAATTCACCTCATTTATATGGACCAAATAAGAAGTTATTCTTCATGGTTGCTACATAGTTGAAAAAGGAAGAAACTTTTTGAGGGTTTCTATGATGCAAGAATGGGTAGAATATCAAGAACTAAAGAGGAAATGAGTTATGATTATATAAAAGATGATCGGTTTGTTGCAATTTTTATGCAGACTTCTATCCAAAATTTGATTTCCCGAGTTAGACTGTTCCCCATTTCAAGGATAATCCTGAGCTCGAGGTGGTCCAGGCTAGGTGAAATTTGAAGGTTGTGGATTTTGCATGCTCAGTATTTGTATCTGCAGTTTAATGTTTAGTATTTGTATCTAGGTTTCTATTGCTCTATGGGCTGGATTTGGCATGCTCAGTATTTGTATTTGTATCTACAATTGAATTTTTAGTATTTGTATCTAGGTTTCTATTGGTCTATGGGCTGGTCTTGTTATTTGTTTTGACAGAGTACCAGACAGTCAACGTTTTTATCATTTTTAGTTTACCTGCCATGTATGGTATTATAGTAGTTAATTTGAGCAGGCTTAGTACAATTGTAACAGGATTAGCCATTGATGCAAAGGGACCTATCAGTGACATTTTGGTGAAATTATTGGATTTTGGAGTAATTATGCTAAAAAATATTCTTTTTCGAGCAAGTAGGTACCAAATCTGCAAATGGAAGAAAGAGATTAGTGAACAGAGGAATTATCAAGCATTCCATATTGCAACCGTACCTTTGATTTACATTGTACAGTGAACTTGCTGCTATGAACCTTTACTACTGGAAATTGGAGGTGATCTAGCTACTATGAACCTATATTGCTAGAAATCTTGGGTGATCTAGCTGCTAAAAACCTCTGCTAATGGAAATCGGGGCCGAGCTAGCTAATAAAAACCTCTACAACTGGAAATCAGTGGTGATTGAAGGGTTCATGATAAATTTAATAGGAAATCGGAGGAAAATGGAATATTTGTTGGAAATTTTAAAGGGTGAATTCGTTATTTCTTCTTGCATTATGCGACAACACCCACTTTTCCTCTTGGATGATGCGATAAGAAGGTGACAACATGGTCATCGATTGGATTTTTGGTGGATGCGTGGAAGATAGCACTGCCTCAATCTCAATCTTGTCTCAAGTTCTCACAACAACATGCTCTTCACAAGAGGCTTAGACATTATTATTATTATTACTTATTCTTTAATTACAGTAACAGAGAAGAATGCATGCAATCACTATAAACACATCATCAATATACATCAAAAGCACATAGACTAAAGTAGAACAGTCTTCCATTGTATTAATAGGCATCATCACATTACAACACGGATCTCCATCATTCCTGTTGGTTATCCAAACCCTACTACCATTGAATACTTCTAAACCTAGCGCCCCTGAATCAAAAACTACATTTTATGTATTTCTACAGATAAACATTAAGATCCAATCCATGAAGGATTGAGAAAAAAAAACCTACATGGCCTTGATCTTCGCTGTCATGAAGCTTGATTGAGACAATCGGGTAGTAGGTGGAAATGAATATTGTACAGCAAGCCAGATTGGGTGGGTTATTTAAGGGAAAACCAATACGAATTAGAGTGAAAGGATCAGTCTAATTCAAATAGTATTCCATTGTCACTATCATCCCAGTAGTTAAGTTTTGGTACAACCAATCTTTTTTCATCAATCGTGCATTGACGGACACCTTAATTTTAGCATCGTTGAAATTTTAGAAAATTGGTTTGAATATTTGAAATGCATATGAATAAGCCCTAACAAAATATTGTTATAGAAGATTGAGAAAATACCTAAAACGTTAGTTATGACCAGAATGCAACACAACCTCATCTGTGAAAGTCCCCTTATGAAAAATCAGTGAAATCGAACCCTGAGGAGATGCAGGTCGATCCCCACTCAAGTCGATCCCCTGCACTGCACTATGAGGTAAAGTTTTCCAACCCATGACTAAAATTCCCCACCAGCAATTTCTCTTCTCAGCGAAAGAGAAAAACAATGATTTCATTGTCATTGGCCATATAGCCACTAAAATTTCAAATTTTCAAAAGATATATTTTAAAAATTAAGTCCAAGGTATTTTAATTTATATGTGTGCTTAGAATGAGTTATGTTTGAGTGATTCAATTTACATTTTTATAGATATGAAAATTGTTGTGTATTGGTTTGAAAAAGAAATTATAAAATTAATTAATTATTAATTTGTGTAACTATGGAAGTTAGTTTAAATGTTCATGTTATTTTTGTGACCATTGATTGAACTCATGCGAATATTTACATAGGAGACAATCACATTTTTTTAGCTGCTCTGCTAGGGTTTTAGCTCGTGCGTTAGGGTTCTCAGGTTTTCCTTTGCTGCAGATGTCATGGCCGCCACTGATGGTAGTTCCCAACCACCCTCCTCCTTTGCACTCTCTCCTGAAATTGAATCTTTCATGTGCCTGGTTCCCAACCACCCTCCTCCTCACCTTTCAAAAGAGAGTCTCCATATACATGAAGTTGTCAAACACCATTTTCAGAAGAAAATTTGATGAGAATGATGATGAAGAGAGGTCGTTAATCGATGAGTTCTTGATCATAATGAGTTGTTGTTGTGAGGTAAGGAAAATTTGTTTGAGGAGGCCACTAGAGATTAGGGTTTGTGTGTAACAACTGTAAGAAATGATGGTGTTTCCAAAGGTAATATAGGACCAATTGTTTTTGGTGGGGTTCTTCGTAATGATAAAGGCCATATGCTTTGAATGTATTATGGATATCTAGGATTCGACAACAACAATGTTGTCGAACTGAAAGATCTAGCTCAAGGGCTCAGGATTACCATTAATAATATATATTGTTAGGTAATAGCTGAAAGGGACTCTTAGGTACATATGGTGGTTCACATAACAACTAGACTACAAAGTGGAATATCTATATATCAATCAACATGAATAAAATATAGCCATATATGTTCACAAACTCTACTCAACTTAATCTCTAACATCTCCCTTGTAAAATGGCATTTGGTTGATGTTTGTTATCAATTATCTGCCTTAAAATGTGGGGATGATCAATTTGATCCATCACTAAGTATTTTATGCATGATGAGCTTGGCTTTCACTACATCCATCGATTGAAAATATCACTTTTCTTTGACACCAATTAACATCTGGACAGCTTCACTGGTGGTAGTCCTAATGCTCAAAACCCCTTTCAATTTGAAATGAAGAAAATATATTTAATATCGCGCCCCCTATACTTGATCTAGCTGTCAAAAGGAAGATCAAAAGTTGGGCATTCCTGTGTGTAAAGAACCAACCAAGGTGTAATTAACCACCATTCATACTTATCATACAACGTAACACTTATTTCCCTCAACATACTCAGTAGAGTAATGCTTGAATTAATATTTCCCTACTGAGAACACATTGAACATATTTAAAAGGAGGCCGTTGGACATGTGAAGAAACCCATTTTGAGAAATTTTACAAAGGGAGATCACTAGAGCTAGATTCATTAAGAATTAGACCATGGTGGGAGATGTTGGGAGAGCTCACCAAACCCATATAGCAATGAACAACCATGTGCACTAATTAACATCCTTGGAAATCACAAGTAAAAGAAAGGATGTTACTCTTTCTATTTTAATTGATCTAAGAACCACATATCAGAGATTTATTTTACCAAATGCATTTTATAGATGTGGCTTGGTGGCTATTAGGAAATATGATTTTAACATCATTGAGATGACCTCAGGAATCCAAACCCTACCGCCTTTAAATACTTCTAACCCTAGCGCCCCTGAATCAAAAACTACATTTTATGTATATTATATATTTCTAAAGATAAACATTCAGATCCAATCCATAAGGATTGAGAAAAAAAAACCTACATGGCCTTGATCTTCATCGTCAAGAAGCTTGATTGAGACAATTGGGCGGCATGTGGAAACAAATATTGTACAACAAGCCAAATTGGGTGGGTTATTTAAGGGAAAGCTAGTACAAATTAGAGTGAAAGGATCAATCCAATTCGTTGAATTATGGTTTGAAAAGAAAGAGTATTCCATTGTCATTATCATCCCCACAGTCAAGTTTTGGTACAACCAATTTTTTTCATCAATTGTGTATTCATCTATTTGCAGGCACCTTAATTTTAGCATTGTTGAAATTTTAGCAAATTGGTTTGAATATTTGAAATGCATATGAATAAGCTGAACAAAATATTGTTGCAGAAGATTGAGAAAATACCTAAAACATTCATCCTGACCAAAATGCAACACAACCTCATCTATGAAAGTCCCTCTATGAAAAACAATGAAAACGACCCCTGAGGGGATGTAGGTCGATCCCCATGTGCTATGAGGTGAATTTTTCCAACCCATGACTAAAATTACCGACTTGATCGAACAATTTCTCTTTGCAGCAAATGAGAAAAAATCATTATTTCATTGTCATTGACGGTATATCCACTAAAATTTCAATTTTTCAAAAGATATTTGTCAAATATGGGAAATTAAGTTTTAGTTTTTTTTTTAATTTATAGGTATGCTTAGAATGAGTTATGTTTGAGTGATTCAATTTATCCTTTTTATAGATATGAAAATTGTTGTGTGTTAGTTTGAAATTTTTTTTATAAAATTAATTAATTATTAAATTTTGTAACTATGGAAGTTATTTTAAATGGTCATGTTATTTTTGTGACCATTTATTGAACTCATGTGAATATTTACATAGGGGAGAACCACAATTTTTTAGCCGCTGAGCTCGCGTGTTAGGGTTCTCGGGTTCTCTTTTAATGCAGACGACATGGCCGCCACTGATGGCGGTTCCCAACCCCCCTCCTCCTTTGCCCTCCCTCTTGAAATTGAATATTTCACATGCCTGGTTCCCAACCGCCCTCCTCCTCACCTTTAAAAAGAGAGTCTCCATATACATGAAGTTGTCAAACACCATTTTTAGAAGAAAATTTGATGAGGATGATGATGAAGAGAGGTTGTTAATCGATGAGTTCTTGCTCATAATGAGTTGTTTTCGTGAGGTAAGGAAAATTTGTTTGAGAAGGCCACTAGGGATTAGGGCTTGTCTGTAACAACAGTAAGAAATGATGATGTTTCCAAAGGCAATCTAGGACCAATTTTTTTTGGTGGGGTTCTTTGTCATGATCAAGGCCATATGCTTCGAATGTATTATGGATATCTAGGAGTCGACAACAATAATGTTGTCGAACTGAAATATCTGGCTCAAGGGATCAGGATTACCATTAATAATGTATACTATTAGGTAATAGATGAAGGGGAATTTTAGGTACGTCTGGTGGTTCACATAGCAACTAGACTACAAAGTGGAATATCTATATATCAATCAACATGAAGAAAATATAGCCATATATGTTCACAAACTCTGCTAAACTTAAGCTCTGACATCTCCCTTGTAAAGTGTCATTTGGCTGATGTTTGTTATCGATTATCTACCTTAAAATGTGGGGATGATAAATTTTATCCATCACTAAGTATTTTATGCATGATGAGCTCGTCTTTCACTACATCCATGACCACCATTGGAGTTATAAAAGGTGAAGTTGACAAAATTTAGAGTTCCATGAAAGGAGAGCTAGATGAAGAATTATTGAAGATAATGGAAATTTTCTCCTCACTTAGGGATTAGTCTAGTAATAAAAAAACATAATAGGCCATATTTCAACTTATGGAGCTAGAACTTAGTCTTGAGACATCCATGATCACATGGGAGTTGTCCAAGGAATATTTCTGGTAGAGGTAACTTTCTAAGGATTTTTTATAGTCTTGTTTGAATGATTTCACTGTGTTGTATCAAGCCAATTAGATGGTGCCAAAGAATGAGGCCCAATTCAAAGAGATTCCAAGGCATGATCCTCATCTAAATACAGAGAAACTAAATGTGAACACTTTTTTAACAAATTGAATATGACCATCAAGGGAAGTGTTGCTAGAGGAACACATCAAAGTCATTTGCTATGAGGAAGTTTCAAACCATCCTTTTATGGCAGAAAGAGGAACCAAGAGGAAATATTATGGGGGTTATAAAGAACCAACCAAGGTGTAATTAACGACCATTCATACGTATGGTACAACGTAACAATTATTTCCCTCAACATACTCAGTAGAGTAGTGCTTGAACTAATCTTTCCCAACCAAGAACACATTGAACATATTTAAAAGGAGGTCGTTGGACATGTGGAGTGACCAATTTTGAGAAATTTTACAAAGGAAGATCACTAGACCTAGATTCATTAATAATTAGACCATGGTGGGAGATGTTGGGAGAGCTCACCAAACCCATATAGCAATGAACAACCATGTGCACTAGTTAACATCCTAGGAGATCACAAGTAAAAGAAAGGATGTTACTCTTTCTATTTTAATTGATCCAAGAACCACATTTGAGAGATTTATTTTACCAAATGCATTGTATAGATGTGGCTTGGTGGCTATTAGGAAATATGATTTTAACATCATTGAGATGACCCCATGAGTCAAGTATGGGGTTGGATTGATGGATTTGGATATTGGAGTGCACGTGACTTAAATATCCTAGTGTTATAAAACAATGGGATCTTATGATGTAATCATAGGCATGGACTGGTTGGAGGTGCATTCAGTTGTGCTAGATTACATAAGAAAGTTAATCCATTTCTTAGATGATGAAGGGAAGGAAAAGGTCTTGAGAGGGACAAACATGGTTGTATCCTTGCAATTTGTATCATTATTGTAGTTGAAAATAAGTCCCAAGAAGGGCTACTAGATGCATATTGTGGTGGCATAGTTTTGACTCAGTATCCCATCTTGTCAGAATTTCTAGATATTTTTCTTGAATAGTTGCATGGGATTCCTCCCAATTGTTGGTTTTATTTGTTGAACCATAGACCATATATAAGTTCCCTTATTCAATGCCCATGCTTGAATTTCATTAGTTGTAGATGCATATGAAGAATTTTTTGGATTTAGAGCTGATCCAACCTAGCATGTCATCTTGGGGAACACTGATTATCTTTGTGAGGAAGAAGGATGGATCCTAGATGTTGTGTATAGATTACATAGAGTTGAATACTAAGGCCACCATATATAACC
This sequence comes from Pseudotsuga menziesii, assembly GCA_001517045.1. NCBI lineage: Eukaryota > Viridiplantae > Streptophyta > Pinopsida > Pinales > Pinaceae > Pseudotsuga > Pseudotsuga menziesii. Next base: position 457,640 of record LPNX010535294.1, read on the forward strand.
AATATCCCTGTCCTTATATCTATGAAATTTTTATTATATTAAAGGGGCCACAATATTTTTTAATATTGATCTATGATTGGGGTATGATCATATATAAATAAAGGATGAAAATATCATGAAAACTGCTTTTACATTTTGATTTGAGAATTGTGGGTTTGTGGTGGTTCATTTTGGGTTGACTAATGTGCTTATAGTATTAATGAATGATTGTGTCCTTATCTCCTATGTTATGTGTCCCCTTAACATCTATTTAGCATACCTTCTTCATTTATCCAACCCCTACGGTGTCCTCTTTTGATTTTTCCAATCTTCCTTACCAGGAATGTCCCATAAAAGGTTTCCTATATTTCTATGTACCCTTGTTTTTCTCTTCCTTCTTAGAGTCAAGATTTTTCTAATCCTTCCTTCTTCCATAATATAATATTAGCAAGCACCTTGCCTTCCTTCCCTTCTTCCTTTAGGGTAACCCAACAATGCAAATCATTTCCAAAATTGGCTTGGCCTGCTATTTCCTTTCTACATTTCGCCTTCCTCATTTACTTTTGGTATTATTACCTTCCTATTCTCTAGAACTCCATACACATAGGGAAAGATATCTAAGTTATATGATCATTAGAAAAACCTTTAATCCATGGAGAGAACAAGATAAGGTTATCCCCACAAATCCAAGGCCAATTAGAAACAATGTCGATACAATGCAATTAGGCTTTAGACACTATGGTTGTGCCACCCATATGGCTTCAATACATCTTTAATTCAAGTCCTTTTCATGGCCTTTGGAAACATCCCACCAACAATGTGCTCATGTAATGTATCTGTTATGTATGATACCCATACATCTATATGTTATGTATGATACCCATACATCTTCATACTCAACAATAACATCAATGGGTGTCTCATCGAGAGGAATTTTATCCCCTCATACTTGACCTATGGAACAAAATTCCAAGGAGCCTCACAAAACCATTTTGTTCTTATGATAAAATGAGCAACCATATTATGTATACAATTTGGCTTAAGGTTGAGGGTAGCCATAAAGGTGCCCTGAGGCCATATGCCCAATAGACAAGATGAAATGCATGTTCATGCATGCCATCTAAATTAATAAAATTGACAATAATGATGAAATAGATGAAATCAACACACATACACACACTCATTATACCCTATCTCCTCCTCATGTGTAATTTATCCTTCTATATTATTTTTCATCTACGTTATAAATTTTCCATTTTTCATAAAAAACTTCTCTATCTCTATATTTATAATAATCCAATCACTCCCCACTTGGGTTCAAGTCTCACTATTTGACATGTTATGCAACTGAGGATTCCTTGATTCTTTGTGAATAACAAGAATTGTTTTTTTCTAAGTGAAAAAAAAATCCAATCACTCCATAAATTATTTATAATTTCCTTGTAAACTATCTTTCGTTAATTAGAAGCTTGCTACTTAAAATAGAAAATGAAAAGGAGCTGCTCAAGATTGATGAAGAAATTTAGATTATAATAGGGGAAGTGGATGAAGATTACTTTTCATCTGGGAGAAAATAAAAGCTTCTTATGCTTGAGATAAAGAAAGAAGAAAAAATTGAATCAAAAGGAGGAAACATGGAGACAAAAGAGAAGGGATGTGTTTCATCATTTTGCAAATCAACAAATATTAACTAATTCTATCTGAGATATAAATGGCGATCATAATTAATTTTTTTCATCTATTTGGAGTAGTTTTTTGAAGTCTTTCCCCATTATTAACTAGTCGATCTATTGGGCCATCGGCCAAGGTACTCAAGTATTTATTGGTTTTGATCCTTTTATTGGTTTATGCGAATATTATAGGTTATCTTATGGACTAGTGGCATAACTCCATAGAAGGAACATCTTTGGGGTTGGAAATGGAACTAATACAAGAGCGGAGCTAGTTGCCTTATGGGGACTTCTTTGGTTTGTTAGGAGAATGGGACTCGGGTAACTGCACTTCACTCTTTGTTATTGGAAAATTGGATGGGAAATGTTAGAAAGTTGATATCTGAGTTCTCACACATTACTTTTTAGCATATATAGAGAGAATTGAAGAGCTTAGAGATGAAATGCCTGTACAATCGGACAGATTGAGGTTCTTTTGATTTAGGAGTTGTTCATCTAGTAAACTTTGTTTACTAATAGCTTGTCTTTTTGGGGTGACATCTTTCTTGTTTTGTTATCGTGTTGAAAAAAAAAATCTTGTTTTATCGAGGTGGTAATTTATTTTGGATTATGAGAAAAACTCTATTCTTCCCAACAAAAAAAATAATTCATTGATACAACTTTGCTTTATAATATAAAGTTGTTTTTTAGTATAAAAAAAAAAACATCTTCTCAAGAAAAAAAATAGTAATCCGTTAATACAACTTTTTTTTATAATATAAAGTTGCGTTTTTTTGTGTAAAAAAAAACAATAATACGCGCTGGTCTATCATCTCCCTTCTTCGTTTTCTTCTGGAGTTTATTCATCCTATAGTTACTTAACCTTTGAACTTTTACCAGGTGGGCAGCCACCCAGCAAAACTGAAATCCCTTGTGCTGGCGAATAATGCTAACCTAAGTGAAGAATGATGTGAGATGGCGTGTAAACAAAGGCAATTGAAAGAATCCATGTGCATTTTGCATTTGATGGATGAACAAGTAGATTTCTCTACTTATCATTCTCTCCTACAAGTATGCCTCATTAACGGAGCTCTGCCAGAGGCCATGCTGGTCCATGATCACATCATCCAAAGTTATTTAAAATTTAATTGCACTGACAAGGCTCTGCCCAATAAAATCCTAATCGTGTATGCCAAGTACGGGAATTTAATCGATGGTCACAGGTGTCTGGAGAAAACGCCTGACCAAAATGTGGTCTTGTGGAGTATCATGATTGCATCTTACTCTAGGGATAGCCATGGAAAAGAAGCGTTGACACTTTTGAATCAAATGCAAGGAACAAGTATTCTCCCCAATCAATTCACTCTATCGAGCCTTCTCCCAGCATGTACTCACTTGGAAGCAGTGGCGGAGGTTCATGAAGAAATAATCAGAAGTGGGTTTCACTCTGAAGTTTTTGTGGGGAATTCCCTTCTTTACATGTATGCAAAATATGGGAAGATCAACATTGCATGTTATGTGTTTGACAAATTTCTTAGACAAGATGTTGTCACATGGAATGCTATGATTGCAGGATATGCACAGAAGGGGTATGTTAATAAGGCTCTAGATCTGTTTGAATTCTTGAATGAAATGTGGTCTCCTGGACATCAATGATTGTGGGATATGCATAGAATTGCATGGTTGATGAGGCTTCCAAACTCTTTGATGAAATGCCTGAAAGGAATGTGGTATCTTGGACATCAATGATTTCGAGTTATGCTCAGAATGGACATGTTGATGAAGCTTACAAACTGTTTGAGAAGATTCCTAAGAGGAATCTAGTCTCTTGGACTGCAATGATTACAAGATATGAATAGGATGGGCGTATTGATGAGGCTCTGAAGCTCTTTAAAGAAATACCACTACGAAATGTGGAATTGTGGGATGCAATGATTGCAAGATATGTACATAATGGCCAAAATGAAGAGGCCCTGAATATTTTTTGAGAAATACGAAGGCACAACATGAAGCCAAACTCAATGACTCTTGCTAGTGTTATTGCATTATGTGCCGATCTGGTAGCATTGGAGCAGGGCTTGGAGATCCATGAAGAAGTAATCAAGAGTGGATTTCAATCTGACTTGTTTGTGCCTAATTCCCTTCTAAACCTATTTGTAGAATGTGGGAGCATAGAAGTTTCCCGCAACATGTTTGGCAAAATGGATCACAAAGATGTGGCGTCATGGAATGCAATGATTGTGGGCTATGGTGTGCATGGCTTTGGTAAGGAAGCCCTAATTCTCTTCGAACAAATGCAGCACTGTGGAATATCACCGGATCATGTTACCTTTTTCAAATTTATGTCTACGTGCTGCCATTCAGGCCTAGTGGATGAAGGCCTGCACTACTTTAATTGCATGAGTCACTATCATCAGATTACACCCACAATGGAGCAGTATGCTTACATTGTTGACCTTTTTGGCTGATTTGGGCACCTGGATAAGGCAGTATGCTTACATTTTATCAATAGAATGCCAATAAAACCTAATTATATTGTATGGAGTTCTTTGATTGTTGCATGTAGAATCCATAAGAATATAAAGCTAGGGGAATTTGTTGCAGAACGCCTCATTGAATTGGATATCCCAAAAGCCACACCTTATGTGGCTCTATCAAACATCTATGCTGCAATAGGATAGTGGGATGGCATCGAAAAAGTAAGGAAAATGATGAAAGATGGGGGGGTAAGAAAGGAACCTGGATGTAGTTGGATTGAGGTAAATAAACAGGTGCATGCTTTCTCTGTAGGAGATAGATCACACCCAAAAATGCAGCATATCTATGAAAAGTTGGAAATGCTGTCTCAACAGATGAAAGCAGCAGGTTATGCACCTGTAGGAGATTAGAGCTGAATGATGTGTAGTAGGGACAAGTCGATATCTATTTTGGTGATCAAGAACATTAGTGTGCAAACACTTTGCTAGGAATTTCATCTTCATGATTGTTTCCAGAAGAAGTCCTTGCCATAGCAGCAAGATTTGATTATTAATATGAATCCCAGGTATGTCCAATGAATAAAAATAATACTTTTTTCCTTTGAAATTTGATGACTTAGTTCATATTTACAGGTTGCTTTAGTTATTACATTTCTTTCTTAATATAAATATTTTTGAGTTTTTGGGCTGTTTTTTGGGGGTTTATGAATGGACTGGTATCAAGTATATAAATTATATCATAAAAACAAATAAAAGTAGGTTGATCATCCCATATCTGCACAGTACAAAAATTTGGTTGAATTTCGTAATATTGCAGAATTTTCATACAACAAAGGCCAATACAGCAAAATCTTGCTACTATGGTCCTTGCAAGTTGCAAGCCCTGCTGAGTATCCAACCTCTAGTGGATGTTTTCCTTCTGGGTGTTAGTCTCAATTTTTTTATAATAATAGTCTTGTAATAAACATTTTTCTTTGGTTGGAGCCTAGCATTTCCAACAAGAAGTTTCGTGAATTGAGGTTTCTTATGCTATTAAGAAATTTCTTAGTCTTTTAGAGGTTTCTTGGATCTTAATTGGATCTTAGTATATATCATATAACCAATCACATCAGTAAAAAAATATGTTACTTAACCTGAATTGGCAATAAATTGTATGCAAAGAACAACAATTAATTGTATACATATTCTCAGTTTATGGTCGCTAGCAATAAATTGTATCCATAAGACAACAATTTTTATGGATATTCTCAAAGTAATGTCACATTATAATGCTAGTGAGATTTAGTCCCTAAACTAGTTGAGAGTAGGATGAGATACTACAAGAGCAACAACAACATTTATGAGATTCCATAAACAACTTGAGAGGAGAATGAGATTCAATCCAATTATACATAGAAAAACACCATTTATGTAAGTTGTACTACACTTTGATGAAGGGATTTTGACATTAATCTTTTAGGGTTTTATGCAAGCAAGCACAAATGTCCATTTTTTTAAAGAAATGTACTTTTTCAGATCCGCATGTGCTGGGTGCTTCAATTCTGCAAGATACATTTCCAAATTTGGCAGGCAGATCATGGTGGCTCTAGATTCGATATGATTTATTTGTGGCTAATGCCCTTGTAAACCTATATACAAAATGTGGGAGCATAGAAGTTTCTTGCAACATGTTTGACAAAATGGAGCACAAAGATGTGGCATCATGGAATGCAATTATTGCAGGCTATGGTGTGCATGGCTTTGGTAAGGAAGCCCTAAGGCTCTTCGAACAAATGCAGCACTGTGGAATATCACCGGATCATGTTACCTTTGTTGGAGTTTTGTCTGTGTGCTGCCATTCAGGCCTAGTGGATGAAGGCCCACAATACTTTAATTGCATGAGTCACTATCATCAGATTACACCCACAATGTCGCACTATGCTTGCATGGTTGACCTTTTCGGCTGAGCTGGGCACCTAGATAAGGCACACAATTTTATCAATAGAATGCCAATAAAACCTGATTATATTCTATGGATTTCTTTGATTGTTGCATGTAGAATCCATAAGGATATAAAGCTAGAGGTATTCATTGCAGAATGCCTCATTGAATTGGATATCCAAAAATCCACACCTTATGTGGCTCTATCAAACATCTATGCTGCAGCAGGACATTGGGATGGCATAAAAAAAGTAAGGAAAATGATGAAAGATGGGGGGGTAAGAAATGAACCTGGATGTAGTTGGATTGAGGTAAATAAATAGGTGCATGCTTTCTCTGTGGAGATAGATCACATCCACAAATGCAACAGATATATGAAAAGTTTGAAATGATGTCTCAGCAGATGAAAGCAGCAGGTTATGCTCCTGCAGGAGATTAGAGCTGAATGATGTGGAGTAGGGATAAGACGATAGCTATTTTGGTGATCATGAATGTTAGTGTGCAAGCACTTTGTTAGGAAGTTCATCTTCATGATTTTTTCCATAAGAAGTCCTTGACTCCTTGCCATAGCAACAAGATTTGAATGATAATATGAATCCTAGGCATGTCCAATGAATAAAAATAATTATTATTTTCTTTAAAATTTGATGACTTAGTTCATATTTACAGGTGTCTTTAGTTATTACATTTCTTTTTTAATATAAATATTTTTGAGTTTTTGGGCTGTTTTTGGGGGGTTTATGAATGGACTGGTATCAAGTATATAAAGTATATCATAAAAAACAATTAAAAGTAAGTTGAACAACCCATATCTGCACAATACAGAAATTTGGCTGAATTTCGTACTACTGCAGAATTTTCGTACAACAAAGGTCAATACAGCCAAATCTTTGTACTATGGTCCTTGCAACTTGCAAGCCCTGCTGAGCATCCAACCTCTAGTGGATGGTTTCCTTCTGGGTGTTAGAGTCAATTTTTTTGTAATAATAGTCTTGTAATAAACATGTTTCTTTAGTCGGAGCCTAGCATTTCCAACAAGAAATTTTGTGAATTGAGGTTTCTTATGCTATTAAGAAATTTCTTAGTCTTTTAGAGGTTTCTCATATCTTAATTGGATCTTAGTATATATCATTATCATATAACCAATCACAGCAGTAAAACAATATGTTACTTAACCTGAATTGCCAATAAATTGTATACAAAGAACAACAATTAATTGTATACATATTCTTAGTTTATGGTCGCTAGCAATAAATTGTATCCAGAAGACAACAATTTTTATGGATATTCTCAAAGTAATGTCACAATATAATGCTAGTGAGATTCAATCCCTAAACTAGTTGAGAGTAGGATGATATTCTACAACAGCAACAACAACATTTATGAGATTCCATAAACAACTTGAGAGGAGAATGAGATTCAATCCAATTATACACATAACAACACCATTTATGTAAGTTGTACTGCACTTTGATGAAGGGATTTCGACATTAATCTTTTAGGGTTTTATGCAAGCAAAGACAAATGGGCATTAACCATTTTTTAAAGAAATGTATTTTTTTAGATCCACATGTTCTGGGTGCTTCAAGTCTATAAGATACATTTACAAACTTGGCAGGCAGATCATGGTGGCTCTGGATCTGATCTAATTTGTTTGTGGATAATGCCCTTGTAAACCTATATACGAAATGTGGAGACATAGAAGTTGCCCACAACATGTTTGACAAAATGGATCACAAATATGTGATGTCATGGAATGCAATGATTGCAGGCTATGGTGTGCATGGCTTTGGTAAGGAATCCCTAAGGCTCTTCGAACAAATGCAACAGTGTGGAATATCACCAGAACATGTTACCTTTTTTAGATTTCTGTTTGCATGCTGCCACTCAGGCCTAGTGGATGAAGGCCTGCAATACTTTAATTGCATGAGTCACTATCATCAGATTACACCCACAATGGAGCACTATGCTGCATGGTTGACCTTTTCGGTCGAGCTCAACACCTGGATAAGGCACACAATTTTATCAATAGAATTCCAATAAAACCTGATTATATTCTGTGGAGTTCTTTGATTGTTGCATGTAGAATCCATACGAATATAAATCTAGGGGAATTTGTTGCAGAACGCCTCATTGAATTGGATATCCAAAAATCCACACCTTATGTGGCTCTATCAAACATCTATGTTGCAGCAGGACAGTGGGATGGCATCGAAAAAGTAAGGAAAATGATGAAAGATGGGGGGCTAAGAAAGGAACCTAGATGTAGTTAGATTGAGGTAAATAAATAGGTGCATGCTTTCTCTGTAGGAGATAGATCACACCCACAACTACAAAAGATCTATGAAAAGTTGGAAATGTTGTCTCAGTAGATGAAAGTAGCAGGTTATGCACCTGTAGGAGATTAGAGCTGAATGATGTGGAGTAGGGACAAGATGATAGCTATTTTGGTGATCATGAATGTTAGTGTGCAAGCACATTTCTAGGAAGTTCATCTTCATGATTGTTTCCAGAAGAATTCCTTGCGATAGAAGCAAGATTTGAATATTAATATGAATCCCAGATATGTCCAATAACTAAAAATAATAATTATTTTATTGAAAATTTGATGACTTAGTTCATATTTACAGGTGTCTTTAGTTATTACATTTCTTTTTTAATATAAATATTTTTAATTTTTTGGGATATTTTTTGGGGGTTTATGAATGGGCTGGTATCAAGTATATAAAGTATATCATAAAAAAAAATTAAAAGTAAGTTGACCATCCCATATCTTTACAGTACAAAAATTTGGATGAATTTCGTACTACTGCAGAATTTTCGTACAATGAAGGCCATTACAGCCAAATCTTGCTACTATGGTCCTTGCAACTTGCAATCCCTACTGAGCATCCAACCTCTAGTGGATGGTTTCATTCTCGGTGTTAAAGTCAATTTTTTTATAATAATAGTTTAGTAATAAACATTTTTATTTGGTCGAAGCCTAGCATTTCCAACAAGAAATTTCGTTAAGAAATTTCTTAGTCTTTTAGAGGTTTCTTGGATCTTAATCGGATCTTAGTATATATCATATAACCAGAAAAAGCAGTAAAACAATATGTTACTTAACCTGAATTGGCAATAAATTGTATACTGTACACAAACAACTCCATGAGAACGGTTTGTGAGGGAAGACTTGGCATGTGCCTCCCTTACATCCTTTTTTACCAGTCAATTTTCAATGGTACATTTGCAGAGTTCATGACAAGAGACCGAGTGACCTTTTACAGTGCATCTATAGATATACATACAAATATTGAGACAATGGGTATCAAACAAGTGACCTTTTATAGACCAAAACAAAAATGACAAATGGATAGAGGAAAATCTAACCAGTGAAAGGGGTGAGACTTTGCCCATGCCTGTGATAAATCCCTATTCACCAATCAATTTGCATTTTCACCTTTGTAGAATTCATGAGTTTAGAACAATTGACCTTTTGTAGACCTAAACATGAATGACCCTGTGAGAATGGTTGAGGGGAAAGACATGGCCTATGTTTTCCTGTGTCTGGTCCATTGCTATTGGGGACAGTTTGCATTTTCATATTGATATTTCCATCTCTTTTTAAACTGGGCTTTGGTATGCAAATGTTTCTACCGAAGTTTTTTCCTTGTGCTTTGGAATTCCTTAAGATCAGAGGAGGGTTATGAGAGGGTTCTTGTGGTTATGGGATATGGTTGGTATTTTCCTCAACCATGGTTCCCTGATTCAAACCTTGATTTATTTGGCCCTCACTTAAGTTCCAATTTGGGTTATATTTCCAAGGGAAAAACCTACCATTACATTATTTTTAGGTCTAGAGAATTTCTTTGAGAAGTCGGTAACAAAAATGGCATGTTGATCTTGGCGGGTTTGAGATGTGGCCTCATTTGATCTTGGCGGGTTTATGAATGGGTTGGTATCAAGTATATAAAGTATATCATAAAAAAAAATTAAAAGTAAGTTGACCATCCTCATCCTTCCAATGTGTAAATTTACTTCACATTTTCTTCTTCTTCCATTCGACTCTTCCAATATTTCATCTCTCTAAATCAAAGACAACAAATATAAACAAGAAAATATCAGTGTACTCTTTTTCTTGCCATCCTTATGCCTACATTTTTCCTTATTCTCAAGTTCCAAAACCTATTATCTGCACCCATATAATCCATGCTTTCACAATAATTAATAAAAAACACAATTATCTATTCAATCCATGATTTTATTGTGCCCCTGTTGCAATATTAGCCACTTCATTTTTTATTTGTTTGTTGTCACCCATTTTTTCCATTTAGAATTCCTTCCTATTTCTGTTTCTACTCCCTCCAAAGACCACAGAATAATTTCTAATCCATTATTTTTCCCATCTATTCTTCTTATGTCTACCACTCTAGGATTTCTATCTATGCAAAAGCTTCATTTTCATTCATTTGTGTAAAGACACCTCATAAGTGTCAGCGTAGTTGTATCAGTATTTGAGGAAACCCATGAATATCTGCAATATCAATTCTTTACATGTGTACTAACTTCCAAGTAATTGTTGTTGATGGACTCTACCAGCCACTACAGGGACAAGCTGCCATTGCTGGAGGCTGTGAACTGAGAACATGGGTCAGCATGTCAACTATTGCTAGTCATGGAAGGCAGTGCAAAATTTAGAAGAAAAAACAATCAACCACCAGCTTTCCTCCACGTAATGATAAGCACTATAAGCAGGATAATTGGGTGTTGAGTTGTTCTCTTATGCACTTAGGAAAGAACACCATAGATGGAGTCTTCCTTAACCACTTGGCCTTAGCATCAAGCATGGTCCACTTTTTGAGGTCCCTTAAAATCCTAAAACTCAATTAAAGTAGAAAAAGTTTGTAGCTGCCAGCGAATGATGGGACCATAATGGAAAGAAAAAAAAATAGTTTTGTTCCTTAGCAAGGAAAGGGGCCTTTAAGGAAGCCACATTAAGGCCAAGAGTTTCAGTTGGAAGCAAGTGGAAGTTAGTGTTTAGACTTGTAAAGGAGGGTCTCCTTATCCCATATGGTTCTCAAAATATCCTATGATAAGTGTATTAATAAAATTAATGAACGATATGAAGGGTGTAACTGCATGTTGTTGCTTACCTTTGCAACAAAACTGAGAAATGATGTCACTACAGCAAGCAGGACTGGCATGCCCAATATTACTTTTTGTATTGGTTATGGCCAACTTCATTGTGATTAGAAGATGATGAGATTTATAAACATTGTGTAAATGATGTATTCACCACGTCCAAACGAAGACAATTAGTATCCAAAATTTAGTGCTCTTAAGGCAGTACAAAGAGTTTGCTTTACAAATAAATGAGGTGCAAAGGAGATTTAACATTAGACCAAAGTTGGAAAAAATATATAGAAATTTCTGCATTTGACGTAAAAATCAATAGAACATCTAACAATGCTTAGGTTTAGACTAATGGATCCAAGATGAATTGCTAAAATAGTCTTTCTAAGCCACCAGTACCAAATACTCCAAAACTAATACAACAAATAGCCATAGTAGCATTACTAGCATAGCTCCACAGGTACAAAGGCCAAACTCTACCTTAAAAATCCTTAAGTTATTGGTTGAAAATAACTATAAAATATCCACAATTTACTATACTGTAATCCTCATCCAAGATGGTAAGGAATCTAAAAGACTCTTTCTCTTACTCCACTTCTTGATTGGTATGATATATCCGTTGAATGGATATATCATTTTTTTCCATTCTATTTGCAAATACCCATCTTTTGAAGAACACTGGTATAGTTATGGAATAAGGTATCTATTCATTGTGTTTTGTGTATCGGGGAAACCTACAACCAGAGGATTTTTTTTTTGTATAAATCGAGGGCGAGCCAAATATCTAGATCAAATTGAGTTAGAAATCATGGGTGAGCCATAGATCCTGCTCATTTTTTTTGTAGAAATCGGGGCGACCATAGGAATTGTTTTTTCAAAATCGGGGGCGACGTGAGGAATTTGGGAGATTGAGGATTTATTTCATAGGGTTATTTAGGTGAAATGGATTATTTTTATTAATAATTAGTGGATGATTTTAATATTTTATAAAAAAACTTTTAATATACTAAATTCGCCTAGTAAAAAATTTAAACTCTAAAATCGCCCATGGGCTATAATTCGCCCCTAAAATCATCTCTGGTGCTTATGTAGCAGTTAACAAACTAAAAGAAATGCTGTGGAATGAAAGGTACATTCATTTAAACTTTTTATACCTTCATATATTGCATTAATAAGTAGTAATTGCACCTCCATAGGTGAAGTTGGATTGTATGATTGTTAAGGTTGTGTTGCTGGAAAATAATACATAAAAGTTTGGAGCAGGAAAGCTTGGAAAGGTTTATAGCACTACAAAAGTGTTGGAGTTTCTAAAAAGAGATTTGTGTGGACCAATTTCAACTCAGGCCTTGGATTCCGCCACGACATCATGACCTATATAAAATATTTTTCCTACAGAAACTGGGTGTACACTATACCTTTTGAAAAAAAATCTGAAGCACCTTTTTTCATTAAAATCCTTAATAAAAATGTAAAACAAAGAGTGATAAGCAGATATAAATACTTAGAACTGATGGGGGTGGTGAATACGATTACGGTGATTTACAAAATATTTATATGTCAGAAGAATAAAAAGGCAGCAAATTTCAACCTATGTTCTGCAATAGAATTGGGTAGTGGAGAGGGAGAATTGCACAATAATTGAAATGGTAAGGTGCATGTTGAAAGGTAAGATATTGCCCAATAGTTTTTGGGCAAAAGCTGTGAAAACCATATGTCTTGAATAGACTGCCAACCAAATAAGTGGAAACAAAGGCTCCAGAAGAGCAAGGTTATGGAGTGTTACCCCCATATTTGCATGAGTGTTTACTTAGGTTGTCATGAAGTTTCCTGAGGTAGATAATGAGGTTTGTAGCTTGGATGGGGAGGAGATCAGTTAACATTCCCTGGATGTGTGGATTGTTGGATTTTGAACTAGGGCCTTGTTTGAAGATTGAAGCATCATTGAAGGTTTTCAACAATTCTGGGCACTGTAGTGGCCTCAACAATAGTCAGTGGCAATAAATCCATCATTTTGAGCATAGTATGACCATAAAAGGGACAAAAACAGGGAAAATTTTAAGGGAAAAATTTATCCCATGGGCGAAATTAGAGGGGTCACCAAAAAGTACAGGGCGAATTTTAAACATAGCAAATGTTTTTTGAATTTTAATACATTATCCCAATTTTTATTAAACCCCAAACTATGTAAAATATATTAGCCAATAGTGTGAAAGAGGGAAAACCAAACTCCCCCCTTTAAAAAACAGAGAAAATCATGCGCTCGCCCCTGGTTTTCGGTAATGGAGGAAAACAAATGCTCGTTCACCCTTAATTTTCGGTAATGGAGGAAAAAAACTGCTGATATAGACAGTCTATTACAAAACTCAACTAAGTGGTCAATTGGTGGATTGACTACAGGGTTGAATTTTAGAAATTTATTGCAAATTTCAAAAGCTAGTAAAAACAAAAAGATAGGACACTTAGCTAATCTATGTAGACACGGGCATATGAATCCCCAACATCTCTAAATATAGAACTCCTAGATCATTCATGGAAGTAATCATTGTCAAATACACCATCATAGCTAAGGCCTAAAGCTGCAATTCAGAATACCAACAATTTCGGAAACATTTCTGGCAGGTTGCAGGAAAGGAAACTACAGTCACATGTTCAGAATATTGCTTCAATTCTCACAAAAAAAAGGATAAGTAAAGCATCTGAATTGAGAAATGATTCCAAGATAGAAGACAAACAATATCCAAGCAATAGTTCAAAAACAAACTCCAATTTTGTAGATGGGAAGTTAGTTAAAAGGACTTTGCAAAAGGCCTCAAAATTAAATTTGATTAAGGATGACACTCAAAAAAGATCTAGTAAAAGTTCTGCTTTGAGGTATTACGTTGCACAAAAATATGAATGACCACAACAGAGAAAAAATAGATGGCCAAGGTGGAAGGATGATACTAAAAATATGAAAAAGGTGAAAACTATGGGAACAAGTAATATAGATGGCTCGAAGAGGAAGAAACAAAGGAGAAAAAATAAAAAGAAGGCACAAAATATTCCACAAGATGAAGTGTCACGTGCAAAGAGAAGGATCAAATATCTTTTGCTCAAAATGAAACTCGAGCAGAATCTTGTTTATGAATATTTAGGGGATGGCTGGAAAGGCTAGATGTTTGTTATTCAGATCCCTATCATGATGGGTTGGGAATATGATGCAAGTCTTTTAAATGTTTTAACTATTGTTTGCATTATGTCACTAAAATATTGTTTTTTGGATATGGTTTCCTGTAACTATTTACTTCTATTGACAGAATTTTAGATGTCATCTATGATATACAAAAGTTTGCAGGTAAGTGCTAGTTACTTATTAGTACACATTTGAAGGTATACTTCATACTAAGCAGAAAAAGTTGGATATGTTTTGTAAGGATATGATAGGTATTGGATGCATTTATTTTGTTATTCCTTTCAGAAGTTTTGATCATTGATCAAAATTCTTTTGTTGTGTAATTCTGTTTTAGTCTACAATTTCAACTTGTTCCATAGACCAATTGAAAAGAAGTAACTCTTTATCCATGTTTCCAAATTTGGGGTCAATGGATTTCTTATCTGGAAAAATTCAAAAGAATGTTTACATTCTATTAATTCTGATGGAGGATGGACCTCATTGAATGCCAGTTTTCATCCTTTAAGAAGTTCAAAGGCCTGCAGAGAAACTAGGCTTACTCTTATTCATAATTCATCTGCTTAAAATTCCATTGGTTGGTAGCTAGAGAGATTAACCTATTTTTTATTTTTTGTGATCACAATGTTTCAATTGATCTTGAACTAAAAATTAATAAATAATGCAGTATTTTATGGGCTGAAGGGATTTATAAAGGTCCACTGAGCCTTATAGATATTGTGTTAAGTGCTGAATAAATTCCAATAATGCTCATTCTTTGAGCAGCAAGTGTGAAAAACCTAGACCGCAATTTTGAAAATCCAAAGTTCAAACATCTTATTTCTTTTGCTTTTATTGTGTGCTTCATCCATCTTAGATTTTGTTGATTACTCGTACCTATAACAGGATGTTTTACAAAAGCTTTAGTAGAAATGGGGTGTCTTTGTATTTAGTTCACTTTTCAGTTTTTCCTCATTGTATGATTTAAAGCTAAAGTAACTATTAAATATGTATCAAAATGGCCTAAAATATTACTATCCTCTTTTAGATATCCTCCTTCAACAGTGGAAAAGAGTGATGGGAAAATCCAATGCAACAACACATGCATCAGTTGTTCCTTGATACTTGTGTAGCAAGTTGCATATGATGGAGAGAGGGTGTGCTAGGAGATTTTTTGTGGGTGCAACAATAATTACTACTCATCCAGGTGTGAGTGAGGCACATTCATGAATGCATCATCTTTAGAATTTCTATCTTCAGTTAGGTAGGGTGCATGCATGAACTATCCCAAGTCACAGATCCCTAGGAAGGGAATGCATGAGTGACCTTCAATTTGGAGGCTTAGTGGCATTCATGCATTCAGTCTTCTCCAACAGGGCACTATTCTAGGTAGAATTATCCATGTAGGAGGATGCACTCATCCTTAGCACATTAGGTTTAGGGTTGACACTGTCAACTAGGCTGCATCAATGGATGTCCAGATACATTGCATTCTTTCTTTGTCTCTTATTCAATAAAAGAGAATTAGGTCACTTCATTGTGATGTTAGGTAGTTATTGTTTTTAGCATATTGCTTTGTGATTCTTTCTTTTCAGACTCTTAGAGTAATATATTGTGATGTGATTTAGTGTTGCAAATTCTACCTGTTGTTCTAATTTTTTAGTACTCATGATGAGACACAATATCACCTCAAGTTCCCCTCGGTGATCCTTTATGAAGTAACAACCTTTTTGACCCACAACAAGGTAGGACCATAGTATGCTTTTATATACTTTAGAGAATTTGAAAGATTTAGAGAAATACTATCTCTTAATTGTTTAAAGGTGAGATGAACTCATGAGAGGAGGCTATTCAACATATTGCAACCAGTGAAAGGATGAAAGATACCTTACGAAAGCTAACACACATTAGCTATTACTTAACATAGTGCAACGAGTGAAAGGATGAAAGCTACCTTAATGAAAGCTAACTCCAGCTAGATTTGCATCATGGTGTAATGTATTTGATGACAATGTGGCTGTGTTAGATGGAAAATGACGTCACGAAAGCTAACACAAATTAACTATTACTCACCATACAATGTTTTAAGAACGAAATCTAACTCTAGCTAGATTTCCAACATGGTGCATTTTGATTGATGACAACGTGGTTGTGCTAAATTAAAAACAATATTATGAAAGCTAACACACATTAGATTTCACTCACCGTGTAAATATTTAAGTTTGAAATCTAACTCCAGCTAGATTTTCATAATGGTATAATGAGCTAACACACATAAGCTTTCACTCGTAGTTCCATGTTATAAGGAAAGCTAACTCCAGCTATATTTTCATCATGGTATAATGTATTTGATGACAATGTGGAAGTGTTAGATGGAAAGCGACCTTATGAAAACTAACACACATTAGCTTTTACTCACTGTGCAATGTTTTAAGAACCAAAGCTAACTCCAGCTAGATTTCCATTATGGTGCATTGTGATTGATGACAATGTGGTTGTGCTAGATGGAAAACTACACTATGAAAGCTTACACACATTAGATTTCACTCACCATGCAATGATTTAAGGATGAAAGCTAACTTCATCTAGATTTCCAACACAGCGCAATGTGATTGATGACAATGTGGTTGTTTACATGGAAAACTATTGAAATATTGTAACTTCGAAGAATATTCTGTATGTATCTCTTTGTGTGGTCCCCGATGGTCCTATCAGGAGAACCACTTGTATTACTTTGTACCCTGATGCTTCTAATCAGAAGAACTAATAAGATTCATGAGGTAGTCCCCTCTAATTGTAAAGGTGGGTGATTAGCACCCCAGTGTGGTTACTTGAGCCTACATGTGTAACTCAAGCCTACATGATTAACTCAAGCCTACATGTATGATGAGTTAATTAAAGTGAACGGATGAATATAAATAGAGGTGTAGCGCTCCTCATTTGGAGCACACACTCTCACTTGTGTAGCGCATTAGTGGAGAGAGAGAAGTAGCTGGAGAAGGAGGAGGATCAGGCTTTGATCTCCTTGTTGGTTTTACCTTTTATATTTTTGGGGCATCTTTATTGAGGAAGCTTTTGTTGGGTTTTTCCCTTTAGGGTTTTCCCAGGATAAATCTATGTTGTTCTTGTGATACTGTTTCTTTTAGTGATCCGGTTTATATGATTTTGTTATGAAAATGAAATGAAATACTGATGTATTAGATAAGCATATGAAAAGTTAACATGGTATCAGAGCCACCCTGAATAGGACAACTTTCATATGGCAAAATAGCCCTCTCTCTCTCTCCCCAGAAGAAATTAGGGTTTCGAGAAAAAATTTGAGTTTCGGAAAACTGATTGCATGGAAAGTTACGCCCTCCTAGAGCGCATCTTTTGAGCCTGGAATCACAGTTTTTGGATGTGTGAGTCTCCAGAAAATTCAAACCCTAGTTTGACAGCTATACCAGAAAACTGCAGAAGCGGAATATTGCAAGTCTGATTTGGAAGGTGAAGAATTGAAATCTCCAAAATCCAAGCACACCAGTCAACTCACCTCATTCAAGCGCATCACCTGGTAAGGTCAGTTTCTCATTCCGCAAAATTTCAATTTTTTGTGATTTTCTGACAAGATGGCCCCAAGCACTAAGCTTGAGGACAAGCTAGAAGGCATAGAAAATTTTTGAGCATGGAAATACATGATTGGTCTCATTCTCCAAGAGAATGATCTTGATAAGTATGTCAAAGAAGAAGTTTCAGAACCTGAAGAAGATGAAGCCAAGGAGAAGCACAGAAAGGATATGATTAGAGCACAAAGGATTATTGCTGACTCCGTCAAGGATCACTTGATCCCTCAAGTGTCATCCAAGAAGAATCCAAAAGAAATGTATGATGCCCTTTCTAGAATGTATGAGGGAAGAAACATCAATAGGAAGATGAATCTAAGAGCTCAACTGAAGAGCACCAAGATGAGTCATGGAGAATCCATCCAAGACTACTTCACAAGGATTTCTCATATCAAAGAGAAACTAGAAGCTGTTGGAGATAAGATTGATGAAGATGAATTGGTTATGACTGCTCTCAATGGTCTCACTAGACCCTGGGAATCTTTCATCCAGATGATGCATGCCAGAAAAGAAAGCATGATGTTTGAAGTAGTATGGGAAGACTGCATTCAAGAAGAGACTAGAGTGGAAAACAGAGAATTCTTACTAAAGGAAGATGATCAATCCCTAGCCACTCACACCAAGAGAAGAAGAATTCAATCTAACTTCAAGAGAAGAAAATTCAAGGAATCTCAACCTCCCAGAAGAATCCAAAGAAGAAGGGAAAATCATCCAGATAAAGACTACTCTGGCTTTCAATGTTTTCATTGTAATAAGATAGGACACATTGCCCAAAATTGTCCTATAAAGAAGCAAGAATATAAGAAGAGGATCAACAACAACAAAAGATATCATGCTCATCTAGCAAAAGATGAAGATGAAGAAGAAGGACCTCCAAGAAAGCAAGCAAGAGAAGAAGATGCAGAAGAGTATGTACTATTCTCTGCACTCTCTGGGTTTATAACACCTGGAGGAGACACTTGGCTTATTGATAGTGGTGCTTCAAAGCACATGATGGGACAAAAAAAAACTCTATCCAAACTTGAAGAAAGAAGCTCTCCTCAGAAAGTATCCCTAGGAGATGACTATCAATATCCGATGAAAGGAGTTGGTGAAGCAAGCTACAAACTTGATTCAGGTAATCCTCTAAAGATGAAAGATGTATTATATATACCTGGTTTAAAGAAGAACTTACTTTATATCTCAGCTCTAGATAAGAAAGGATTCAAAGTTTCTTTCATAGATGGCCAAGTACTCATGTGTCCCAAAGGAAAGAATATTGAATATGCAATCATCATTGGTGAAGAAGAAGGAGGCTTGTATAAACTCAAGGGGCACTTAGAAACAACCTTTGTTAATGAGTCCACTGACCCTAGTGAACTATGGCATAGAAGGCTTGCCCACATTAACTACAAGGCTCTACCTCATGTGAACAAAGTAGTGATGGGATTACCTGACATGAAGATTGAGCATGAAGGAATTTGCAAAGGATGTGCGAAGGGAAAGAACATCAAGAATCCATTTCCGAAGAGTGAAACTAAAACAAAGGGTACGTTGGATCTGATTCATTGAGATGTATGTGGTCCAACATCCTTAAGTGGCTTTGAATATTATATCACATTCATTGATGACTTTTCAAGAAAGACTTGGATATACTTCTTGAAAGCAAAGAGTGAAGTGTTTGAAAAATTCAAGGAGTTCAAAGCCTTGATAGAGAATCTTTCAGACAAGAAGATAAAGACACTCCGATCAGACAATGGAGGAGAATATACCTCAAAAGAGTTTGAGGCTTTCTGCAAAGATGCCGGAATCAAGAGGGAACTAACTACTCCTTACAATCCTCAACAGAATGGGGTTGCGGAAAGAAAGAACAAAACCATCATGGAGGCAGTGAAGACAATGATATATGATCAAGATCTTCCAATGCATCTATGGGCAGAAGTAGCAAGAACTGTTGTGTATGTGCAGAATAGAATATCTCACAGTGCTCTTGGGTTCAAGACTCTAGAAGAGATGTTCATAGGGAAGAATCCTGAGGTAAGTCACCTCAAGATATTTGGTTGTCCAGTATATATTCATATACCAAAAGAGAAAAGAACCAAGTTAGACCCTTTCGGAAAGAAGGGGATATTTGTTGGATATTGTGAAGTATCCAAAGCATTCAGAATCTATACTCTTGGATTCCATCACATGGAAATCAGTCGAGATGTGACATTTGATGAAGAGACATCCCTCAAGAGATCCAGGAAGTGCCAACATGAAGAAGTGTATGAAGAAGAGACATCTCCCAGAAATAAAGAAACTACATGTCTCCCTAAAGATGAAGGTTCTGAAGAACATGACTTAGCAGAACCACAAGAACCTCCCATGATGGAGATGTGAAGAAAGAGAAAGCCTGCTTGGACAAGAGAAATTATATGAGAATCAGAAAGATATGGAGCTCCTGAAGGCTCCACAAGGGAAAGAAAGAAGCCTAAGAATTTTTCCAATTATGTAGCCTTGATGTGTGATCTTATAGATTAAGAACCTACAAGCCATGAAGAAGATGTATATAAGAAAGAATGGGTAGAAGCAATGACTGAAGAATACCAGTCAATAATGAAGAATGATGTATGGGATATAGTTCCCAAACCAAAAGGAAAGAGTATAGTATCCTCCAAATGGATATTCAAAATAAAGCATGTAGTTGATGGAAGTATCGAGAAGTATAAAGCAAGATTTGTGGCCAGAGGATTCTCTCAGAAGGAGGGAATTGATTATGAAGAAACATTCGCCCCAGTAGCACGGTATACTTTGATTAGAGCCATCATGTAACTTGCATCTATGATGAAGTGGGACTTACACCAGATGGATGTGAAAATAGCTTTTCTAAATGGTGTGATCGAAGAAGAAGTTACATAGAACAACCACAAGGATTTGAAGTTGAAGATATACATACTCATGTATGCAAGTTGAAGAAGGCCTTGTATGGCCTGAAACAAGCTCCTCGAGCTTGGTATGAAAGGATAGATAGTTTCTTGTCAAGCATGGGATTCACCAAGAGTAAAGCTGATCCTAACCTTTATCTTAAGGTTGTAAAAGATGAACCTGTCATCCTGCTGTTATATGTGGATGACTTATTCTTGACAGGGAATGAGAAACAGATTATGGAAAGCAAGAAGAAACTAGCAATAGAATTTGAGATGAAAGACCTTGGGTTAATGCATTATTTCCTAGGTCTGTATGGCAAAGTTTAGAAGGAATCTTTCTCAACCAAGTAAAGTATATGATAGAGATATTGAAGAGATTCAATATGTTGGAATGCAAAGCCATGGACTCCAAACTGAAGTTGTTAGCTGATGACCCATCATAAATAGTGGATGTGGCCCACTACAGACAGATCATTGGGTCATTAATGTATTTAACAAATACTAGACGAGACATTTGTTTTGCTGTGAACACCTTGAGTCAATTTCTTGTTCAACCAAGACGGGTTCACTTAGTAGCTACAAAACATGTGATGAGTATCTAAAAGGGACTATAGACTTTGATCTATACTATGATGGTAGCCATGAGTATAGATTGTATGGCTACATAGATACAGATTGGGCTGGAAGTATATCATACAAAAAAATTACTTCAGGTGGATGTTATAGTCTGGGATCTGCTATGATTTCATGGTTTAGCAGAAAGCAGTCTAGTGTTGCTCTAAGCACAGCTGAAGCAGAATATATAGAAGCTTGCTTTGCTAGTTGTGAAGCCATATGGCTTTGAAAGCTGATGTCAGGATTTTTCAACCTAGAGTTGGACACTACCATGATTCTATGTGATAATCAAAGTTGTATAAAGATGACAGAGAACCCAGTATTCCACGATAGATCGAAGCACATAGAAATCAGGTATTTCTACATTCGAGATATGATGCAGAAGGGAGCCATATAGCTCTAGTATGTGAGTACTAATGAACAAGTTGTTGATGTGCTGACAAAGCCTCTATCTCAAGTAAAGTTCGAACACTTTTGAGACAAGCTTGGTGTTTTTCGGAAAGACCTTCCTCGAAATGGGGACTAGTGATGTTGTAGTGGGATTGTATCATCTCTGGGCACTTGACCTAAAGTGATCCGAAGACCTCGGTCCTCGAGAATGAAGAGGGATTGTATCATCCCAAGACATTTGTCCAAAAGTGATCCAGTGACCTTAGTCCTCGAGAATGAAGAGAGATTGTATCATCTTGGGACATCTTTCCAGAATAGATCCAGTGACTTCGGTCCTCGAGAATGTAGCAAGATTGCATCATCCTTGAAATTCGGTTCAGAAAGGTACCCAGAGGCTTTGGTCCCTGAGAATGTGGCAGGATTGCATCATCCTTGAACTTCGGTTTAGAAAGGTATCTGGAGGCTTCGGTCCCCGAGAATGTGGAAGGATTGCATCATCCTTGAACTTTGGTTCAGAAAGGTATCTGGAGGCTTCGGTCCCCGAGAATGTGGCAGGATTGCATCATCCTTGAACTTCAGTTCAGAAAGGTATTCGGAGGCTTCGGTCCCCGAGAATGTGGCAGGATTGCATCATCCTTGAACTTCATCTCAGAAAGGTATTCGGAGGCTTCGGTTCTCGAGAATGTGGCAGGATTGCATCATCCTTGAACTTCGGTTCAAAAAGGTATCCAGAGGCTTCGGTCCCTGAGAATGTGGTAGGATTGCATCATCTTTGAACTTCAGCTCAGAAAGGTATCCAGAGGCTTTGGGCCTCGAGAATGTGGCAGGATTGCATCATCCTTGAAATCCAGTTTAGAAAAGTTATCTAGAGGCTTCGGTCCCTGAGAATGTGGCAGGATTGCATCATCCTTGAACTCCGGTTTAGAAAGGTATCCAGAGGCTTCGGTCCCCGAGAATGTGGCAGGATTGCATCATCCTTGAAATTCGGTTCAGAAAGGTATCCGGAGGCTTCGGTCACCGAGAATGTGGTAGTATTGCATAATCCTTGGAACTAGTCCTAAAGTGATAGGGACTGATTATCCCGTAATCAATCCGGTGACTTCGGTTGTCGAGAATGTGATAGGATTGTATCATCCCTGGACTTAGGTCCAAAAGTGATCTGAAGACTTTCGTCTTCATGTTGTGGATTTTAGGTTATTGTTAATGATGATGATGTACTGATCGAAAGATTAGAGTATGATGATGATGACGTACTGATCGAAAGATCAATCGAAGGATCAGAATATGATGATGATGACGTACTGATTGAAAGATCAGAGTATGATGATCATGACGTACTGATCGAAAGATCAGAGTATGATGATGATGATGTTGTTCGAAAGATCAAAATGCTGAAGATGATGTTGCTGATCGAAAGGTCAAAGAGCTGAAGATGATGTTGCTGATCTGAAGGTCAAAGAGCTGAAGATGTTACTGCTGATTGAAAGATCAAAGATGTTGCTGATCGAAGCGGTCAAAGATTGTTGCTGATCGAAGTGGTCAAAGTGTTGATGTTGCTGAAGATTGAAGATTGAAGATGAATACTACATGATGTTGAAAAGATTCCAATGATTTATAGATGTGTTACCCTGATGATCCTGATGATGTTCTCTCTCTCTCTCTTGTTATTGTTGTTGTTGATGTTGTTGTAGAATACCCTTCTCGTTAAGGGGGAGTGTTGAAATATTGTAACTTCGAAGAATATTCTATATGTATCTTTTTGTGTGGTCCCCAATGGTCCTACCGAGAGAACCACTTGTATTACTTTGTACCCCGATGCTTCTAATTGGAAGAACTAATAAGAGTCATGAGGTAGTCCCCTCTAATTGTAAAGGTGGGTCATTAGCACCCCATTGTGGTTACTTGAGACTGCATGTGTAACTCGAGCCTACATGATTAACTCGATTCGACATGTCAGATGAGTTAATTAAAGTGAACGGATGAATATAAATAGAGGTGTAGTGCTCCTCATTTGGAGCACACACTCTCACTTGTGTAGTGCATTAGTGGAGAGAGAGAAGTAGCTGGAGAAGGAGGATCAGGCTTTGATCTCCTTGTTGGTTTTACCTTTTATCTTTTTGGGGCATCTATATTGAGGAAGCTTTTACTGGGTTTTTTCCTTTAGGGTTTTCCCAGGATAAATCTGTGTTGTTCTTGTGATACTGTTTCTTTTAGTGATCCTATTTATATGCTTTTGTTATGAAAATGAAATGAAATACTGATGTATTAGCTAAGCATATGAAAAGTTAACAAAAACTACCTTATGAAAGCTAACACACATTAGGTTTCACTCACCATGCCATGTTGTTAAAAGGAAAGCTAACTCTAGCTAAATTTTCATCATGGTGTAATGAACTAACACACAAACTTTCCCTTATAGTGCCATGTTGTTAGAAGGAAAACTAACTCCAACTAGATTTTCATCATGGTGTAATGTATTTGATGACAATGTGGTCATGTTAGATGGAAAATTACCTTATGAAGGCTAACAGACAGTATCTTTACTCACCATGCAATGTTTTAAGAATGAAAGCTAACTCCAACTAGATTTCCATCATGGTGCATTGTGATTGATGACAATGTGGTTGTGCTAGATGAAAAAATACACTATGAAAGCTTACACACATTAGATTTCACTCACAGTGCAACGATTTAAGGATGAAAACTAACTCCAGCTATATTTCCAACACGGTGCAATGTGCTTGATGTGTTGGGGCTCAACCTTCAAGGTCCTCTATTTTGGCAACTCCGCGGTTTTGGTGCGAAGCTTGTAAGTGGAGTTGTAGCACAAAATAGTCTTAGGGGTGTCGGGGTTGGGTCAAAGCCCTACTTTTTGTAATTAACCCATGGTTTGAATGGATGGTTTTTAAGCCCATGGTTTAAGCTCATGGTATTGTAATAGTGCACTTGTATAAATAGGCACTTATGTAAAGGAGTCAGGTTAGGCTTTTAAGGTATGATGATATGATGCAAAGCTAAGGCCTATGTTTTGTAAGAAAGGTTAAGTCCTAGCTGTGTGCGTGGATGACATCTGCAGCTGTGTGCACAGAGGTTTTTTGGTGATTGAGAAGATATGCAGCTGAGTGCGCAGAGATCTACAGCTAAGTTCGCAGCTTTGGGGAATTGAAGAGATCTACAACTGAGTGCGTAGATCAGAACTATGGTTTTTGTATAGAGTTGAATATAAACACAGTTCTATGGACGTAGCCCCTACACTGGGGGTGAACCATGTATATCTTGTGTCGTGGTGGTTCTGTTGTTTTTTTTTATTCTATTTATGCATTTGTTAAGTAGATAAAGGATAAAGTAAGATAAGTTGTTAAATAATAACTTCACTATGAATTCCCAGTTAAGGATTGAGCAAGTAACTGTATGTTTATATAAACCGCGAAGCTAATCAAGTGAATGTTGAAGCTATTTATTATTATTATTTGTAAGACTAAAGGTACAGTAATATCCCTCTTGCGCTTGCAGAAACATGATTCTGCGGCACCCCATAGCTGTTTCGGGTGAGACTACAACCTGTTCGTAGGTTGTTTCCAAAAGGGCCAACACTGTGGGTCTTTTGTTGGTGCGAAGATAAAAGGATAAAACCCAGGTCTGCCCATAGCCTGACAAATTGGTTCCATTGCTGGTTGAACTCAGTATCTGCTGAGAGGGATTTACGTCGTACCTAGAGGGATATGTTTTGGAGGCCCTCAGTAAAGGAAATCGATGATTGGAATGAAGATACCTATCTGAAATTTGCTGAACAAGAAAATAAAGATCCTCATCGTAGCTCAGATGACTTCTTGTAAAGGTACGTTTTTTATTATATTCATGAAATTTTCTTTGCTAGTATCCACATAGAGTTGCACCAGTGGTTATCCAGGTTGAAAAAACGTAAGACACACTTCAAATAAGATAAGTTTTTTGCCTGGACCTCGAAAAGAATTAAGATATTGAAAAGGGTGAACAACGCGATATCAAGAGTCGTTGATTTCTGGACAACATGAACCCTTGAAGCATTTGTGACGGAGTTTTCCATTGACACACATACTTCTTTTAGCGAAGCAGAAAGACAATTTTTCAAAGGACTAAGGGGTAATTACTTGAATTCATTCAGTTTGACAATTAAAATGCTCTTGGCTAAAAAACGCATATTGCTTATTGAATCAGATTGCTAGATTAGGTGCTACTAACCTATGTTTGAAAGTGAAAGTGACTTTGACGAGCAAAGTGGTTTGCCACGAAGCGGTAAAAGATACAAGAGAGATATTGGCTCCTATAGACTAGGCCAGAATACTGTTTATACCCCGCTAAGTCCAAAAGAATCTGACTCTGCAGAAACCCCTTTTGTTCGAAACCCTTTTGTAACTCCGCAGCAAATACCTGTTACCCCTGAGAACCCGCCACAGTCTGAAAGTAACCCTAACCCTTGTAGTTCTGTTGCAGGTCAGTCTACGTCAGTAAGTTCCCCTCCCACTGTTGTCAGCCCCCCTCCTTCCCACCCTCGCTCCGCTATGGCCCACGTAAATGATGATATCAAGCTCCCAGTATTTAGAGGAACTGGATCAGAGGATCTAGAGAAGTTTTGGTTCTTATGTGAGGCTGTTTGGACTGCTAAGAACATTATGGATCAGAATAAAAGAACAGTGCAGTTGGTCACATATTTTAGAGACCGAGCTTTGACCTGGTTTATGAAGTTTTCTAGTACTCAGAACTATGTCTTGGCCGATATTAAGACAGCAATGATTAAAGAATTTAAGAAGCCTAAATCAAAGTCGCAGTCTGTAACTGAACTAAAGGAAATTCAGCAGAAGCGAGGTGAATCAGTTTGGGACTTTGATCAGAGGTTCAAGGTTCTGTTGGATCAAGTTAGCTTCACTATTGGACCAGAACAACACAAGGAATGGTTCATTGCCGCACTGTTGCCTCATATTAGGACTCTACTTATGCAACAGAAGGTTGTTGATCAGCAAGAGGCATTGGAAATTGCCATGAAACTTGAAACTGCTCCTGTCAGAGATAATTCTAGCATAGCCCAGATACAGGCGCAGTTGGCAGAAATGGCTTTGGAGCTTCGTGACATGAAGAAAGGAAAATCCATTCGGGAAGAGGTGTGGTGTACTCGATGTAAGACAGAAGGTCATGACAAAGAACATTTCCCTGCAGTAAGAAATTATCTGAATAATGGTGCAGCAAACCCGTTTAACTCTGCAGTCCTATATTGTGAGATCTGTAGAACAATTGGCCAGCATCAACCTGAAGATTTCTATCTGCTACAAAGATATGTGCAAGTACCTAATAATCCCTACTGCAAGTTCTGTAAGTCAGTAGGACACAATGAGGATGAATGTCGCAGCTTTGACCTCATGAGAGAGTGAACCTATGATGCTTATAGGGTGCAAAACAAGGCACAAGGCAATGATGGATATGGCTACAGTGGTGGTAACCCAGGTCAAGGTAATTTCAGAGGTCGTGGTGGTATGTTTGGAAGAGGTCGAAGCCAGGTTATATGCTATAACTATAATTAGGTAGGCCATATAGCTAGAGACTGTCAGAACCCAACTACGACATGTTGATATTGCAGAGCAGTCAATCATGTGATTAAGTAATGTCCATAGTTGATAGCTAAGATTCAAGAAATAAATGGTGCTCCTACTCAGAATGTTCAAATGATTACTGTAGAGAAAAGACCTGCCCTAGCTCTCAATGTTGTTACAAGGAGTGGAGCCATGACGCAAGTGCCGAATACAGAGAAACAATCTATTGAGGCTTGGGTCCGCAAGACCCCAGAGAAAATTCCAGCCTTTGATGTTGGTAGAGAAAAAGAAACATTCAGGGAAGCTAAAAAAGACTTTGCTGATCCGAGAAGATCAGTAGCAACTATGCAACAGCCTCAACAATAGTCGCAGTTACAAGAAGCTTTGCCAGATCAAGTAAGTGCATTAACATCCATTTTACAGAGTTGTATGAAGCTATTAAGAAACAAGAACGCTTTGAACGAGTTACAGAAAGTTCTTCAATCTTGCGAATCTCAGGGAAGCTCTGATAAAGGAAAAAATGTTAATAGAGTTAGAAGGACTGGCAGAGAAATGAGGTTGCATGCTTAGATAGGAGAATATGATATGACTGATATCATTTTAGACCTGGGATTAGAAGTGAATGTCCTAACTAAGAAGAATTGGGAACAAATGAGAAAACCTATCCTTGAATGGTCCCCTATACAGTTGAGATTAGCCAAACAGCAGAAGATTGTGCCTTTGGGTAGACTCCCTAGTGTACCAGTAGATATTGATGGAGTCAGTACCCTAGCAGATTTTGAAGTCATTGAAATAATTGATGATAGCAACCCCTATCCAGCATTGCTAGGAATTGAATGGGAAATAGACAATGATGCAGTAATCAACCTTAAGAAGAGATAGATGACCTTTGAAGGGAAAGGATTGAGAGTCATAGTACCATTGGACCCTTCTCAAGGAGAAAGGTACACAGAACTAGTAAGAGAGAAAGATCAGGATGTTTTAGATCATATTTACAATATCACATCTAAATAAAAAGACTATGTTAACCCTACTACTGAAGGTATAATGGATTGGCAGTGTGACAGTTCTTGCATGACTGATTCAGATGACGTCCTAGAGAACTGGCAGAATCGACTGTATGAGCTACATGGACATCGATGTGCAAGAATTACAAATTCTCTCAAATGGCTTAGCTCCCAGACAAGAGCCTTACCTACATTTGATGGCTTGACAGACCCAGAAGAGTTTATTGTGCAATTCTCAGAGTAGGTACCAGATCCCCAGAAAATGGAGACTCTAGATGCAGCCTTTAGAGCCACAACTGCCAGATGGTGGAATGGTCATAAGAAGTGTATTCATAGTTGGGAAGCTTGTCAAAATTTTCTTCACCTGAGACTCACATATCAGCCTCAGGAGGTGCGCAACAGATTTAATGGTAAGACTAGCCCTCAGGAACACTTGGAGCAATGTTGTGAAGTGTGGAAGCATGTGCCTTGTGAAGAATGGGTACATAGGTTTGTACACACTCTGGAACCTGTAGCAAAGAACTGGTATGCAGAGGTTGAGCTTCGCCATGTTACTATAAGTTGGGATAGTCTTGTTGATAGTTTTGTTCTTACATTTTCTACTAACGAGGTTTTCCCTACTTTAGACGCCACTGTTAGGCTGATCAATACTAAGGTGTTTGATGATAAAGAAACAGCAGAGCACCAACCTGATTGGAAGGAACAGGAAGCTAATGCATTAGAATTCTATAACCTCACCATTAATGAAGATGATGACCCTCGCAACATCAATATTCCAGATTCAGAAGGACACTGCGAAGTGCATGGACCAGCAGTTGAATCACCTGAAGTAACTCAGCCCCTGAAGACAAGGAAAGTAAACATTGGATCAGAAGAAATTCCTAAGTATGCTACCTTTGGAGATTATTGGGATGAAGAAATGGTCAGCAAAGTAATTGAACTTCTCCATGAGTATCAAGACTTATTTCTCACGAAGTTCTCAGAAATGAAAGGTATCCTTGGTGATATAAGAGTGATAAAAATACCCTTGAAAGCTGATGTGAAGCCTGTGAAGCAGTGTCCTTATAGGTTGAACCCTAAGTATAAATAAAAGTTCAAGATGGAGCTAGATAAGATGCTTGCTGCAGGAATCATTGAGCCTGTCGAAGAGTCTAAATGGGTCAGCCCTATGGTGGTCCAAGAAAAGAAGACCAAGGGTGAAATCAGAATCTATGTTGATCTGAGGAAGCTGAATGATGCCTGTTTGCATGATCCTTTCCCTACTCCCTTTACAGATGAATTTTTAGACAATCTCGGAGATCAAGAAGTGTATTCTTTCACTGATGGATTTTTAGGTTACCATCAGATTAGAATTTCTCCAGAAGATCGACATAAAACAACCTTCGCTACAGAAATGGGATCTTTTTAGTATACAGTTATGCCTTTTGGATTGAAGAATGCACCTACTATGTTTTCCAGAGTAGTCATATCTACATTTAAGGAATTCATTCATAAGTTCTTAGAAGTTTACTTTGATGATTGGACTATCTTCAGCTTATTGAAAGATCATATAGCCAGTTTAAGACTTATGCTAGACAATTGTAGACAGCATCAGATTTCATTGAACCTAAAGAAGTGCATCTTTTGTGCACCTTTTGGAATTCTGCTAGGACACATTGTATGCAAGCAAGGATTGATGATGGATCCTGCAAAGATAGCCATTATTGTGAACTTACCACCTCCAAAGTCTGTTAAGCAACTTGTACTACGCTTGGTCATACTGGATATTACAGGAAATTCATTAAAGGATATGCTCAGATTACAACCCCTATGGAAAAGAAATTAAAGAAAGATATCAAGTTTGAATGGACACTTGAAAGTTGGGAAAGCTTGGACATTTTGAAGGAAAAGATGGTAACTGCCCCTATCCTAGTATTCCCTGACTGGAATAAGGAGTTTCATGTTCATTTCGATGCATCTTGCATTGCTTTAGGTGTAGTATTGGCTCATTCAGGCGAAGGTAATATTGATCACCCTATTGCTTTTGCAAGTAGAAAACTGTCCATGGTAGAAAAGAATTATACTACGACAGAACGAGAGGGTCTAGCTATGGTTTATGCCTTGCAGAATTTTCGACATTATTTGTTAGGATCTCATTTTAAGATGTTCACTGACCATTCTGCTTTGAAGTATTTGGTTAACAAGCATGTGTTAGGTGGAAGGATATGCAGATGGCTGATTTTATTTCAGGAGTATGACTTTGAGATCATAGTTAATCCAGGAAGACTTAACCTGGGGCCTGACCACTTGTCGAGGCTCGAATCAGGAGAAGAACCCACTAGTTTGGATGAAGGTCTTCCTGATGCCTAGTTGTTTTCCATCCAGATGGTTGATGACTATTTTCAGGATATTATTCAGTACTTGTCTATAGGTTTTTCCCCCTCTGAGATGACAACACAATAGAAGAAGCAGCTGGTGGTTAGAGCAGCTGACTTTACCTTGATAGCAGGACAACTATATAAGATGGGACCAGATGAAATACTACGCAAATGTGTCTTGGAGCATGAAAATCCATTGATACTGGCTAAGGCACATTCTGGAGCAGTAGGAGGTCATTATGCAGGAAAAGCTACAGCACAGAAGATTCTGACAGCAGGATTGTGGTGGCCTACGATTCATAAGGATGCACGAGAGTATTGCCATAGCTGCGATATCTGTCAAAGGGCAGGAAAACCATCCAAGAGGGATGAGATGCCTCTGGTTCCACAAGTAACTTTGCAAGCATTTGACAAGTGGGCTATTGATTTTGTTGGACCAATCAATCCCCCTGCAAAGAAATCTAGAGCAAGATACATTATTACAGCAACTGATTACCTTACTCGTTGGGCCAAAGCTCAACCAGTCAAGGACTGTAGCACTACTACAGCTGCGAAGTTCATCTTTGATAATATTTTGTCAAGGTTTGGGTTTCCTAGAATTCTTATTAGTGATCAAGGATCACATTTTCTGAATAAGACTATTGAAGCATTGACTGAAGAATTTCAAGTATATCATCAGAAGAGTACCACCTACCATCCTCAAGCAAATGGAACTGTTGAATCCTTTAACATGATTCTTGAGCACGCTCTGACAAAGGTTTGCAATGTTAACATAAATTATTGGGATCTCAGAATTCCAGCAGTATTATGGGATTATAGAACCACTTGTAAGAAGTT
Organism: Pseudotsuga menziesii; assembly: GCA_001517045.1. NCBI lineage: Eukaryota > Viridiplantae > Streptophyta > Pinopsida > Pinales > Pinaceae > Pseudotsuga > Pseudotsuga menziesii. Next base: position 489,188 of record LPNX010535294.1, read on the forward strand.
GACAGGCCATACACCTTTTAGGCTAGTATATGGACAAGAAGCAGTTATTCCCATGGAATACATTGTTCCTAGCCTCAGAATATCTGCCTTCATAGAGATGGATGATCTAGCTATGTTGAATGAAAGGTTGGTGAAGATACTGGAACTAGAAAAAGATAGATTCATTGCAGGTTTCCAGCCGCAAGTGCAGAAAGCCAGAGAAAAAGCATGGCATGATCGACACACTAAGAAGAAGCAATTCTAGATTGGTGATCTTGTGCTCTTGTATGACAGTAAATTCATGAAGTTCCCAGGTAAGTTCAAGACACATTGGAAATGACCATACATAGTTCAGAAAGTTACTGATGGTGACGTAGTTCATTTAGTTAAATTGAATGGAGAAATTTTACCCTCCATGGTGAACGGAAGTAGATTAAAGGAGTATAGGGACAAGCCTATACCCCCTGATCAGATGTAGTACCAAGAAGAAGAGTCTAAGTACCAAGAATAGTCAGAATTGGGTACTAGACTATAATGAAGCTGCTCTCAGAGAACTATGGCAGAAGTATCGAAGGTTGTCAAAGAAAACCTGTCGCAAGTCGTAGATTTGACGCTCTGTCAAAACTGGTGTCAGGATGCGTCGAAGGTCCTTATGACGGCGATGCTGAAGCAGAGTGTCCTGGGACGGGACACTGGTGAGTCTTAGGGTCCTGTTGGGGCTCGAGCTTCAAGTTTCTCTATTTTGGCAACTCCACGGTTTTGGTACGAAGCTTGTAAGCAGAGTTGCGGCACAAAATAGTCTTAGGGGTGTCGGGGTTGGGTCGAAGCCCCTCTTTTTGTAATTAACCCATGGTTTGAACGCAAGGTTTTTAAGCCCATGGTTTAAGCTCATGGTATTGTAATAGTGCACTTGTATAAATAGGCACTTATGTAAATGAGTCAGGTAAGGCTTTTAAGGTATGATGATATGATGCGAAGCTAAGGCCTATGTTTTGTAAGAAAGGTTAAGTCCCAGCTATGTGCGTGGAAGACATCTGTAGCTGTGTGCACAGAGGGTTTTTGGTGATTGAGAAGATCTGCAGCTGAGTGCGTAGAGATCTGCAGATAAGTGCACAGCTTTAGGGAATTGAAGAGATCTATAGCTGAGTGCGCAGATCAGAATTGTGGTTTTTGTAAAGAGTTTAATATAAACACAGTTCTGTGGACGTAGCCCCTACACTGGGGGTGAACCATGTATATCTTGTGTCGTGGTGGTTCTATTGTTTATTTTTATTCTGTTTATGCATCTGTTAAGTAGATAAAGGATAAAGTAAGATAAGCTGTTAAATAATAACTTCGCTGTGAATTCCCAATTAAGGGTTGAGCAAGTAACTGTATGTTTATATAAACCGTGAAGCTAATCAAGTGAATGTTGAAGCTATTTATTATTATTATTTGTAAGACTAAAGTTACAGTAATATCCCTCTTTTGCTTGCAGAAACCTGATTCTGCGGCACCCCATAGCTGTTTTGGGTGAGACTGCAACCTGTTCGTAGGTTGTTGCCGAAAGGGCCAACACTGTGGGTCTTTTGTTGGTACAAAGATAAAAGGATAAAACCCAGGTCTTCCCATAGCCCAAAATGATGACAATGTGGTTGTGTTGCATGAAAAACTACCTTATGAAAGCTAACACAGATTAGTTTTCACTCATCGTGCCATGTTGTTAAAAGGAAAGCTAACTCTAGCTAGATTTCCATCATGGTGTAATGAGCTAACATACATAAACTTTCCCTTATATTGCCATGTTGTTAGAAGGAAAGCTAACTCCAGCTAGATTTCCATCATGGTGTAACATATTTGATAACAATTTGGCTATGTTAGATGGAAAACTACCTTATGAAAGCTAACAGACATTAGCTTTACTGACCGTTCAATGTTTTAAGAATGAAAGATAACTCTAGCTAGATTTCCATCATGGTGCATTGTGATTGATGACAATGTGGTAGTGTTAGATGGAAAACTACATTATGAAAGCTAGCACACATTACATTTCACTCACCGTGCAATGATTTAAGGATGAAAGCTAACTCTAGCTAGATTTCCATCACGCTGTAATGTGATCGATGACAATGTGGTTGTGTTAGATGGAAAACCACCTTATGAAAGCTAACACACATTGGATTTCACTCATCATGCCATGTTGTTAGAAGGGAAGCTAAATCTAGTTAGATTTGTATCATGGTGTAATGTATTTGATGACAATTTGGCTGTGTTAGATGGAAAACTACCTTACGAAATCCAACACACATTAGCTATTACTCACCGTGCAACGTTTTAAGAATGAAATCTAACTCTAGCTAGATTTTCAACATGGTGCATTTTGATTGATGAAAATGTGGTTGTGCTAAATGGAAAACTACATTATGAAAGCTAACACACATTATATTTCACTCACCGTGTAACGATTTAAGGTTGAAAGGTAACTCCAGCTAGATTTTCATCATGGTGCAATTTGACAATGTGGTTGTGTTAGATGGAAAACTACCTTATGAAAGCTAACACACATTAGCTTTCACTCATCGTGCCATGTTGTTAATAAGAAATTTAACTCCAACTAGATTTTCATGATGGTGTAATGAGCTAACACACATAAGATTTCACTCATAGTGCCATGTTAGAAGGAAAGCTAACTCCAGTTAGATTTCCATCACAGTGTAATGTATTTGATGACAATGTGGCAGTGTTAGATGGAAAGCTACCTTATGAAAGCTAACACACATTATATTTTACTCACCATGCAATATTTTAAGAATTAAAGCTAACTCTATCTAGATTACCATCATGGTGCATTGTGATTGATGACAACGTGGCTACGCTAGATGTAAAACTACACTATGAAATCTTACACACATTAGATTTCACTCATAGTACAATGATCTAAGGATGAAAGCTAATTTCACTTAAATTTTCAACACAACGCAATGTGATTGATGACAATTTGGTTGTGTTACATGGAAAATTACCTTATGAAAGCTAGCACACATGATCTTTTACTCATTGTGCCATGTTGTTAAAAGAAAAACTAACTCCAGCTAGATTTCCATCATGGTGTAATGAGTTAACACACATAAGCTTTCCCTGATAGTACCATGTTAGAAGGAAAGCTAACTCCAACTAGATTTCCATCATGGTGTAATGAGCTAACACACATAAGATTTCCCTTATAGTGCCATGTTGTTAGAAGGAAAGCTAACTCCAGCTAGATTTCTATCATGGTGTAATGTACTTGATGACATTGTGGCTGTGTTAGATGGAAAACTACCTTATGAAGGCTAGCACACATTAGCTTTACTCACTTTGCAATGTTTTAAGAATGAAAGCTAACTCGAGCTAGATTTCCATCATGGTGCACTGTGATTGATGACAATGTGGTTGTGCTAGATGGAAAAATACACTATGAAAGCTTACACACATTAAATTTCACTCACCGTGCAATGATTTAAGGATGAAATCTAACTCCAGCTATATTTTCAACATGGTGCAATGTGCTTGATGACAATGTGGTTTTGTTACATGGAAACCTACCTTATGAAAGCTAACACACATTAACTTTCACTCATCATGCTACGTTGTTAAAAAGAAAGCTAACTCTAGCTAGATTTCCATCATGGTGTAATGAACTAACACACATAACCTTTCCCTTAGTGCCATGTTGTTAGAAGAAAAGATAACTCTAGCTAGATTTCCATCATGGTGTAATGTATTTGATAACAATGTGGCTATGTTATATGGAAAAATACCTTATGAAAGCTAACAGACATTAACTTTGTTGACTGTACAATGTTTTAAGAATGAAAGCTAACTCTAGCTAGATTTTCATCATGGTGCATTGTGATTGATGACAATGTGGTTGTGCTAGATGGAAAACTACATTATGAAAGATAACACACATTAGATTTCATTCACCGTGCAATGATTTAAGGACGAAAGCTAACTCCAGCTAGATTTCCATCACGGTACAATGTGATCAATGATGATGTGGCTGTGTTAGATGGAAAACTACCTTATGAAAGCTAATGCACATTAGCTTTCACCCATCGCTCCATGTTGTTAGAAGGAAAGCTAACTCCAACTAGATTTGCATCATGGTGTAATGTATTTGATGACAATGTGGTTGTATTAGATGGAAAACTACCTTACAAAAGCTAACACAGATTAGCTATTACTCACCGTGCAACGTTTTAAGAATGAAAGCTAACTCTAGCTATATTTTCAACATGTTGCATTTTGATTGATAACAACGTGGTTGTGCTAAATGAAAAACTACATTATGAAAGCTAATACACATCAGATTTCACATCTTAGATTTCACTCACCTTGCAATGCTTTAAGGTTGAAAGCTAACTCCAACTAGATTTCCATCATGGTGCAATGTGACAATATGGTTGTGTTAGATAGAAAATTACCTTATGAAAGCTAATACACATTAGTTTTCACTCATCTTGGCATTTTGTTAAAAAGAAAGCTAACTTTAGCTAGATTTTCATATTGGTGTAATGAGTTAACACATATAAGATTTCACTCATAGTTCCATGTTAAAAGGAAAGTTAAGTCTAGCTAGATTTCCATCATGGTGTAATGTATTTGATGACAATGTGGCTGTGTTAGATGGAAAACTACCTTATGAAAGCTAACAGACATTAGCTTTTACTCACCGTGCAATGTTTTAAGAATGAAAGCTAACTCCAGCTATATTTCCATCATGATGCATTGTGATTGATGACAATGTGGCTGTACTAGATGAAAAACTACACTTTGAAAGCTTACACACATTAGATTTCACTCACCATGCAACGATTTAAGGATGAAAGCTAACTTCGGCTAGATTTCCAACACGATGCAATGTGATTGATAACAATGTGGTTGTGTTACATGGAAAACTACATTATGGAAGCTAATACACATTAGCTTTCACTCATCGTGCCATGTTGTTAAAAGAAAAGCTAACTCCAGCTAGATTTCTATCATGGTGTAATGAGCTACCACACATAAGCTTTCCCTTATAGTGCCATGTTGTTAGAAGGAAAGCTAACTCTAGCTAGGTTTTCATCATGGTGTAATGTACTTGATAAAATTGTGGCCGTGCTAGATGGAAAACTACCTTATGAATGCTGACAGACATTAGCTTTACCCACAGTGCAATGTTTTAAGAACGAAAGCTAACTCCAGCTAGATTTCCATTATGGTGCATTGTAATTGATGACAATATGGTTGTGCTAGATGGAAAAATACACTATGAAAGCTTACACACAATATATTTCACTCATTATGCAACAATTTAAGGATGAAAGCTAACTCCAGCTAGATTTCCAACACTTTGCAATATGCTTGATGATAATGTGGTTGTGTTACATGAAAAACTACCTTATGAAAGCTAACACGTATTAGCTTTAACTCATCGTGCCATGTTGTTAAAAGAAAATTTGACAAGAGGGGACTGTGTTGACCTCCTAATTAATGGTCAAGTTATTGGACTAGGAAGGGTTGAATCTACAGAGACTAGAACTCATTATGGTGGAGAAAGGTTTAATGCAGTATATGTACTAGTTTTGATAATTGATGTCATTGAACCACATTTGATTGCGGAAGATGTTGATGAAGGGGACTTACATCCATGGAAAATCATAGATTTGAGGCATAACAAAGTTAAATCAAAATCTTGAAGCACATGTTAAGTGTTTTTGATAGTACATTGCTTGTTTTTTTTGAGAAAATACTAAGTTTGTTTAATTTGCTGTATAGATGTGAATGTCTCTTCTGCATTTTCTATTGAAGACAAGGTAAATATTTTGCAATGTAGAGTGAAGGTGGGTGAAGGATCCATATTCAATACAAAGATTGGTCATAAGGTGCATGGAAGGATGGTAAATAAATGATCCATAGTGGTTAACATTGAGAAGGTGTTAAAACATGATGCTCTTTTGCCACATCCAACAGGATTTGAGAATACACTAGGGGGTGCATTGGGATCTTATAAGATTTGGCCAGAATCCGATTTGAAACCTCATTGTCATTATCATCCAGTAAATACTCCCCATCTTAGGCTTACATTCACATGTAAAAAGGTTTCTCTTACACATGAATGCACGGGAACAAGCAGGTCCATTGCCAAGGGATCATGGTTAATGTCCGTGAGGATGACATGGTTGGGGGTGAAATGTTAGGTGAAAAGGAATTCAATGTTTTTGTGGAAGACATAGATAGAAATTGTGAAAGATGTATGTTTGTGGATAATTCTATACATTGTTTGGTTAGATGGTCAATAAATAAGTTGGAGGACAATGAAGGTGATATATTTAAGGGTGAATGCAAATTTCAAGGAGCACCCAAGGAAATGGAGGCATGGGATGTTATAGAGGACAAAATTCCCTTAAACACATGGGATGGTGATCTTTATAATAAAAAATATCCAGACTCAATTGCTATGCACGTAACGGGGCCATATAAAAGGATTAAACAAGTTGTGGCTACAAAAAAAGTTGGAAACTTTCAAATACAGAGAGATGAAGAGAAATAAATCTGAATTTTGATAGTGGATGAATGTTGCAAACAATATTGTCTTCAACATGTGGATAGGTAAGTCGTTGCGACTGCTAGAAGGGGTATAAAACTCTTTAAAAAAATGGCATTAGGGAATTCGTCTTGAATTCACTCCTTTCCAACACAATCATGTCAAAGAGCCATGGGCATGGCCTACCTCCTAATGTTAGGAAAGTAAAGGGCATGAGGTTTAATGGAGACATTATTTGTCAGAAAGCATGGTACAAGATACATAATATTTCTCAAAGCACCTTCTATACTTACCAACATAATTTCCAACAAGGACATGCCAAAGGAATTCATGGTAACACCAACAAATGAAAAACACATGCAAATACTGTCACAACCATAGAAATATTGCACAAAATTGTAATGGATAATTCAGTTTTTTCACCGAACCAAACACAACAAGTTGAAGGAGATGGAACGTCTGCTCCTTTAAGATTGCTTCCATCAACGTACACCCAAAGTTCTTTTTTAAAAGAGATTAATGAGGCTCTTGAAGAGCTTAATTTTCCATCAATATCACAACCAACAATGAGCAAGATTTGCAAAACTCATTTTCCAGATGTGGCATTCTCAAAGAACACTAACTTCAGTAAATGTAGTGAATGTATCGTGTTGAAAGCACAGATGAAGACAACGACTATAGACGAGCTGGAAGAAAAGGCACGAGCTAAACTGAAGAAACATAACAAGATTGTTATGCGTGGAATATATTGCTTCTATTCCCACATAATTATGTCAGAGAGGTATCCAAAGGAATACTTGAGCATTATCCATGATAAAATAGAAAAAACAAAGAATTCAATCCCAAGATTACGTGTCAAATCAAAATTTGTTGCAAGAACAAACTTGGGTATGTTGTTGACAGGTATGCTAACAAATGGGAATATCACAGGATATTTTGGTCATTTCTCCCTACCATTTGTACACATGGGATCACAATTTACCATTACATATCTTGCAAAGTGCTTGAGGGGCCTTCAAGACCCACAAATTGATATGTATGGTGATTTGCTTTATGAGAGTGGAAGTTCAAGAAACCCACTTTCAAATGCATTACTTCAAAACTCTATTTACTCAAAATGTAGAGTGTACAAAGATGCTTTCCTATCTTTAAATGGAAGCTCAAAAAATCAAAATCTTGATTTTAAATCTCTTCCTCCACATTTTTTGTTACAGTTGGACAATGCAACTAGTGTTAATAAGAATCGTTATGTTTTCATGTTTCTATCACTATTAACTGCACTTTGTGTCTTCGTCACTATTGAGGTTGGGTTCTTTCTTGTGGGGCACACCCATGAATACATAGATGGAACCTACAGAAGAATGTCTTCCAACTTGAAAAGTAAAGATATATATTCTTTACCTAAGATGATGGATACATATCACACAATAGAACAAAATCGGGTGTTTCCACTTAAACGTATTTACAAAGTGTATGACTTCAAAAGTTTTCTTAATGGGTACATCAAGGAGGGGAAAAATGCACTAGTTGGACATCTTAATGTCCAGTACTTCCAATTTCTTGTACTCAATGATGTTCCAGTTATGAGGTATAAATAATTCATCAGAGACATTGAGTGGTCAGAACTAGTTGAGTTGTGGAATATAGATGATGAATGTCCACCTATATTGCCCAAAGGGAAGCCATTTTTCTTACGTCCCAAAGAGAATGATGTTTATTTAAAAGAACTAAAGGAAGGAATAACATCATACATAAAAATGTGGAAAGACACTATTGAAAATGAGAATTCACCAATTGTTACAAAGGAATGGAATAAAAAACTAGGGTATTGGAAAAGAGTTCTTGATGCATTAGAAGGAATCTACAATGACCATACACCCTTGGATGAAAGTGATTATTCTTCTGATGATTTTTGGCCCAAGACGAGGAAAAATGTTAACGTTGATGGTAATGAACTCCATGCAATATCAAGTATTATGGATGGGGATTTTGATAGTGTGACATATGAACCGGTATATGTTGGACCCAAGTGCAACAAGCCAAAGCCAACATTCGATCCTAGAATTCATTTTGAGAAAGGAAAGATGTTGCTTGTTAGATCAAGAAATGAGGATGAAGGAGAGATGATTTGGATGACAAAAGCCACCTCATGTATCTTCCAGGATGATGACAGTGAGACCCTTCATGTAAATATTGATTGGTGGTAGCCTAGCTTAGGGAAATACAAGGGAAAATTTTTAGAACAATATTGGGTACCAAATCCTGGTGACATAGAACTTGGATCTATTCCAATTAATATCATATTTTGGGCATGGATGCCAAAGAAAGAATATTGCAGGAAGACCAAGATAAATAAATTTGGTGTACAAGCTGTACTTGATTTGCTTGAGCGGATATAAGGAGATTAGGTGGAGATGATTCATGAATGTAATTTTGCTTTTGGAATGACTTTTAGTATACATGAAGAAACATTTTTCAATGTTTGTAGTATAATAAATACTCTTCAAGCTACCTTTTGAGGAATATTATGTTATTTACTGCATATATGAAAATTTCACTTCAATTTCAATGTTAATTCACGTGATGATACTTTATACTAATTAGATAACACCATTCAAATTTTAACTTTTCAATTTGTCTTTTAGATCAACACAACATGTCACTATATCAAATGTGCATGATTATATTCATTAATGCATGTACAAAACCCTTACCTTATTTATTATTAGCTTTTGCTCACTCTCTTCAATACCACCTTGAGATTTTCATTTTGTTCCCCTAATGATTGGTGGAATGCCCACTCGAAATGTAGGGACGTTTCAATACACACTATTTAATTTCATAATTTCTCTTTGCCATTATGCTTAACCGTGGAAATTTTCATCCTCAAGCTGTACTTGATCTGCTTGAGAAAATATAAGGAGATTAGGTGGAGATGATTCAGGAATGTAATTTTTCTTTTTGAATGACTAATTAATATACATGGAGAAAAAGTTGTCAATGTTTGTAGTATATCAAATATTCCCTTCAAGCTACCTTTTGAGGAATTTTATATTATTTGCTACATATATGAAAATTTTGGTTCAACTTCAATGTTAATTCATGTGATGATACTTTATGCGAATGCACCTTAAAACATCTTATAGACTTGCTTTGTGAATAAATGTAAGGCACTTGCAATAAGGTTTGAAGTGATTTTTCCCTATTATTCCTTATTATAGTTGATATAAATTTAATTGTACTACTATGTTGTATTCAAATTCATAATTATATTTTCTCGTGTAGGTTTTAAAGTGGTGCCAATTTTGTACTATTATATTAACTTATATTCAATAAATATAGTACTAACATTTTGAGTGTGCATGATTTATCAGTTTGTCTTCATTGTGATTGATTTTCTGGATTAAACTGTGTGAACATTTTTCAGACCAACATTTTGAGTGGAAACTCCACCCGTGCTTGTTACGGGAACCATGGAAAACTCATTGTGGACTAAAAATATTTCACATAACTTAATCCAGAAAATCAATCATTAGGTAGTAACATCATGTTAGCTTTAATTCATGTTAGACATTATCATCAAATACATTGCATCAAAAAGACAATTTAATCCATGTGAGATTTAATGTTGATTGTAATGCACTGCATGTAATATAAGTATTATGGATGGAGATTTTAATAATGTGATGGATGAACTGGTATTAGTTAGACCCAAGTGCAACAAGCTAAATCCAAGATTGAATCCTATGATTGAAGTTGAGAAAGGAAAGATGTTGCTAGTTAGATCATGAACTGAGGATCAAGGAGAGATGATTTGATGGAAAAATCCACCTCATATATCTTCTAGAATGATGAAAGTGAGACTCTTCATGTAAAGATTGATTGATGGAAGCCTAGTTCAGGGAAATACAAGGGAAAATTTTAGAACAATATTGGGTACCAAACCTTGATGACACATGACTTGGATATATTCCAGTTAATACCATAGTTTGGGCATGGATGCAAAAGAAAGAAGATTGTAAGAAGACCACGATAAATAAATGTGGTGTACAAGTTGTAATTGATTTGCTTGACTAAATATAAGGAGATTAGGTGGAGATGACTCATGAATGTAATTTTCTCTTTGAACGAGTTATTAATATACAAGAAGAAACACTTTTCAATGTTTGTTGTATATCAAATATTCTCTTCAAGCCTTTTTTTGAGAAAAAATCATATTTTTTACTAATATGAAAATTTTGGTTCAACTTCTATGTTAATTCATGTGATGGTACTTTATGTGAATTAGATAACACCATTAAATTTTTAACTTTTCAATTTGTTTTTTACATAAACTCAACATGTCACTATATCAAATGTGCATAATCATATTCAATAATAAACCTTAAAACATCTTCTAGACTTCCTCTATGAATAAATGTATGGCACTTGCAATAATGTTTGAAGTGACTTTTCCCTATTATTTGTTATTATAATTGATATAAATTTAATTGTTCTACTCTGTTGCATTCTAATTAATATAATATTTTCTTCTGTAGACTTTAAAGTGGTGCAAACTTTGTACTAGTGCAATATCTTATACTCAACAAAGACAAAGTAGTAACATTTTCAGAGTGTAGGCTTTCACAGTTTGTCATCATTGTGAATGATTTTCTGGATTAAGTTGTCAGTGATTTTTCCAAACCAACATTTCAAGTGGGCACTCCACGCATGATAGTTGAGGGAACAATGTAAATTTCATTATGGTTTGAAAATATTTCACATAGCTTAATTTCGAAAATCATTAGCCAAATATTAACATTTAATGTCATTACTACATAAGTTAATAATAGTCACAACACAATATTAATATGTTGTTAAATAACTTTATATTATGTAGGAAATTTATTACACAAATTATTAATAATTCACTAGTCAAATATTCGTGACTTTTGTTTTAATACTTAAACATAAATATTAATGATAATCAAAGTATATCATTAAATACATTTATAAGTAAAATTTCTCACATAAATCTCTTCTTCATAAAATCAACATTCATTAACTTAGTTTTTAATACACCACCACCACCACCAATAATAATAATAAATTATATCTCTATTCTAATTCATAATTTATTTTAATCATTACTAAGATAAAACCTATTTTATTTTACTCTGAGTCATAAAATATTTTCTCTTGTCCACTATCAAGTGGTGCCAACTTCCAAAAATAAAACATCATACTCAAAAAATATTTAGACTTACTATGGTAACTCAACCTAGACACATTAGTTTACATAATTTCAATTAAATGAAATTAATAATAGCAGCAAACATTGATTGTTAATGTCATTAAATAAATTTAATAATAATATGTAAAAAAAAATTCTACAATCTATTTTTGGTGATATAATCATTGATCAACTTAACTTTTATTAGAAAATATAAATTATAGTAATATAAATAAATTATATTATGAGTTGTAGCTTCAATGGCCACAAAGAACAATATGTTGAGTCATGAAAAGTGTTTTCTATGTAAGACAGTCCTGAAGATGAAGCGCAACGGCCCCTCCGCGGCTAGGGCTAAACCCTAGCCGCCTTGCGTCCTCCAGGCTGCGTCTCTGCGGCTCCTTCTCTCTGCGAGCGCCCGCTGATGCTGCCTCCATCGCGTCCAGCAGTGCTGCGCTTTGGAGCTACGATTTTTTGCTTCGATTTCTGCATTTCTCTTCCGTTTTTATTATCTGCTGCGATTTTTCCATGCATTCCTTCGGTGGTCGGGCCATGGATCCGGTGGAGGCTTTCAAATTTCTTGCTAGATCTGCAGGCCCTAGGGCAAAGGCCGCCCCTCCTGCCAAGTTTGTTAAAAAGATGGATGAGATCCCATCTGTGGAGATCTCCCCTTCTGATCCGTGCCGCATGGCCCTTATGCTCTCAGAAAAAGCCCTCATTGGCAAGTTCACTGGTCTGTGGCCCAACCCCAAAGCAGTGGATCAATGGATAGAAGAACGTTGGAGCTCCCTGGCGCCCTCCCATATCTCTCTGTGTGCTGCAGGAAGAGGGTATTTTTTGTTTATCTTTGAGAACAAAGAAGAGCGGGATTTAATCTTCAGATCGGGACCATACTTTATGGGATCGAGGGGGCTATTCTTAGCTCCTTGGTCTCTGGATTTCAATCCTGAAGCAGAGATCACGGCTGCCCCGGTATGGGTCCGGCTCCCCCATCTTCCTATTCATCTTTGGGGGAAAAGCTCCCTTGCTGATATAGGAAACAAGCTCGGCCATTTCCTGGATAGCGCGGAACCTAAAGGGGATCAGTTCACCTGTGCGCGCATCTGTGTTGAGGTCAATCTTGAGAAAGGGCTCCCTGAAGCCCTTAATCTCACCCTGGGCGAATGGAGTCACATCCAAGAGCTGGACTATGAGCATATTCCCTTCAAGTGCCTCCGGTGCCATGTTTACGGTCATTTCGCGAAAAGCTGCCCCAAAGGCCCGGTGACGGTGGCTCCTCCCCCGGCTAATGGGGCAGACTTCCAGCCAGTTGCCAATAGGCGAAGGGCTCCTTGGAAAAAGGACTCCAAATCAGAAGTGCCCTCCGTAGAAGAATCTACCCCAGCTAATAAAAATAGATTTGAAGCCCTTCAAGAACTTGATGACCAGGAACCAGAGGCAGCAGTAGCGGCAGAAGAGACGTTGGAGCCAGGTTCAGGCCAGGAAAAGGAAGCACCAGCAGCAGAAGGGGTTTCAGAAGTGCGTATCCCCCCTGGTACCGCGGAAGACCCTACGCCGGAAACCCTTGGCTCGAAGAAAGATCCCATCGATTTGGGCGGCGAGACCTCAGCCCAGGTAGGGCTGGCTTCCTTGGTCCCATCCTCAGAGGAAACCTCCGACTCTGAAGAATTTTCCGCTCCTTCTCCTCCCCTCACCAGAGGACGCAAGACGAACAAAGAACGTAGAGAAAAGGAAGCAGCCACAAACATCAGTGCAGGCTCTCAGAAGAAACTGGATCCTTTCATTAAAGGACACTCCTCTCTACCGGTTTAATGCTATGCTTCTGTATTTTTCTCTGCTCACAATTTGTGAGAGTCTACTCTTGTAAGCAGTACTTTTCTCGAAATAGTTACAGGAACATTTGGGATTCATTTCTCAAAGATATTTTAAGAAGGCTGACTGTCTTATTTGAGGCAATCAGCCCTCTTTTTCAGAATTTCTCCTTGTAAGCTTGGCTGGGCTAAAGCCTTTTTAAAATTTATAAAAATTTTCTGTTTCTGTTAAAAAAAATATAAATAAATTATATTTCTATTATAACGTATAATTGATTTTGATCATTAAAATAATAAACTTAGCATAGTAACACTTAGAATATATAATAGTTTTTCTTGTCACTTGTAAAATGTTGCCAACCTTCTAATATATTACAACATGATACTCAACACATACAATATTACTTGCTATGTCGAGAATTAAAATTGTTACAGTAACAAACACATTTGTATTATGTCATTAAATAGTTTTTAAATGGTTCATTCTAAAATTGTGCCAACCTTCTACTAGTAAAGGAACTCAACACCAACAATGTACTACTTACCATATCAAATTATAATTCAATTGCTTAATCATAATAACATATACAATATTAACTTCATTACATAAACTTAATCAACTTACCATTTAATACAGACTATAGATAATATTAATAGAAATTATGTAACGAATCAAAGTCTCAGAATTTCATCATTTTGAAAGAATCAAAGTCTCAGAATTTCATCATTTTGAAAGAATCAAAGTCTACGACTTTCATCATTTTGATTTGTCACAGAGGATTATAAATGTGTAATCTAGGTGTTAACACATCCCCTCTCCCTTCATGTTGTAAAGGGTGCTAGCTCAATGGAAGAGCACCTACATTACAAGCAGGAGGATGGCGGTTTGATTCCTCCGTGCCCTAACATAAATTAATAGATGATATAAAATATTAATGATAATATAAATATTGTAAGATATCTATATTTTCAATATAAATATGTTTTTTTCAATTAAATACATTGTTCAAATACTTCATAAATAAATAATGAACAAGTCTTGCAATAATTAGTTCAGTTGGTTTCCCCCCTTTCCTCTTGTATATGAAAAAAATCAAACTGTACTGCACTAATGCTATTCTAGTTCATAACTGATTTTGATTGTTAAAATAATTCATATTAATAAATAAGGGAGGCTTTATTAACATCAATATCATTAAATAAATGTATAGGTAATAAGTTTCTCACGTTAATCTATTATTCATAAAGTAGACATTCATGAACTTAGTTTTTAATACACTACCACTACCAACAACAATAATAATAAATTATGTTGCTATTTTAATTCATAAATTATTTTAATCATTACAAGGGTAAAACTTAGACTTTAAAGTCATAAAATATTTTCTCGTTTTGATTACAAGTGGTGCCAATTTCCAAAAATAAAACAACATACTCAACAAAGACAAAAATAATTACTATGACAATGTTTATAATTGTTGTAGTAACAAATACAATGTTGGTATTATGTCATAAAATAATTTAATCAACTTAACATTTAATGCAAACTATAAATAATATTAATATAAATTATGTAAGGATTCAAAGGCTATGACTTTCCTCATTTTGAAAGAACTCAATCTAGCGGAAGTTCTAAATTCTAGACCTAACTCATCTAGTTCTAATTGAGATGTAATATTTTATTTTGAATGGTTGAATACTAAAGTTTTACTTGAAATAAATAAAAAAATATTAATTGAGAAAATAGTTCATTGGATCAATTCTTCCAAATTTAATGGACTAGTTATTTGAGTTGATTTTTCTAGATTTAATAGAATATGTATTTAGAGATTTACAAAAAAACTCAATGTGGATGAAGTCCTTGTAATAGAATATTTCCAAATTTAATGAAATATGTGTTTTTTATGATTTTTGATTTTCTATGTCCTATTTTTCTAGCAGCAAAACTTAGAATTTCTATGATGTTACAAATCCTTCACAACAACACTGGGGACTTTGTTTACCTCCACCAGTGGCAGAGGTTTCCTTGCTTGGATCAACTTCTTCAAGTAAATTGAGCAAATCACTGGCTCCTGTAAGTGACTTTAGGATTTTAGTATACTGTAATTCCATCCAATTATCTTTATCATTTGTTATTGATATCTGTGTGGACAAATTTTTCTATGCTTCCATATTAGATTATTTAATAGCTTCTGATTCAGCCCTAAATAATCATTAGTATAGAAGCTATTGTGTATTTTATTTAGACAGCTTATGTTTTACTTCAGTGATTGTCTTCTAGATTCTTTATACATGGCTTCATTTTCATTTCCTAATAATATATACCTGTTCATATTTCCATGTGAAACTAGAACATAGGAGGTAATGTTGAGACTTCCCTTGCCAGTGGAGCTACTAGAAGATCAGTTGTATTTCCAGCTAGTGCATTTTGGTATGAAATCTGTTTCTTGTCATGGAATATTTGTTTAGTTTTCCAACACCCCCCTAAATTGGTGTAGAGTAACATTACACATTAAGTTTAGTGAACATAAGCTTCCATATGATTTAGGAGTTTGTGGTGGAATATTACATATATTACTGAATATTGAGACATTAATGGTTGTTGCAGGGGCTCCCATATTGCACAGGAAAAATCATTTAGTATGAGGATCCCAGCTATTTAGGGCTCCTTTAATCCTAAAACAATTTCATCTCATTCACTTTCAGTGTCTCCAACATTAAATCTCCATGCCTTGGTGGTGGAAGTTGCGGCATCATGGTTGAGTTCTGATCATGGCAAGCTATTGGTCAATAAGGGTGGGTAGTCATCAACATTTATATCTAAAAAACATATTAATGCCAAACCTAATGTAATGAGTGGAATAGATATAAAATTAAATTCACGTGTAAATACCACTGGGGAAGCTTTCCATGGAAAGAATGCCAGTTTAGTTGATCCTACTATGAAATGTAGGAGTCATGAAGGTTTTAAAAGTCTATTGAAGAATTCGTCCTCTGACACACACAAGGGTTCATTTGAGCTGGGTAGTGGGCACATTGAAACAACAAGAAGTGAAAGAACAGATGCATCTTCAGTGTCATCTGGTATTGTCTGTGTTGGACTTTCTAAAGATAACTTTCCAATCTCTATCCCTCAAAGCAACTCCGTTGTTCAAAGCAACAATGAAGTGAATGTTGTTGCTCTAAATAAAAGCAATAGAATGATTTCAGGAAACCATGTTGAGAACTGTCTACAAAGGTCTCCATTTGATGATAGGTATCAAAACAATTATGAAGAACACTTTGCAGAACAATATGGTGAAGGTTGCTCTAAAGCTATTTCTTCAGAAGCAGAGGTGCTTCCCTTTATGGAAAAAGTCCAATTTTCAATGGATGATTATGGTTCTAAAGATTGTTCTCTTCATCAAAAGTATGTAAATACTTCCACCCTTAATGGTGATGGTGACAGCTTTGGAGTTACTGATCATATAGCAGAGGAAAGATTAGTTTCAACTGCTGAAAATACTAGTGCAGGTTCTATCCAAAAATGTGAAAATGAGCCTATGTTAGAGGAAATATCAGTTTCAGAAGATGGAAATACTAGTACAAGCTCTATCCAAAATTTTGAAAATGAATCTATGTTAGATGCAACCTATAGAAGTACAAGTACTGGTTTTCAAATTCCCGAGAAAGTAGAAATTGCTAGAGATTCTAATGCCAGTTCTAGAAAGCTAGAATGCTTGGAGAATCTGGTGTGTAATATCCTTCTAGAAGTTTATATGAATGGCTCATATGTTAGAGAAAAATTATAATTTCAAACAAATTGTCTTTGAATTTTGATTCAGATGATAGTTTATTAAAATAGTCCTCACAATTTAGCAAATTTTCTCATTATTGAGACTTATAAATGCAATGGGCTATCAAAGGAAATATCAAGTTCATGGAATTCTCAGAGTAGCAAGCAGTCAAGATTTTTATTTGCAAGGTCAGAAGGTTCTATAGAAATATCAAGCCATTATTCCGCTCCCAATTTGGAATCGTCTAGGCAATTGCAAAGGGAGTGGGAAAATGGACAAGATGTTTTGGAAAGCACAAATGGACATGAAATATTGAATATTAATGGACTATCTAATAATGCTTCTGGTCCAAAGGTGCAAGGATTTCAAAGTACTTCAGAGGGAAGCACATATTTGGTTCCTTCAGAGGCCAAGGGTGAGTTTTGTCTTCTTTTGTTGTTGGATATTAGTAATTTTCTTTTAATAATTGTGTTTTACCTTTTGCTAATATGGCATTTACAGCTTTTGTTTCCTTTTATCCATCCATTTTAAGCCTTTGTATTTTTCCAAGTTTGTTAGCTATGGATATAGACTTTTTTTATGGATCTAAATACAAGAGATAACCATTTTCAGATGAGCCTATCTTTTAAGATCTAACATTGCATAGGGGATGTCCCTAAGTTGCACTGGGACATTAACAATGTCATGTAGGATTATCATATATCCCTTGGCCATCTTGGGGAATTCTTAGCATCACTTTCCAAAATTGATGCCTAAGAGAAAAGAAATATAAGGCCTTAGCACTACACTCACTCACCAACACATTACCCATTACTAAGAGACTATTCAATCAATTCAGCCAAGATTTATATTTTTTTTCTTTAAATTAGCTAGGTCAGACCCTCTCTTACTCTTACCGTCTGCTCTGCCCTGCCTCTATCCTCCTGCAGAAACATACCCTATGTTATAATACTGTACTAATGGTAGGTTTTGAACAATTCTTCATGAACCTTGAACTTTGTACTTGTAAATATAACTCCACACCAAAATATGAGACACAGGTCTTAGTGAGGCTCTTATATTCCATTGAAGAAGCAATGCATCCCACGTGGGGAGTCGGAGTGGAAGGCGTAAACATGCCATAGGGCCTGAAGGGAATTGGAACTTAAAACTAATTCATAATCAGATAATCAGGGTAGGGCACTTTCACATTCCACTCAAGTAGGATGGAGACATGCTTTATTACCCTTATGAAGAAATAGTTTCTTGTTGGCAGTTCAAATGGGGATTATGAACCTCATCATGATTTTCTCTATCCTTTGCTTCATCATAAATATGCATTTCATGTTCAAGTAAATTCCTTCATTTTGAAAGTCATAAATCTTGATAAGAATATGCCTTTATGCAACTATGCATTATAAGAACACTGTAGAATACCAGTCTCTCCAACCTTTTCAATAGGTTTAGTCAATCTCAAAAGCTTACTAGAATCTAAATTTTAGTGTAGTCTTATTTTAGGTGACCATACATTATAAGGAAAGTTCATCTCTTATCAATGGTTATTTCTCTCTGTGAACTGTTGTCCAATCATCATGGAAGCTGTTTCAGATCCTGTACATCTCAACATAGAGCTAATTTACATTTTGTTATACCTAATAGTTTGCAAATTTTCAAGTTTAATTCATGCTTAACTAGTTGTCTTTCCTCAAATAACTTTTATCATCACCTAGAATCCAAATATACAACCGTTTAAAGGTTTCTCTAAAGACATAATGTTGTAGGAGCAGTGTATTTCTGTTTATATTTGCAACATGACTCTTTAATTATTGAACCCACTATTAGGTGCCCTTATAGCCAAGGAATAATGATTCACAAATAATAACTCCTCCATAAAAAATTGTACCTTTGAAACAGTAAATGATTCAATGCTAAATACTTGCAATACTTGCAATTCCCCAAGTCAAAATACTTGCAATTCTTTGAATTCTAGGTCTAGAGATCATTTTTGCAAGACATTACGGTGCATAGGGAGTCAAGTCTCTAATTTTACAAATGATAATCATCGAGTCTCCATTAGCAATAAGTTTCTGAATTTGCCTAGCTCTTAGAATGTTTATCACTTGATTTAAAGATAAAATAGGCTTCACAATAAGAGAAGAAACCTTTTGCAGTTTGATCACAACCATGGACCTGCTTATTATGGAAGCTTCTCAAAGAAAAGGTGAATATACTTTGCATAATTTTAAGTTTATTAATTATTAAAGCAACAGGTTGTGTTTTAATTTTGATAACCCATGATGAGGAACATCTGAAACACCTTGAAGCTCATGGATTCTTAATATTGCAGTAGACAAGAGGGAAAGTTTTGTTTCTGACTCTTTGTCACTTTATGCAGTGATCGCATTGGGCTTCAAAATCATTTTAGGAAGGACTCTTCTTTGGACTATGAGAATGATAGTGATGAATAATGGGAAGAGGTACTCATCACAAAATATCTTTGGTAAGAGTATTTGTAGTATTTTTATTAGCTTTAGTTACAGGGAAAATTGTGCATAGCTCTTAGGAATTAGTCTATAATAAATACTAGTTACTAGTAAGTTGTAATAGTAATAATTATTTAGTTTGTAGATTGATATCTATCATAAATTTGTTTGAATATCATCATTGTCAAGCAATAACAACTTCTTAAAGGGTGCTATCTCAATGGTAGAGTGCCTGCCTAATTATAGGCAGGAGGTTGGTAGCTCGATTCCTCCGTGCCCTATCATAAATTTGTGACTACAAAAATGACTAAATTTGCATATATATGACTATTAGTAGCTAATTTCCTGTATCTTATTCGTATTTAGTTTAGTCATTAATATGTTAACATCTAGTAGTTTATTTAGTCGTATATTTGGTCATTAATGGTTGCAATCAGTGACTAAATTAATGGCTAAATCAGTGACTAAATCAGTGACTAAATAATTGACTAACTCAATGACTAAATCATTAACTATCAATAACTAAAACAATGACTAAATCAATGACTAAATCATTAACTACCAATGACTAAAGCATTGTCTATCAATGACTAAATCATTGTCTATCAATGAATAAATCAATGACTACTAAGTCAAGCTATTAATGACTAGTGAAATACAACTAGCTATAAGATAGTGGAAATTTGCCACTATTAGTCACCGACTCAAAAATAGTCATTTATAGCCTGATTGTAGTCACTAATTTCTCATTTTCTACTAGTGAATATATCACTGTAGAATTTTAACCCTTCATATTACATATGTGTGAAGAATTGTGGAGGGAGGAAAGGTATAATGATTGGGAAGGTAAGGTATAGTGATTGGGCAGGCAACATCAAAATGGTATAAAAAAAGTGATGCACATAATACCACTAACAAGCTAAATTATTAACAAATTGAATGACCCTAACCACTATGACACTAGACACATAATGAGAAAGACTTAATTGATGTGGTCTAAAATCCTCACAGTTTATCAAAAACTATAGTGACAACCACATGGAGTCATCAAAAGTATTACAACTATCTATGGTGACTTAGATTTTTTTACTGTCACCAAATTAATCACCAAAAAAGTATTGGTGATGGCCCTTCAAGTATCATCACGGAAAGTCTTTCCAAAAAGGTAAATAGTAATGGGATTTTAACAACCCTCACCATAAGTGTCACCAAAGAGAGAATTCACAATGAGATTTTATTGACCCTCACTAAAAGTGTCATTGAAAAGGCATTTCATGAAGGGTTTTAAAGAACTGTCAACAAAATCACTTATGACGATAATTTTCAAATCCCGTTAACATAAGTGACTCTTTTGATGGCCATTTAGGTCTATAACAAGCATGACCATCACCAAATACCTTTTTGTAGTAGTGTGACGAAGCAAGATAGAGAAATTGATACCCGGGTCTTAACAAAAATAAAGAAAGTTCTAGAGGAACACAGTGTTAGAGAAAGGTTGTTTAATCATATTTATCATGACTTTCTAGAAACTCATGTTACTCAAATGAGGAAAAGTATGTTAAATGCAGAAATAAAGATTGAGTTCTAAAAAGGAAAATTCATAACTTTTGAGAAAGAACATGCAGAGATGAAAAAGGTTGTGCATGGCCATTCTCTAGACCTAACTACTTGGAAACTATAGAAAGAAGTAGGGATTTCTTGTACTGTGAGTTCAAATGAAGAGGTGAATATTTCAAAGGATAAGAACGATCTGGAGTATGTCTATTTTCCTCAATTTTCTTCAAATCTAGAATAATTTCCAAGGTTTCTAGAAATGCAAGACTATCACTTTTGTTTTGTTAATCAATGAAGATTAAGTGTATTTTTCTATCTAGTTCTTTTAGAATAATACACACTTGTCATGATTTTAGTTACAGGTGGAATTTGAAAGAAAGTAACTCTTTTGTAATAGTTTTTTCTTATAGCTCCAAAAGACACATTAACTTATTTGCTCAATTTCTTGAGAACAATTCTATAACACCAAGTCTTCCAGTCTTGCTGGGACCTTTCTTTTTTTAGATAAAAATTATTATCGGTTTGTGTGAAAAATGTTATAAATTGACATTTAATGTAAACAAGTGCTTTTATTCACAAGGTGCATCACACCAATTATTCATTCACAATCTCAATCAAATTGGTATCCATGTACCAAACCGTCCTTTAAAATTTGCATGCTTAAAAGAAAACATAAAATTGTCATTTTTAGTAACATAAATAATAAAACTCATACATTAATTCCTTATAGATATACCCACGTGTCCTCATAATATAGTCCTAATATGGTATTATACATATCAGTAATAGATGTGGGTTGAATTTGTTCGATCCTCTTTTAAAGGTTTACAAAATAGATAATCAAAACAAGACCCATATCAAAAATGTTAGGTTACTTTACTAGATTCTATCATCACTTTATTACATATTAGGTTACTAAATTATATCATCACTTTATTTAGTATTAGGTTACTAAATTATATATATCATTATGTTATTCAGTGTTTGGTTACTAAATTATATCATCGCTTTATTCTATATTTTGACCTTAGACCATTTCTAAAGTCATGATAACCATCCTCAATGTTCCAAACTCAAAATGGCCATCATATCATGATCACATTAAAAGGATTC
The DNA here is from genome assembly GCA_001517045.1 of Pseudotsuga menziesii. NCBI lineage: Eukaryota > Viridiplantae > Streptophyta > Pinopsida > Pinales > Pinaceae > Pseudotsuga > Pseudotsuga menziesii. The sequence goes on from LPNX010535294.1 coordinate 511,645, forward strand.
CCCTTTGTGGTGCCCAAGGGACATAAGGACATCTCACAAGCCCCATAGATGAATATCATGGTATAATACCCTACGTTTTGGCATTGAAAAACATCATGGGCACCAAGAACCATGTCTAGTGTTTTAAACTTCAAAATGAGCACCACATCCCATTTCTAGGCTAAACATTCCCTGTGGAAGGCCAATATGGTGGTTTGGAACCACAAACAAGGACCATGATCTCCATAGTAAAATGCTACAATGTAAGGTCATAAATTTTTCATTATACCATAGAATGGTTCTCAACATCCATCCCTAGTGTTCCCCTCTTTAATGTGGTGGTCCATACCTCACATGTAGGTTAAGGATTCTCTACAAGGACCTTATTCCATTATGTGGGTGCTATGTAAAGAATGTAAGCCCCATAATTTTTTTTATATCCCAATGACATGGGTTTTGGTATCAAACCATGAATTAGTGACCAAGAAGCATCCATGATGTGAAAAACCTTATAATGGATGCCATATCTATGTCAATAGGAAAGGATGGGCTAGGGCCTTATGGATGGACTATGTAGAACCCAAAATCCTAATGTTATGGACTAAAACTCTAGTTGTTCACCCTGGAACATGACTTGGGTCATGAGAACCATACTTGGTGTACTAAACCTCTAAATGTGACACCACATCTTACTCGCATGCCAAATATTTCCTATGCATGTCCTATGTTGTGGACTAAGGCCTCACACATGGAAAGTAAGGCTTAGAGATAGATTTCATGGATTTAGAACCTAGATTTTTGCACCAAACTATGCCCTTATCCCCAATAAACATATAATGCTTATCAAATATTGAAATCACCATATATCAAAACCAGAGTCCAAATATCATGTATTATTGGCATGTGTGATGCCTCGAGTGACAAAACATGGCATGTGAGCCCCATATAAATATATGTTATGGCCTAGTTCCTTGCCTTTTATAACTAGAACATGGCATGGGAATCAAGAACAATCCTTTGTATGTCAACTCTCAAAATGATGAGAATATCTCACTCAAATGCTAAATATTTCCTATGTAGGGGATGTGTGGTTGTTTGGGGTGCTAAACATGACCCATGGGACCTTGAGGAAACTATATGAAACTAGAACCAAGAGGTTAATCCCAAACCATGTCCTAGTAGTAAAACGTATCTCACTCACATGCTAAATATTTCCTATGTAGGGAATGTGTGGTTGTTTGGGGTGCTAAACATGACCCATGGGACATTGAGGAAACTATATGAACTTAGAAACTAGAGGTTAATCCCAACCCATGTCCTAGTAGTAAAACATTATTCATGGTGTTATACATCCCAAAATGGCTACCATATCTCACTCACAAGCCAAAAGTTCCCTATGTAAGGCCTATGTGATGGAATCGTGCCCTGCACAGAGTTAGGGGTCATTTATGGGTAATTATGGGTAAATGAAGGGTATTTAAGGGTTTATTAGTGATCATTTGATGGTAATTTGTGGTCAATTATGGGTAATTAAGTGTCATTTAGGGGTAATTATTAGTTAATGAGTTGTGGTAATTAGGGGTTAATAAGACGTCAATAATGGGGGTAATTAGGGGTTAATTAGTGGTATTTAGGGGTCATATATGGGTTAAATAGAGTTAATTAAGGGAAAATTATGGGTAAGGAGGTGTTTTTAGGATTATTGATTAACCGTCCCTTAACCACCATAGTCTATTTATCTTTTCCTAGCTTAGGAGGTCATTGCCACTTCATTGGTGCACGGAGGACTCACATAGGGGCCACCGACCACTCAATGCACATGTCTACATGATTTTAGGAGCTCCAAGGACCAAACCCTATAATTTAGGAACCCTCTCTAAGTGCCACCAATAGTCTCCAGCAGTTGACCCTAGTCGATGTTCAGTTATATTTAGTTATGCTCCGATTCCCGTCACTTAGTTCACTCTTGGTCATACTAGAACCAGTTTGCATGATTTAAGGGAATCAGGGCACATTTTATCACCTACCTACATCAATTAAATGGTTGTGAACTGATTCGGTGATCCAGAGTTACATTAGTGATCTTTAGTTGTGATTTCCCCACCGAGTTAGCTACGGAGTTAATCCAGCTTGGTAGATTTGAATCCTATCTTAGGCATTCGAATTCTCCTATTTGTAACACCATTGTAATACACATTATTTAATGATTAATGAATGTAATGATATTATTCCATTTTTTTCTCCATGTTTGTGCAATTTTTCCATGAACAATTGATCAATATCTACGAAACTCTTCTCTCTCTTCTGTAGCCTTCTTTTCTCGTTGATGTTATGCAGTCCTGAAGATCCTATGCTTCACTAAATTTAACATGGTATAAGAGCAGGTATTCAGGCCAGCTTCAAACCTCAAAAATTCCATTGATGCACTAAAAGCAATTGGGTTCCACATAAATCATGGTATTCTTGCATTTCTCCCTCTGGATTCTGTTCAAATAAGTCTATCCAAGTGTGATGCACCCAAAGAAAGTGCACATGTTGAAGTGGAGAGTGTTTGAATTAGTTTGATTCGAATTGAAGTGTTTTTGAAAGTAAATTGAATATTTTATAAAGAATTAGTTGCTTATTGAAGTTGTAAGATGGAGAATTCAGTAGCTTCGACACCCAAGATCTTCACCCCCTTCAACTGAATTGATCGGAGGGTTGATATGCAAATTGTCTTGTGCAAAAAGGGTTTGTACAGGGTCATCATGGGTAGAGAGCTTGAACCCCATATACCTCTTGAAAAGTCGAAGCATTTGAACAAGATAGATGAATCAATTGGATTCATTTGCATCCACATCTCCAGGGAGCTTCTCGTCCATATTGATGGAATGAAAACTCCAAAATAAGTATGAGATAAGCTCGAATCCTTGTTTGGAAAGAAGGATGAGCTCATGGGCCATATTCTGAAGAATGATTTGATAGCACTACATCTCAAAAAATTTGAAACTATACATCAGTTTTTCTCAAAATTCAAATCCTTGGTAATGCAATGCAAGCAATGTGGGATTGACAAGAAGGATGAGACATTGGTTCTCTCAATCCTGAGCAAACTTGGCCAAAAAATTCTTGGTTTTCATATCTACCTTTCACTCTTGGAGATTGACAACTCCTAATTGGTGAATTTCATCCCTTGATGCCTTTACAGAGTCTCTAATACAAGAACAAGTCAAGTTTGTATAGATGGGATCCCTTAGAGCCTCTCCAAATCAATATCTCTTAGTCGGTGAGAAAAATAATGTGCAAGCAAGGAGGAAGTGGAAAAAAAAAGAAAAAAAGAACAAAGAATTTGAACCTAAGAAAGAGTTTGATCCAATAGATGAATCCTGGAGCTCTAAGAATACAAACATCAAAAGTTTGATAAGGGAAAGTGATCCTACCATAAGAAAGGAAACCATACAGAGAAATATTGTATGAAGAAGACCATAGATAAAAAGTCAAAAATCCTTGAGCAACGCAATATTTCCCTCCCTAAAGGTGCAAGGAAGGATAACTCTGGAGACAAGATTGAAGATCATGATGAGAGATGCCATGCACTAAAGGCCTTCCTCATTGATTTAAGAGCCTCGAACCACATGGTTGCATCCAAAGAATCATTATCTTCATTACATATTATTGATGGTCCAAGTATTCACATGGGATATGAAATTCAAATACAAGCTGAAGTAAAGGTTTCAATAAATTTAGAGCATGGAGTGTTAAAAAATGTACTCTATGTGCCCTCCTTAGTAGAAAATTTGTTGTCTATATACCAGATGACTCATACAGGCTCACCAAAGTGAGTGGTATTTGGTCCTGACCTAGTGGAGATATAAGATATCTCAACTGGAAATATTATAGCGAAAGGTGTTGCAAACCATGCCTCCAAGGCATATGAATTCTCACACTTTTTAACATACTCAGATCTAGTTCCATCTCAGCTACCATTTGAAAGGGAAGCTAAATTCATCCTACCTAAACCTTTTGCATATGATAATTTTTTTCAGTAATGTTTCAGATTTAGAATATGAAGCAGAGGACCAAGTTGAATCAGTTTATGGAATTGAATATGAAGTTCAATCGGATCCATATCTAGATCCATCCCCTACTTCGAATCCTAGGTCTAAATGGTCCCAAAAGGTTCTTCAGGAAGCTGGGAACATGAATGGATATTCATATGATATGAGGAGAACAAGATATCAGTTTCAAAAATAAATCCTTGTGTTATTTCAAGAAAATTAAATTCTTCCAGAGAGGGTCTACAAACTCCCATAGATATGCTACATGATAGTAAAGTTTGATCAACAATTCTGCTCACTGAAGAACAAATTGGATCATGTCACTCTTCCTCTAGAAAGAAGAGAAAAAGGAAATAGTTATTCTCCTATGTGTAATCATATTGGAAGAAGGTGGATAGGTTCACATACATAGTACCAAAAAACTAGTGCACATGAGAACCATCTCATTGCATTACTGCTCCACAAAGATGCAGATTACAGAAATATTTTTACAAGTTTTTCCTCAAGAATATTTTTTTCTCTTAGTATGAAAGCTTGATCCTGGTTTTTCCTACTTATTTTGAGGGGGGGGATGTTCCCATGAGGTTTTCTCCATTTCCTTGGTTTTTAAGTAGTCATTTTTAACATTTAGATTGTATGGGTGACCTTTGGTATTAGTTTCCAAAGCCCAATTTGTCTAAGTTATGATTAAGGGGGGGTGTTAGGATTATTAATTAATATTCCCTTGACCACCATAGTATATTTGTTTGTTCCTATCTTAGGAGGCCATTGGAACTTCACTAGTGCATGGGGGACTCACCTCGGGGCCACTTACCACTCAATGGTTTTAACAAACCATCCCCAAAATTTCAATTCTCAAACTTCCTTGAAAAGTATATTTAGGGGGGTGTTTAAAAAAAACCCTCCAAAATTCATGATAATTGAACCTTTGGGGGTATATTTGTTTGTTCCTATCTTAGGAGGCCATTGGAACTTCACTAGTGCATGGGGGACTCACCTCGGGGCCACTTACCACTCAATACACCTGTTTGCATGACTTTAGGATCTCCAATGACCAATCCCTATAATTTAGGAACCCACTCTGAGTGCCACCAACAATCTCTAGCACTTGACCTTAGTTGGTGTTCAATTATGTTCAGTTATGATCTGATTCCCATTAGCATTCTTAGTCATCCTAGAATTAGTTTGCATGAATTTAAGGAGGTAGTGCACATTTTCTCACCTACCTACATCAGTTGACTAGTTGTGGACTGATTTAGTGATCTAGAGTTGCATTAGTGAGATATAGTGGTGATTTTCCCACACCGAGAAGCTCCAGAGTCAATCCAGGTTGGGAGATTCAAATCCTATCTTAGGCATTCAAATTATCCTATTTTTAACACCATTGTATTACATATTATTTACTGATTAATGGATGTAATGACATTATTCCAATTTTCTCTCCATGTGTGTGCAATTTTTCCATCAGTAATTGATCAGTATCTACTAAATTCTTCTCTCTCTTATGCAACCTTTTCTCATTGAATTCATGTAGGAATGAAGATCATATGCGTCATTAAATTTAACAGGGGCCATTTAAGCCCAAGAGCTTAGCTAAACCAAGGTTTCCCATGATGTTGGGAAATTAGTTAGGTTCATGGTGACATGTTCCCATTTTGAATCCTTGTGTGTGAGCCGCACTAGTCTACATCGAAGGGGTTACTAGGGAATATGCCATCCATGAATGTTTAGAAGCATCCCTTGGGTTTCTCCATGAGGTTTTCGTTCTAAAAAAGTAGGGAACATTTACAGGTTGTCAATGGTTAATTAGTAGTAATAATTGATTATTTAGGGGTAATTAATGGTCAAGTGGGGGTCATTTAGGTGCAATTATTGGTTAAATAGGGGTAATTAGG
>LPNX010535294.1:520246-600656 GCA_001517045.1 Pseudotsuga menziesii
TTGTTGTAGTGATCCTAAGTAAAGTCAAGTTGTATAAGGTATTCTAGGGTCTCCTTGTTGCTTTAGAAACACTAGGTAGTGAGATTGAAGGGATTGATTCATGTTGATGTCATCGATGTATGACCGTGTGATGAGATAACATAGATGGTATTTGTATTGTTTGAATAAGATGTCAGGGAGTGAAATTATTCAATGATTATGACTTAATACTTGAAGAAAATTCTGTGTAATTCATCCAACATAGATCGATACTCAGGAAGATCAGGGAAATGATGAGAGTAGTGTCCATAAAAACCATAAAACACACAATAATAGTTTGTATTAGGGGACTTTTTTTTGGGTATGGTGTTGTCAAGAAAATGTAAAACTATGAACTTATCATTAGTATCATCATCAATTGTCTTCATATACGTACTATGGGAAAATTAGGGCAGTTCTAGGTATCATGACCCAAAACATTGCAAAAAGCATAAGGTGAAGGTGCTTGAGCTGATGCAGTATGGGTTGGGTTCACTGCTTTGTTCTAGGTTTTAGTGGTGTCTCACTCATTGAATTTCTACCATCCTTCTCCTTGAGAGGAGGTGGGGTGGTGCTCGGAGTTTCCTTAGGCCCCACAAGAGATAATGGAGGAATTAGTGGTGCCATAGAGGACAAACCGAGAGGGGAATGATTGTTCATGTCATTGGGTTGAACAAGTTTCAAGATGAATTATTGGGTTGGAGGGGGTTTTGGTGGGGTAAGGTACCAGACATGGATTCCTAACATCAAACCCAGGAGATTAAGGGTTTCCATGACTAGCGTGATCACAATTCTTGAGAGAAGAATCAAGAAGGGGATTTGTTGAATGGGTGTATCTCCCCATTGGTTTCTAGGTAACTAGTCAAGGGTAGTGGATGATTGTGGCTGGGGTTGAGGTGGGGACTAGGGTTGAGGTTAGGGTGTAGGTATTCTAGAAGAAATGGTACACAAGTATGATATTTTGGTGACCAAGGGAGGTGGAGGAAAATCCTAGAAAGCAACAGTCATGGGAGCCTCACAGAAGATGCCAGGCCTTATGATAGAAATGGAGGGGAGTGTTGCTGTATTAATGGAATGATCAACCATAGGGAGGATTTTTCTAGGGTGTACAATCTCTTGGGGTCATAATAGGTCAATTGGTTGATCTCGATGACCTTCCCTTCATGAGGCAACATCATAAGTTGAAATACCAAGGATGCGACTAATTTTATGGTGTACATGTAGCTATGTCCCAGGATAAGGTTGTAATCAAGCTGAGAGTTGATCACCTAAATATCAATTCTGATGGTCTTGTCGACCAAATTGACAAGTATGTTTAGTATAATTCCATAGGGTTAAGTGATACGACTATCATAAACACGTAAGGAAGTTGTGGACAACTCTCACTTGGGTGACCCAAACTTATTCAGACAAAAGTGGACATCCCGCATGTGGATGTGCCTTCATCGACAATGGATCAGTGGATGAATAAGTTTGGAATCATCATGGGGATTTGTAATGCGATGAATGAGAACATCCTGGGCTTAGAATGATCCAAATAAAAGGTCATGAGATGTGAATCAGTTGGATTGATTGCACCTAATGCATGTAATTGGGATTTGTGTTGCATGGTGTAGTTCCTAAAAACTACCAAAGTAGACATGGTGGTGGGGGACTGTCCAAGTCATCCACAATGCTATAGTTACATCCATCTCAAGTGTTGTATTGTTCACGACTCGACAGAGAGGAAAATTGGGGACTTTAGTTGGATGTCTAGTGAGTTGCAAATACTGATTCACCATGGTGGATTTAGTGGACTTGCTGACGGGAATGGTATCTGTGATTGAACCATACTAGTTATGTTGAGTATGAATGTTAACATCAAAAGTCAACGTAAAAAGGTGTTGAACCCCAAAATCAAGAGCATGACTCAAGGAAGCTACATATGTCGGCATGGGTTGTGTCATCACTACCCCTTGAGTTGGAAAAGAGTTTTTCAACACCATGGGAGGATGGGCTAGTTGGGGTTTGTTAACTTGTGCTTGAAGGGAAACATTTGTGTCTTGACGGTTGGATCAATACCAAAGTTGATGGGATCTATCTCGGTGGAAACGATGTGTGTAGTGTCTATATAGATTGCAGAAGGAACATCGATCGTGTGTCCTTAACTTTTGGTTCTTTCCTGAATTAAGGTGTTGGTTAGGATCTTGGTTGGAAGGATTGGATACATTATTTCCTAGAGGTTTACGAGGTGGTTAGCCCCACCCTACCATTTATTATTCCCATAGTTCCTGATTTTCCTCCGATTATGTTTCCATTGTTGGTTATTGAAGCTGGTTGAGATTGTGTCTTATTCTGTTGGGAAAAGAATTTCCCTTGTGGAATAGGAGGACCTTGAGGTGGGGCTTGTGGTGGAGCTAATAACAATGGTACAGGTTAATAAGGCTAAGGGCCTTCGTATGTAGGTTCATGATAGACTAGTCCATGGACATGAGGTGTAGGGGCCATATTCACCTAATAGGGTGTCACTTCAGAATGTGAAGATGTGTGAGACAAATTAGGACCACAAACCAAAGTGGGAAATGAGCTCATCGAAGGATGAAAAACACTAGGGGTGTTTCCATATGTTGGATTCATTGCAAGGAGTATAGGAACATAGGGATTAACAAATGATGTAATAGTGTCAATGACATTGTTTGCAACATTCGATGCCCCTGGAGGATCCTTCTAAGAGGAGTATACACAAGGGCTATCAGGAATGATAGTGTAAAGGTAACCCAACTATGCATAAATAAGGTTGAACTATTGGTATTTGAGGTTATAATCCTCCTCATTATATGGGAAATATAATGCTACATCCTTATAAATGGTAGGGGTAAGGTAATTTAGGAATCAATCTAGGAAAATCCTATCATCTATCTTGATCTTGCATAAGCTATGCTCCCTACACCACTTATGAATGTGGTTTGTGATGTGGGTAGTGGTAGTATGTCCACAATAAAGGATAATATCTACACTAGCATCGTATAAAAAAGAAAACTAAAAGAAATGTAGGAAATTGGATGCTAAGGATGCAAAAGTGGGATGTGCCCCATAGGGCTAGTCAATGTACCACTTGGATACAACACCTGTAAAGGTTCTCTGTAGTAGGATTAATTGGATGCAATCCTCCACTATGTATTTAGAGGAATACCATAGGTGGAAGGACATTATATGGTTCTAGGAGTCTTCCCCACTCTTCCCTTCAAACTTAGGGATGTAGGAGGGGAGTTTGGTGGGAATCAAAGGCTAGTTTGGATCATGGTGGATCAAATCATTAGTCAATCATGCCAAATATGGGAGGTTGATACTAACCATAAATAGAAGAATTGTGAACATGGGATATCCGAATGGAGGAAATGTTAGAGGAGTGTTCCCGGTGGAAGGATTCCCTAGAGGATGGTTTCCATTTGATGGGTTCCCTATGGAAAAGTATCCAGTGGATCGGTTCCTCGAGGAAAAGTATCCAGTGGATGGGTTCCTCATTAAAGTGTGTATAGTGGATGGGTTCTCTATAAAAGGGTTCATAGTAGGTGGGTTCCCTGTAAGAGGGTTCCTCATGGTTGGGTTCCCCAAAAGATGGTTCCTTATAGGTGGTTCACTATGGGTGGGTTCCCTATGGGTGGGTTCCTTGTAGGAGGGTTTTCGTATGGGAAGGGCCATTTCAGGATTTACCTCCAACTACTCCTCCAAAAAATGGGTCAGGGATATCACCACTGAAGTAAGGAATGTGAGTAGTCATGGGGTTATGTGTGGGTGAGTGCATGGGTGACTAAGACTAAGAGGAGTTAGAATAAAACTCAAGTCTCTTGGAAAAAGGTTCTAGAGATAGTGAATGATGTTGAACTGGGATCTGATGAGTGCAGTCTATAGAACCATACTGAGGTAACTACCCCTGAATTCTATAATAGTACCTCAGATAAGAAATAGTGATAGGCGTGTGAATGTAAAAATATTATGGTCTGAAAATAGACTAAAATATCCTAATGCAATTGAGTGTGTAAGAGGATATATCTCAACAAAAGTGGAATTTAAGCCAAAATTCTTAAAAATCGTAATGCAGTCGAGTGTGCAAGAGGAGAGTTCACAATGAATAGGTTCTCATGCAATAAACAAACTAAAAAATCCCACTTCAATCGGGTGCTATAACTAGTGATTAGTAACAAAGTGGTAAGAAAAACAACAATCAACACTCCTATAAAATAAAAAGACCTTCTATCCTATCAAGTAAAGGAGCATGCAAACACTTAGCTAAAAGATGGAATCCCTCACAAATTGTATCCCCTGTAAGGTGATGAAATTCACAGTCAAATGATACAAAATGGAACACCAATCAGACCAAGTTATGTCCCCATAACGAGAGGGATGTTAGGTAAAATATACCTCGAAGGATGAAAACTAGGATTCCTCGTTCAAGGAACATGCATAAAGGTTATCCTCTACTTCTTCTTGTATACAACAAGTAGGTTTCCTTCAGTATAGAGTGGAGAACAACATTCCACCCAGACCTATAGAACCATTCTTTCCACTTTTCCTCCTAAGGAGAGGCTCCCTGACAAATCGGTCTCAACGATGCCAACAACTATGTCTTAGATGTAGGTGACAAAGGGGAATTATTTGGATGCCTGTCCCTAGTGTCCTACCTAACTATAATATTCTTTTTTGTTCCTCAACCGAGGTTAATGTTTTTTAGTTAGGGTTAATTTTTAGTATCAACTTGGGGTCATGAACCAAGATTGTAATGACTAAGGTGTGCACTATGTGTAAGTGTGGTGTGTACCCTAGATAAGTCTGAAAAATAAATGTTGAATGTAAAACCAAGAATAAATAACTGAATGGAAACTTTTATTTTTTGATTTCTTCTCAAAACCAATCAAACATCTAATTTTTTAGAGAAAGGAAATTATGTTCTAAGCACACAACTATACAAAAAATATACATATGCTCACCAAACCAATCTAAAACATACCCAATAGTACAATGACTAAACAAGAAATTTTTTTTTCATTATGAGGCATTCATGCAAGTGGACTTTAAAGGTTCTACAACAAGAGAAAAGGAATACAAATATAATAGGGAGGGAGTTGTAAATACAGGCATATAATATTAGATCAATATGCAAGGGCTAGGGACTTAAAATCAGTGGAAAAAGAAAAAAAAGTCCCATGCCACACTTGTCAAAGGGACAAAGGTGACCTAGAAGTCACAGTTTATTAGAACAGGTGCAATTGGGCTAGACAAAGTCCAAAATGAGCCAGGTCACACTTATCAGGCCAGAAGGGGAAACTCGGTCATGCTCACTCTGGGAAGATATGGGTAGCTGAGTTACATCAAACTAAAATAATAGAGCAACCTAGGATTGGGGGGGAATTCACTCTCCTATGAAACATAAGCGACTATGTTTCTCTTAATAGAAAGAAAGGATCAACATAGGCATGGGGAGGTAGGTCTAACTTTTTGGGCTCCCAAGGGAGACTGGGTCGCTCTCTTTAGGAAAACAAGAGCTACTAGGTTGCTTAAAACAACAAAATAAGAACGATATGGGCGTGGGGAGGTAGGTTTATCTTTTAGGGATCCTACGAGCTATTGGGTCACTCTATCAGAGATAAAATAGGATATGAATCCTCTCCAAACTGGAAAATAGGTGTGACCTATGTAGGAAATATTTGTTTTTTAAAAATCCTGCATCGACAGAGACTAGACTGGAAAGAAAAAATTGGTTCTAAAGTCTGCACTAAAAAATAGAGGCTAAAATATAATGCAATAGATAGAAAACAATTAGAAAATAAATTCTAACAAAAAAAAAAACCAAAAACTAAAGACCGATAGATATCAACCCCGTATGGTCACCAAAATTGTAACTATGTTATTCACACTAGCTTATATAATATGCACATAAAATGGAACCTACTAAGATTCAGGGGAACCTCAGTGCCAATCTAAAATGGTGATGCAAATGTGCATTAAAGAATAGTATATAACAATAAAGAAGAACTAACCTATGTGATGCAAATATACATAAAACAAAAACTAAACTCACATTTTTTCATTCTTTCACACACAAGAGGATAGGGAATATCTATATCTATATCTATATCTATATCTATATCTATATCTATATCTATATCTATATCTATATCTATCTATCTATCTATCTATATATCTATCTATATATATATAATAGAGTGTATAAATGGTGGGGTGTTACCTCAAAAGAGTGTGAGTAGGGGACCCTTATAGATGGTTGATGTAGTGTTCCCTTGGTCTCCAATCAAATTTTTGTTACTCTCCACACACTAGTCGAAATTAGGTAGCAAAAAGTCAACAATGGATGAAATTAGAAGTCAAATGGGGGCTTCAAGGGTTTTTGTTAGAATTTTGGTAGAGTAACAGTAAGGTAACAAGTAATAATGAATTTGAAAAAATGGGGGCCTTCATCACTTATTTATAGGAATTATTTCCCTAGGTTTCTTTCCCATGGTAACAGGAAGACCCTAGTATTGGCCCTTGGTTTTGTATGGTAGTTTAGGGTTCTCCGTCTTCTTTGACTTTTTGAATTTTTTCTCCCCTTTTTATTTTTTATTTTTATTTTTAGGGATTTTTCCATATTTTGGGGAAAATTATGCGACATTTCCCTATTTTGGAGAGGGAAATATTGGAAAATAACAAAATGTGATCCAATTATGAATTTAAACTTTAGGCTTTTGGGTAAGTGAAGGTATAATGTGGGAAAAATAAGGAATGGGATGATGCAGATAGGGAATGAGCATGGTGGGTAAGTTTTTGGTGTTAACAACCTCTTTCTACTTCATTTTCCTTTTGGATGCCAACTTAAACATGCATTTCATCCATGAGACAAACAAGCATAATCACAACAAATGAGAAAAATAATTAGTGGCAGGTCATTCAAGTTACTTGGTTTCATTACAAAAGGTACAAATTTGATTGAACAAAGTGTAATGTCTACATACCTCAATTTGATTAATCAGATGGGACATTAGCTAAATTTGGTATTCTAAATTTTTCCCATAGCCATAATTATGAATTCATTACAATACAAACATGTTTGTAGGCACATAATAAAAATACATAGTGGAAATAAATTACATCCATGAACACAACACATCCATTTACAAGCATAATCATTACACACATCAATTAAAACATTACATATTTGTATACAAAATAATACTTATCTTTAAGAAACAATCTCCAAGCAATTGATTGTGTAAGAGAGATTTTCCACCCAACCATAGGAACTATGTCTAACATATACTATTTATGCTGAGAGGCTACCACCAAACTGGGTTATGAAGTCACCAAGGTGAAGCAAACACTTATAGGCTTCTTTCTCTCATCCCACCACTCGTTCTGCTCTAGATTCTTAGCTAAAATCTCATTTAGAGCTCTACATGGATATCACTAAGCCATCTTAGTCATGTAAATCCTTCCAAATTCCTAACACAACACAAGGAAGGAATTTCCATTCACTAACTCATAGTTCCCTTAGGAAATCCAACCCTTATAGTGCTTACCAGTGTGTGCAGTAAGAGTCCAACATATTGTATGTTATTGGAGAGCCTCATGTAACATTAATCAATGGATTCTCAAGCATCCAAAATTAGAAAAACTAAATGGGTAATGGTTCCTACCTTTCCCAACCTATATTATCACCTAGAACCATATATTTCTCCTTCAAATTTTTATCCCTAACCCTAAATTCTAAATTTTGGGTTATACACCATCTAGTAATTGGTCATGAAAATCCATAGAAAACTCTACGTGGTGTAGAAGTATGCATGAGAGAATTATTAATTGAGTGTTGTCTCTGAGGGATTTGAGATGATGGTGAAACTACATTTGATATAAATTCTGACCATAGAAAAAATGACTTTTGACAGCTGACAAAACTATCACCACCCCCATGCTTCAATAATTGTGTGAAGTGACTTTTCCCACCAAAATTACACATGCATTCAATGATTGGGTTTAATAGTCAATATGAAGTAATTGGATCATTTAAAGTACATGGAATAATTTGTATTAGATTCCTAAGGTTGACACTTAACATAACTAAAGGATTTAGTTTCCCATAGACTGCCTCTCCTCTTCCCATCTATTGGAATCATATCCCCTCGAGTTCTCTTTACACAACCATATTGGACCATTTTATTATTTTCCAATGATNGGAATCCATACTTGAATATCTATATCATATACATAAGTTTGATTAAATAAATTCCAAGTCAAAACTAGGGGTATTGCAGTCCACTCCCCCTTGGAATAACATTGTCCTCAGTGTTTTCTTAAAATAAGAACAAAAATGAGTATGCCTCTTTCATGGCATCCTACAACTCCCATGTAGCCTCATTGGGATTGTTGATCCTAGATTTGTTATCATTTTTGACAAATAAATTACTCATTTAAACATATGTTTTATTATCTTTTTGCATATTTTATGTCACATATATCACTATTCAACCCAAGTATGTATGAATTTAAGGTTTATATAAAATCCATTTATTATTATCATTTTATGATTTTATTAATTAAAATTGATATTATTGAAGCCCATTTGATATATTAATTGATTTGTATATTTGTTTGCAGGTTATATAATCTTTTTGGGACAAATTAACAATGAGTACTCATTCAGCTTGCCATGAGCATAGCATGTCCAACTCGACACTCAGCTCGTCATCCAGCTCGTTGCATGAAACTCGTTGGTAGTTTGCTAGGTGTTAAAACATGTTACTGCAGAGTTTATTCCTGAAGCGCATGAGAAAAAAAAAATTTCGTTCATCCTAGATTTGTGCCCAGCATATCCATCCCACGGTCCAGCTCACTGTTCATCTTTTCGTCCAGTTCGCTAAACAAACTGTGCGCTGTTGAGAATTGATTTCAGGCATTAAAATGTGAAACAGTTTTGTGAATGACCTGTTGTCCATGCATCTTGGTAATGAAGCTTACTTCTAGATGATCCGCCAACTAGCAACCTTATTTGTCGACACCTCTCCAATAGACCATGCATTGGGTTGAATTATTAGCCCGCATTCTAGAAAACTCACTCGTGCACTCTCCTCTACTCGCCACCAGTCCACCTACTGTGCTAAGGAAGGAGTCGTGTGCCACATTTGAGAACCATTTGCAATGGAGAAGGAGCCTGTGCATAACACTGTCGAATGAAGAGAACTAGAATCGCGTTGAAGAAGGGAAGATGACTGTGCATTGGCATGCAATTTGTTAGACGCCTTTATGATCGACTAAATTTAGGGAGAATTTGACCACTAAAGGGTCGACTTGCTCATCTATGTAAACAATTATATATACCAGCCTCTACATGAGAGCTCAGTTAGTTAGCAGTTTTATTAGTTCATGCTTTGATTTGTTCTTGAGCACATTGTAACTCTATTCCCTCGTTTGAATAAAGAGTTGTATGCGTTGCTGCTGACAATTGCATTTGAGTAGAAGTTAGCCAGGAACCCCCCCTGATTGCTGAGAGGGCCCCTCATCAACCAGAGGTTTCTTTCTTTTTCTTGTTTCTTTCTTTCATTTTTTCTATTGTAGTTAGTTTTGTTTCCATGTACTTTTATTATTTCATTTGCTTCCTTTAATGCATTTTATTTCTAGAATTAAATAACTAGATTGTGTGCATAGTTTGCTTTCAAATTTACTTTAAGTCATTAGAGGAAATTTCAATTGAAAATGGGCCTTCCAAAAATAATACAAATTCTATGTCATCATATATTATCCAATCAAAATGCTTTAAAATTAAAAAAGGGAGCACCTCTTAAACATTTTTTTAATATAAATTTGGGGATAGGTATCATAAAAAAAATACTTTTTTTGTTTGTATTTTCGAAATATCTCCTTGTGTTTTTACTCAAATTTCGATCGGGTGAGCTCGTTGGATGCGAAATTAAATTCTGCATCAAATGAGTACCCTCTCGACCTACTTTTGACGGGCCCCACTACCCCCAAAAAAAGAAATACCTGAAAAAATGTGATGATGACATCATCATTACATTTTTACAGGTATTTCTTATTTTTGGGGTAGAAGGGCCCGTCAAAAGTATGCTGAGTGGATACTCGTTGGATGTGGAATTTAATTCCGCATCAAACGAGCTCTCGCAATCAAATTTTGATTAAAACCACATGGAGATATGTCGAAAATACGAACAAAAAAGTAGTTTTTTCTTTTCTTTCTCCAAAATTAATAAATATTATTTGATTATTTTAACTATTATTTTATTAATTTTCCTTAGGAGGCCCATTTTGAGTTGAAATTTCCTCTAATTTCTTTCATTTCTAGTTTATGGTTCAGTATTTGCAATTAGATAGAATAGAATTTTAGTTCTGTTTATTTCCTTTCTGTTTAAAGTTTATGCAATTTAAATTTCAGTTTGTCTATTGACATGCAATGATTTATTTATGTTCATGAATTTGTTTAAGTTCATTTCACTATTAAATTTGCTTAATAAGTAGGTTTACTTATTGTCTTTATGCATTAGATTTATATCTGCACAAATTTTGCTGAAGATTAGATCATTTAGGTCAATTTTTGTCATTTTAACTGTGCAAACTGTCATTTGGACAGCCTGTTTAAATTGTCATTCGGCCACCCCTTTTAGACCTACAATACAGTCTGTCATTCAGTCCATAGTTTCATATTTAGTGTTTTTAATGTGTTTCGAGATTGTTTTTAGTTATGTTTCTTTAATGTTTGAAGTATGCTTTGACTGAGATGGTTAGATGATAGTTTTATTTAACATTGAAGTTAAAGTTAGAGTGTTTTAGGTTATTTATTAAAAGTTACCTTAAACTTCTTTTTCACCTTGAATATGTGTTAAGCTATCTTATGTTTTGTTTCTTGAATTTGTTTCTAATTTTTTTACTGATGTATTGTTTTGTGTTTATGCTTTTGTATTGATTTTCCATTTGCATGTAAATTTTAGTATTGTATGTGTTATCCTTAGTATGTTTTTAGGTTATTCCTTTTTCATTGTGTGATTACTGAAAGAGACTTGTAGGACATAATTCAAAGATATTACTATTAAGTTTTTTACTTGTTTCTTTCTATTTAATTTTCTATATTAAGTTTTCTATTTGTTTCTTTTTATTTAATTTTCTTTATTAAGTTTTCTACTTCCTTATTTTATTAAGTTTTCTACTTGCTTATTAATTAGGTCTTCCTTGCATCTTAGTTTCCATTTTAAATATTAGTTGTTAATAGTATATTTTTCAATTTAAAGTTATTTACTTATAGAATAAATTGTCAATTATTTAGTTTAATATTTTGTTCCGATCCAATTACCTTAATAATTGAATTCTTAGGAGTTTGACTCAGTTTTTCATTTTGAAATATCTTTCGATCTTTTGTTTGTTAAAATATTTCCACGACACCATAGGAACCCATCTACCTTCACATATATTTTACAGAATAAAGTTAAAGTTATTAGTATACTTTTCAATTTAAAGTTATTTACTTATAGAATAAATTGTCAATTATTTAGTTTAATATTTTGTTCCGGTCCAATTACCTTAATAATTGAATTCTTAGGAGTTTGACTCAGTTTTTCATTTTGAAATATCTTTCGATCTTTTGTTTGTTAAAATATTTCAACGACACCATAGGAACCCCTCTACCTTCACATATATTTTGTGTCAACTCTAAGTCTACCAACCTCAGTTGATAATTAAATATTAGGTGAATTAATATAGACATTATAACATGGAACATTTTTGGTGTCGTTGCTGTGGAGTTGTTCTATAAGGTAGATAGAATTCCATATGAAGCTTAGCAATAGGTTGGTGGTGGGCGAGCGATAAGACGAGAGGTAAGAACCTGCGCATCTGTTATAACAAGCGTCCCCAAATCCAGTAGTAGCAATAGCACATGTTTTCTTTAGTTTACAGTTTTTCATTAGTAGACTTAGAGATCCTCAAGGTAGATTTGTTAATATAGGAAAACTTGTCGAAATCCCTACTAACTACTGTAGGGGACGTAATTCCCCAACCACTAACTCAGTAGAAAGGTATCAAAAGACTCCTATAGGAGGTAGTTCTACCCTAAAACCTAAGGAGACTCTCTCAGGAGATCTTACCAGGGAATCCATAGAAGGAGAAGGAACCTTGGTAGGAGGTCCTAAGGGCCTCATTCCTAAGGAAGTTCAAGAGGATCAACCACTGTAAACCTCCATCCCTCCACTAATTTCGAATCCAATTAACACAAATTTTTCACTAGTAGGAGATCCGAATTTCATTGACTTTGTTGATCTTTCCCAAGTGAAAGCTCTCTTTGGAGCCTTCATAGATCCAGTCATCTCACAAATTGAAACTTCCATAGTAGAACCTACTATCCCTCTAGGATTCAATAAAAACACGATTGATCAGAGGAAGATATCTCCCGAAAAAGAACATTGGGACACCCCATTGTCACCTCGAAATGAGCCTCCTAGTATATTTACGTTAAAAATTCAGCTTATATGGAGAGATGGGGAGAAAATGAAGATCACGATGAAGTTATAAATGTTGAAGGAGAAGGGGAAAATCAAACTAAGGATACCTTTGGGTTCCCTATTTTAGACACGATGTAGGATGTAACTATGAAAAACATCCCTCTTTCCTCCTTACCTACTTTCTATGGAAAAAGTAATGAGGACCCGAACACATTCATATTTGAGTTGATATACTTTGTAGGAGTTATAATTATCTACAAGATGCTCACAAACTAAAACTCTTCCCCGCTACACTAAAAGATTCCACCTTGAGATGGTTCATGGGATTAGGAGAATTCACTATTAGGACTTGGAACAGTATGAAAAATTCATTCTTTTGAAAATATCAAGAGTATTGCAAAACCAAGGAATCTCGACATGATATATTCAAAATACAACAACTTGAAGATGAAATCCTGGAGGATTACCTCGAAAGGTTCATTTATACATTACATAAATATAAATATAGCGGCCTTTGAGAAGATGCAGTACGTACACTTTTCCTTTAGGGTATCTCCGACAACTTATTAGAAATTCTTAATCTCATGGAGGCTCACGATATTTCTCATAAAACTTTTGCACAAATCAGTGAGATGTGTAAAAATTATTCTAGGAGTAGGGGGAAAGTTGCAAAAAGTTTTCGAGAGCCTTACAGTAGAAATGTAAGAGGAGACATTCCTAGTTCAGGTGGAGTTAGAAGAGTAGAGTTAGGAAACCTGTTAGAGAAATTCAAAATTGATATCTTAGGAGAAATGGGTTCTCAACTAGATGCTTTACAAGCCAAGAAAAGGCAGGATGAAGAACGAGCAGTAATGAGTATTTTTTTTCGAAGATGTAGAACTAAACATCCCCAAAGGAAATGTCCATTAAACAACATCTCCGTATGTCACATCTATACAGAAGAACACCCAATAGATAACTGCTCCGTATGTCACATATGTACAGAAGAACACCCAACATATAACTGCCCATCCTTTCCTGGGTTGCAAGACATATATAAGAGTGGGGATGTAGCTGAAACATCTAGGAGGCCTCCTTGGAAACCTAGAGATGAACCAACATATCACAACTTTCCACTGCAATCTCCACTCTATTATCCTCCATATCAACCACCTCAACAATGGAACCATTCAAGTTGGCAGAATTGGCCACCCCAGTACCCTCCTCCTCAATTTCCACAACAACAATAATGTCACAAGGATGGAGAGGAAAACCATATCCTTAGTCACAACCTGAACCTGCACCTAATCACCCTTATCCTCAACATCAAACAAATTTACAACAAACTTTGCCTAGATTTATACCTCCAGTTCCTTTTATCACACAACAACCTCATCATTTCCAGAACACAAATCCTCCTCGACTAACATTATTACCTGCGCAATCAATACCTAACCCTAATAATAAACCAACTGAAGCTCTTAATAGCATTGAGTTGCAAACTCTTCCATCATACATTATTTCAACTGTACCTGTACGTGAAATTCAATTACAATCAGGAAGAGTTGTGAATGATAAACCCAAGTCATCAGTCATCATTCATGAACCAAATGAAGAAGAAGAGGATTTGAATGAACCCTTGAATGATGCTATTTTGGAGGATGTGTAAATTCCAAAGATTCTAGTACACACCCATCCTCCACAAGAAACTATTCAGGAGCAAAGAGTTCCTCCATTTCCAAAAAGACTAGTAATAGAAAAACCTGTAGTTCATCCCGAGTACAACATTTTGAATGAATTAAAGAGTATCTGTATTAAAATCCCTCTATTACAAGCTATCAAAGACATACCAATATACAACAAGGTAATAAAGGAGCTATGTATTAAATTCTCAAGGAAGAAGCAAAAGGACCCTCTCACAATTGATGGTATAGGAGAGATGTCTAAATGTATGATATATTAGTCCCGGATTGCAAAATATACAAATCTAGGAGCCCCAGTAGCGACTGTAATTATAACCAACACAACCATAGAAAATACATTGATCGACTTAGGATCCGCTATTAACATGATGACCACCGTAGTTTAAGAAGTTTTATAGTTAGCACAATTTCTTCGACCTACTCATTCCATCCTAGAACTAGTAGACCGTACTAGGGTAAAACTTGTTGGATTCCTAGATGATGTTGTTGTATCAGTAGCCTCATGGGAATACCCCATCGACTTTACAGTCATTAAGTCAAAGAATCCTTCTATAGGGAATCCTATTATCTTGGGAAGACCATGGTTAGCTACCGCAAATGCTTTTATAGGATGTAGGGATGGAGAGATGACAATTTCTAATGGGTTGTTTACACAAAGACTTATTTTATACCCCCGACCACAACCAATAACTAAAAATTCATGGTGGTTAAATTGTTATTTTGGGGAAGAGGAATTTGATGACCTCTCCCTTCCTAGTGATTTCTCCTAGGCACTTCAGGAGCATACCACTGAGAATGTGTTAAATCAATTTTTTTCTTCAACAACCTATATAGATTTCCCTCAATATTTTGCTTAATTTGAATAGATTTTTGGAGATGAGTTTCAAGAGAATATGGCTCTCTCAATGTTTACAGAATTACCTTGTGTCTTCATGATTGAAGATAATATAGGACTCTATACCATACCTTTTGAGGTTGTACCTAAAACATTTCTACATATAAACACATGATTAAGTGAAAACCAACAAGCACAACTACTTAAAGTTCTTCAGAAACAAGATGGAGAATTTGCATGGGAATACAATGATATGAAGGGTATAAAACCTGACACCTGTATTCACCATATTTATATGGATCCAAGCATGTCACCTGTAAAGAAGCCATAGAGGAGGATGAATCCTTCTCTAAAGGATATAGTAAAGAAGAATTAAAAAACTCCTCACTGTTGGTTTCATCTATCCTATATCCAATAGTAAATGGGTATCTCCTTTAGTGGTAGTCCCAACTAAATTCATAGGGAAATGGCACATTTATGTTGATTTTAGGGAGCTAAACAAATATACACTTAAAGATTACTTTTATTTACCTTTTATTGATCAAGTGCTAGATACCCTGTCAAGCCCAACAATATTTTTCCTTTCTTGACGGATATAGTGGTTACAACTAGATTTTAATAGCACCGGAAGATCAAGACAAGACCACTTTTACATGCCCTTGGGGAACATACGCTTATCAAGTTTTTCCATTTGGCCTATGTAATGCGCCTGCCACTTTTCAGCGAGCAGTCTTAGGAATATTTTCTAATCTTATACATGACTATGTGGAGTTGTACATGGATGATTTTATGGCCTATGGTAATACATTTCAAGAAGCCCTCAACAACCTCGATATGGTATTGATCCGACGTGATGAAACGAATTTATCCCTTAGTCATGAAAAATATAAAATGTTACTGATAGAAGGTATAGTTCTAGGACATCATGTTTCCTCCCAAGTAATTAAGGTAGATCCTGCGAAAATCGAAGTAATTGTTGGCCTTCCCTCTCCCAAAACTCAAAAAAAGGTAAGAATATTTCTTAGTCATGCAAGCTATTACTGCCACTTTATTGAAAATTTCACTAAATTATCTGCACCAATGTTTAAATTGCTTACAAAGGACGTAGAATTCTAGTGGATAGAATCTTGTCAAAATGTTTTTGAAATCCTAAAAGCTAAAATATCAGTGGCACCAATACTCAGGGGTCCCAATTGGTCCCTTCCTTTTCACATATCCACCGATGCCTCTAATACGGCCATAGGAGGAGTCCTTGGCCAAAAATAGGGACAAGCACCTTATGCCATTTATTTTATTAGTAAGAATTTTAATCCTGCCGAAATTAATTACACTGTTACTGAAAAGGAATTTTTGGCAGTAGTTTATTCTATTAATAAGCTTCGTCATTACATTACAGGTCATGAAGTTTTTGTGCATATCGATCACTCTACCATTATATTTCTAATGGATAAACCAATTACTAATTGTAGAGTGACTCGATGGTTTCTTTTATTGCAATAATTTAACATTACTGTCATTGATCGACCTAGTAAAGAAAATCTAGTAGCAGATTTCCTTTCCCGTATTCAGCATGAAGAAAGTATTAAACTAGCTGACGACAATTTTCCTGATGAACAACTATTTTTTGTATCTGTTCAAACCCCTTGGTTCACAGATATTGCCAATTATTTAGAAACTGGGAAAATACCAAACCATTTGTCCCCACATGAGAAGCGTCGTATTAGTTCAGAGTTCCAATTATTCTTGGGTTGATAACGATCTCTTCTGCACTGGTCTCGATATTTTTATTCAACGATGCATGCGGGAGGATGAAATGATAGACATCCTCCATTCAAGCCATGATGGACCATGTGGAGGACATTTTCTGATAAGAGAATGACATACAAAGTATTACATTCTGGTTATTATTGGCCAAGCATTTTTAAAGATGCTGCCATATATGTCAAAGGATGTGATAGTTGCCAAAGAATGTAGACCTATGTCATCTGATCAAATTCCCCTACAACCCCAAGTCATGATTGAACCCTTTGAAAAATGGGCTCTTGATTTTGTAGGACCAATTTCTCCCATGTCTCGAAAAAATAAATATATCCTAGTTTGCATGGACTATGTCACCAAATGGGTAGAAGCTAAAGATTTGTTTAGAGCTACAGAGAAATCAATGGTAGAATTCATACATGAAGAAATATTCACCTAGTTTGGTGTACCTAGAGAAATTGTCACAGATCAAGGTACTCAATTTACTTCTAAATTAATGAAAGAACTTACTACAAAATATGGCATCCAACATTGCAAATCTTCACCTTATAATCGACTAATAAAGTATTAGAATCAATTTTAACCAAAACCATTCACTTACATCATAAGGATTGGGCAGATAGACTCCCAGAGGCTTTATGGGCCTATAGGATAACATGGAGAAACACTACCAAACATACCCCCTATGAGTTAGTGTATGGCAAACAATTCCTTCTACCTATTGAATTTCAAGTTAAAACCTTTCGTATGGTAGCACAATTAGGCATGAATTTGGTTGAAGCATAGAAACAATGAATATTGCAGATTAATGAGTTATATGAGATCATACAAGATGCACTCCAAA
Source organism: Pseudotsuga menziesii (assembly GCA_001517045.1). Classification (NCBI taxonomy): domain Eukaryota; kingdom Viridiplantae; phylum Streptophyta; class Pinopsida; order Pinales; family Pinaceae; genus Pseudotsuga; species Pseudotsuga menziesii. Next base: position 537,860 of record LPNX010535294.1, read on the forward strand.
GAACCATGCTAATACATAATTAATGAAAGACATGGCATGATAAATTTATTAAAGAAACACAATTTAATATTGGATATTGGGCACTACTATTCGACTCATGGTTTAAAAATTTCAAAGGAAAGTTAACTACCCATTGGATGGGCCCATACGAAGTAGTTACACCTTTTGACAATGGGTCAGTAAAAATTAAAACAATTGATGGCTCACAAGTTTCCTTTGTAGTAAATGGACATAGAATCAGACATTATCACCAACCGACATCTAAACAGGATTGTATACTGAGTCTTTTGCAGCAGAATGAAATGGAATTAGTCAAAGGGGAAGCTATTCCTCCCGCTCCTGATCCTTGAAAAGTATTTTGTGTTATTATCACTTGTATATATGTAAATATGTGTGTTCTTTGAATAAATAAGAGTCATTCATAATAGATTGTTTATAAGGGACTCTTTTTCTTGTTATTATATATGTATTTATGAATAAATTGAATCATCTAACAAGTGGTTTTGCAGTTTGATTACAAGCATTCTATCTCTATAAGAAACTCATGGAGTATTACTTGGAAAATGGAAGTATGTTAAAACACTCATTAGGTATCTTAACCTTTCTTGGGGTACTTTTGAAATTTGCAGCTTATAGTGAAAATTAAAAATTTACAATCCTTTGTATATCATTCTTAACCAGCTCTTCTATGATTCATATGGTTTTTGGTATTTTGATTCAGACATGTATATTTCTGATTTATTTTTTGAACAGTTGCTTGACAGACCTACTTTCATTATCATATTTTTTTCACATTCTCATCTTACACCTATTATGATTACTAGTTCATCTTATGTTTGTTATCAAAACTTGTCTCTCATATATTTTGGTGATAATTCAAGAGTAAGTAGAATTTTTGTCTGTGGAGAACATTACTTTTTATGAAGAAGAAGGACTGTAAAGTTAAAGAATAGCTTTAAGTTATTCTCTTTTGGCATGGTCTATGGTTATGGCCATTATGAAATTACTTATAAGTTATTTTAAAAAATTGAATTATGTGTTTAGAAAGACTTAGCACACTCTAGTACCAATCAACTTCCATATATTTAATATCATTATACAAGGCAAACCTGCTAGAGTACTTAAGAGGCTTGCTGGTAGGGGATCAATGATAAGTAAAAACTCAAAACACGGAAGCTCGATAAATGCAAGTAAACCCATCGGGGTACTAAACAGGCTCACTGGTAGCGGGACTATGCTTGCATGGTACCAAGGTAAACTCGTCAGGGTACTGAACAGGCCTGCTGGCAATGGGGAAATACCTGGTAAAAGAGATCTAGATAATGCACTACTATGCACATAGTTCGTAAAACAATGATAATATAAAGAAATGTTTTTAGAATTTAGGAATAAACATGTCAGAGCCAATTGTTTAACATGTCGCTTGAGAATGGCTATAATTTGGGTTTGAACATGGCCATCTAATTCAACATATACCTAGGATGTCATTATCCTAGAAATGATACCCATAGATTGTAAATCTCACATACTTCGGGGTAAACTTAAATATTTTGTGATGACAGGATATCTTTAAAATGAGGCATAGATGACTAGCTTTTCGTGTGGCATTCTTTTGGTTAAATTATTATCATTCAAGCAGTCTTTATAAGCGTTGTTATATTTTTCATGAATATTCATATCTGAATCATTTCCATTTACTAGCTAGTTTTTTTCTTTTTCTTACAAAATAATAAACAGAATAATAGAACTCTTTAATTTTTATTTTCTGGAACAATCAATTCTTCTCTCTTCTATGGCTTGAGGACATGCCATATATTTGGTTTGGGGGGAAGGATTGGGAAAATTAAATTGTTTTTATTTTTCATTATTTATGATAGATCTATTTATCTTTGACAAATGTGAAGTGTTTTTAGGATAATATAAGCAGTGGAACTTGATTATAGCATGAAACATATTTTACATCAAAATCAATATGGAGAACTATATGAAGAATCAAATGAAGGTCCAGATGAAATACCAAATAACGATATGAATAAAACATTGTAATATTATAGCACTTATAATTAAAATTTGATAACCAACTTTTGTTTTTTGGAAAATATTTTTTTTACCCTCATGTGGATGCTTAGAAATTCTTCTTATCATTTCATTATTGACAACATTATCCTCTTACCCAATCATGCATCTAAATGATCAAACGACCAATTTTATTGATTATAAATGCGATTTATACTTTTCATGTCATATGTTCAAACTGTCCAAAGTTTTACTTTAGACATGGTTGAATTAATTTTAAACCTTATGAACTTACTCACTTATGTATATGCCTGTTACTAGCTCACGTCTCAAAATTCACTATGACAATGTGATCTGTTATCTTTCTTTTTGTTCAGTGGGACCTAACATTTCTCTGGTTTGGGGGAATGTTGATCCTAGATTTGTTATCATTTTTTACGAATAAATTACTCATTTAAACATATGTTTTATTATATTTTTTCATATTTAATGTCACGAAAATCACTATTCAACCCAGGTATGTATGAATTTAAAGTTTATATAAAATCCATTTATTATTATCATTTTATGATTTTATTAATTAAAATTGAGATTATTGAAGCACATTTGATATATTAATTGATTTGTATATTTGTTTGCAGGTTATATAACATTTTTGGGACAAATTAATAATAAGTACGCATTCAACTTTCCATGCGCACAGCACGTCCATCTCAACGCCCAACTCGTCATCCAGCTCACTGCGTGAAACTCATTGGTAGTTTTCTAGGTGTTAAAATGTGTTACTACAGGATTTAGTCCTGAAGTGCACTAGAAAACAGACATTTTGTTTGTCCTATATCTGCGCCCAACATATCCAGCTCACGGTCCAGCTCGCTGTTACGCTTTCCGTCCAAATCGCTAACCAGATTACATGCTGTTGATAATTGATTTTAGACATTAAAACATGAAACAGTTCTGCAAATGACCTGTTGTCCACGCATCTAGGTAATGAACCTTGCTTCTCAATGATCCGCCAGCTTGCATCCTCCTTCATTGACACCTCACCAATAGACCACACATTGGGTTGATGTATTATCCCATGTTCTAGAAAACGTGCTCGTGCGCTCTCCTCTGCTCGCCACCAGTCCACCTGTTGCACTAATCAAGGAGCTGTGCGTCACATCTGAGAACCATTTGAAATGGAGAAGGAGCTTATGCATTACACTGTCCAATGAAGAGAACTAGACTTATGCTGAAGAAGAGAGGATGACTGTGTGTTGGCCTGTGATTTGTTAGATGCCTTTATGATTGACTAAATCTAGAGAGTCGTCGACCACGAAAGGGTCGACTTGCTCATCTCTGTAAACAACTATATATACCATCCTCTACGTGAGAGCTCAGTTAGTTCGTAGTTTTATCAGTTCATGCTTTTATTTGTTATTGAGCACATTGTAACTCAGTTCCATTGTTTGAATAAAGAGCTGTATGCTTTGTTTTTTACAATTCTGTTTGAGTAGAAGTTAGCCAGGCACCACCCCTGATTGCTGAGAGGGCCCCTCATTAACCCGAGGTTTCTTTCTTTCATCTTTTCTGTTGTAGTTAGTTTTGTTTCTAGTTAATTTTATTATTTCATTTTCTTCCTGTAATGCATTTTATTTCTAGAATTAAATAACTAGATTGTGCGCATAGTTTTCTTTCAAATTTACTTTCAGTTCTTTCATTTCCAGTTTATGGTTCAGTATTTGCAATTAGATAGATAAGAATTTCAGTTTTGTTTATTTCCTTTTTGTTTCAAGTTTATGCAATTTAAATTTCAGTTTTTTTATTAACATGCAATGATTTCTTTATGTTCATGAATTTGTTTAAGTTCATTTCACTGTTAAATTTTCTTAATAAGTAGGTTTACTTATTGTCTTTATGCATTAGATTTACGTCTACATGAATTCAGCTGAAGATTAAATCATTTAGGTTGATTTTTGTCATTTTAACTATGCAGACTGTCATTCAGATAACTTGTTTAAACTATCGTTCGGCCACCCCTTTTAGACCTACAGTTCATTCTGTCATTCAGTGCATAGTTTTGTTTTTAGTGTTTGTAATGTGTTTTGAGATTGTTTTCAGTTATGTTTCTTTAATGTTTGAAGTATGCTTTGACTGAGATAGTTGGATGATAGTTTTATTTAACATTGAAGTTAAATTTAGAGTGTTTTAGGTTATTTATTAAAATTTACCTTACTTATTTTTTACCTTGAATATGTGTTAAGCTATCTTATGTTTTGTTTCTTGAATTTGTTTCTGATTTCTTTACCGATGTATTGTTTTGTGTTTATGATTTTGTATTGATTTATCCATTTGCATGTAAATTTCAGTATTGTATGTGTTATCCTTAGTATGTTTTTAGGTTATTCATTTTTCATTGTGTGATTACTTAAAGAGACTTGTAGGACATAATTCAAAGATATTCCTATTAAGTTTTCTACTTGTTTCTTTCTATTTAATTTTCTCTATTAAGTTTTGTATTTGTTTCTTTTTATTTAATTTTCTTTATTAGGTTTTCTACTTGCTTATTAATTAGGTCTTCCTTGCATCTTAGTTTCCAATTTAAATATTAGTTGTTAATAGTATCTTTTTCAGTTTAAAGTTATTTACTTATAGAATAAATTGTCAATTATTTAGTTTAATATTTTGTTCTGGTTCAATTACCTTAATAATTGAATTCTTAGGAGTCTGACTCGATTTTTCATTTTGAAAGATCTTTCAATTTTTTGTTTGTTAAAATATTTCCATGACACCATAGGAACCCCTATACCTTTGCATATATTTTGTGTCAACTCTAATCCTACCAACCACGGTTGATAATTAAATATTAGGTGAATTAATCTAGACATTATAACACCCAACATGGATCAAAGTGCATCCATTGCACCTTTATCTGTATGATGGCTCAGTTCCAAAGCAATGTTACCTTCCTATTTGGGATGCATAGTGGATCTATTTGGAATTCTCCCCCAGTTTCCACCTGAATCACATACTAATAAATCACATGGTTAGGATCATGTACATATTTGTTAAGCAAAGAAACATGAAAAACATTATAAGTTCTACTGTTAGCAGAAAATGTAGTTCTATATGTAGCTGGTCCTATCCCTTTAAGCACTTCAAATGGCCCATAATATATTGCATAGAAATTGGCACAACTTCCAAGTTTCAAGGAACTCTTCCTTGGAATCACTGTAAGGTAAATATGATCCCAAACACTTAATTGTCTTTGCACTCTATTCTTATATACATAGATTGTATGTCTATCTTGGGATACCTTTAAATTCTTCCTATTTTTGCAATTTCTTGTTCAATTTCTTTAAGTAATTATGACCCAAGTAAAGTTATGTTTACTAGATTATCCCATGTCAGTAGTGTCCTACACTTTTATCCATACAAATCCTCAAATGGAATCATGCCTAGCAAAACCTACTATCCATTGTTATATGCAAACTCTACCAAGTGTAGATAATCTTCCCACTTGGATGGCCCTGTCCATCACATATATGTGAAGCATGTCTGTAAGAACTGATTTACTCTTTCAGGTTTCCATTTGTTTGTGGATGGTAGGAAATGCTAAAGTTCAGTTGTGTACTAAAATATGCAACAAAAAAATAGAAATTTGAAGTAAATTTGGTATCCCTATTTGAAATTATTGCATTAGGCAATCCATGCAATCTGAAAAGTTTCTTCATTAAAATATTTGCAATGGTATCTATTGTATATGTGGATTTAAATGATATAAAATGTGCTTCCTTCACGTTTGCTTAGACAATTTATCCACCACAAACATGATGGAATTATTTTGTCTCACAATCATTGGAAAACCTGTAGTAAAATCCATGAAAACTACTTCCCATTTCAATTATGGAATTGGAAAAGGATGCAAAAAAATTGTTGGGTGTTGATGCCCAACTTTCACTTGTTGGCATTTCATACATCTTGAGATATAATCAGTAATATTCTTTTTCATCCTTGGCCAAAAATATTGTTTCCTAGATGTAGCAATTGTTTTTTGGTATCTTGGGTGACCTAAATTCATCTGTAATAATTCTCCTCAAGTCTGCCACATTCGGAATATAAATTATGTTTTCATATATAGAATTCCATCCTCTTCTAAATGATACCCTTCATATCTCTTTTCAAAATTATGTTGATGTAATTTATCTTTTATTTGCACATATAATTCATCTTCAACAAGATGATTTACAATTTGCTTCCTTAAATATGATTGGGAAGTACTAATGGTTACCACATCCATTTCATGCATCTTTCTACTGAGTTCATCAACCACTTTATTTTATTTCCCTTTTATGTGTTTGATTTCAAAATCAAACTCACATATAAATTTCAGCCATCTAGCTTTCCTGGTATTTAACGTTGCCTACTCAAATAAATATTTCATAATATAGTGGTATGTCCTAAGATCAATTTTTTTGCTTGTTAAATAGTGCCTCCACTTCATTAAAACATGCACTATGGATGCAAGATATAGATCATGGGTAGAATAATTCTTTTCATGCCCTTTCAATTTATAGACTCATAACACACCACATGATTGTATTGCATAAGGAATCTTCCAAGTTCCTGCTTACATGCATTTGCGCACACCACAAACTCTTTTTCTGGGTTTGCAATTTTTAGAATTGCATCACTTGTGAAAAAATTCTTTAACAACTGGAAGCTTTGTTCACATTCCTATGTCCACTCAAATTTTATGCCTTTCTTTTGCAAAGAAATGATTTGGTGTGGAACCTTGGATACTTATTCGATGAACCTTCTATAATAACCAACAAAATCCATAAAATATGCCACATCTATCACATTCCTTGGAGTTGGGGTATTCATAATGGATTTAATCTTTTCTGGATCCATTGATATTGATTCCTATGAAATAACGTGACCCAAACAATAAATTTGTTTTTTATTAAAATCACATTTGCTTATGTTTGCATACAACTTATTCTCCCTTAACTATTGCAAATCCATCCTCAAATGTTCCTCACACTCCTTTTCATTCCTAGAATAAATAGAAATGTCATATAGAAAAACAAGCACAAACTTGTCCAAATACATGCTTAAAATGCTATTGATGAGACACATCAACGTAGCTGGTGAATTAGTGAGACCAAATGGAACCACCACAAACTCATAGTTCGCATATCTTGTTCTAAAGGTTTTTTTGTCAATGTGTTCATCCTTGATTCTTACCTAACAATAAGCAAACCTCAATTCAATTTTCAAAAATAACTTTTCCCCTCTCTCTTGATCAAACATATTTTCAATTCGAAGGGATGGCTATTTTTTCCACTATCACTTTAATCAGATTCCCTTAATAAATACATAACTTGAGTGTTCCGTCTTTATTTTTCACAAACAATACAAGTGTTGTCCATGGAAACAAACTTGGATGAATGTACTTATTTTCCATCAATTTTTGCAATTGCATTTTCAGATCTAGTAATTTTGTGTTGGAATATATTAAACCCACTAATAACTTAGGATAAAATAATTAATCATTATTTGATTAATTATTCACCCACTAGATTAATTAGTTGGCATCCACTTGCACCTTAAAGTCAATACATTCCATCTATATCCTAGGAATGATTTATTTCTGATTTTGGGTTGATATTGACCACCTTTTGACCATATAGAATTAATATACATCATATTCTACTTTATTCTTCTTTATTCTACTTTTCCTGCTTTTCTGTGGATATGGTAAAGCTAGTCATACTAGGAAACTGGGCCCTTTTGTTGCCAACCCATCCTTCATGAATTTTTCTCCATTTTATAGGATTAGCATGTTTTTTCCATCTCTTTGACAAATCACTCATGATTTTTCCAATTTGTAAGGTCCTTGATAGATTTGGGAAGTGCTTTAGCCACCTATGGGGGTTTGCTATATTTTGGTAAGTCATCCTTTTTGAGCTTTATGAGTTGTCTCCATACAACGCGATTTTCCTATGAGGGATGTAATATTTATGTACACTATTATTCATCATTTTTCAATGGAAGGATACACACCAATATTCATCTCTTCATTCATGTGATTTAGTCTATTTTCTTCTCTCTATTTTTCTTGTGTATGCTTATGAGAATTATTAGTAGCAATATCTATTTTCTATGCTTCTTCTTAGCATCATTTCTCATAGCATTGATCTATTATTTCTACATGGTATCAGAGCTACAAGGATCACAACCTTTCAATATTATACATGGTATCATAGCAGCAAGGTTGATCAAGTTCTACAGAGTTAAGGAGCGCATCCAGTCTCCTATCCCTCTCTGAAGAAGAGCTTGTCTAGCTTACAAGATTTTATCCTAGTTTATTTTTGTAGGTTGCAGATAGTATCTCCTAGAGCATATCAACAACTTCTATATGGATTCAAAATCTCCTCTACTATCTCCTTTCAACTATGCTGATTGGAATCCCAAGATGAGCTCATCCTTGAAGAGGCAATGTCTCTTTGTTGTCTCCATTGGTGCCTTGAGAAAATATGGGTCTTATGAAGAGAATATTGATTGGATAAATAATTTTTATAGAGCTTCTGGAATTATTTGTTTGAGAATGTCTCCAAATATACATCATCTCATAGATTTTGTTGAGTATCCATTTGAGATTTGGAAGAATTTGGACAAAGCTTTTGGTTTGCGGGAAATAGAAGATGAAGCATGGAGCGAACCCAACATATCCTCTTGTTCTCTCTCTCAAAATTTCTTGGCCTCTACATACTCTAATGAATTTTATCATGATGAATAATTTTCTCATACAGTTCATGTTGCTGCCACTCTCCTTGATTTGAATGATTCCTCCTTCAATGAAGAAGCAAATATTGAAGAGCCATCTTTTTCTATGTCTCTTGAAGTTGATTTTTCTTGTTGTGATACTATTGATGAAAAATAAGTAACATATGGAGATTCTATTGATATTGATAATGATCCTGTCACCCATTCATTTTTCTCTATATCTCCTATCTTAGATTCTGAGATCTATGTGCCTGACTCTTCACACTTTGTGCATACCTCTCTCACTGATGGTGCACAACCCAGTGATTTCTAGGATGTTTTCTTAGAAAAATAAAGCCTTATTTCTGTCATAACACTTACCTTACTTGATATAATGTGCTTCATCATCTCCTCCTTTGTTCTTGGAATCATTTCTTAGAACCTCCTTGAAGATTGTGAACATCTCATTCTTTCCTCCTTTCATACAGAGGATTCATTTCTAGTGTATTCCCATGAGTGTACTGATGTTATTATATGTGATCCTTTGGATTCTGATTTAGAATAATATTTTCAGGTTTATACACATATCATACCACCATACATACCATCTACAATACCTTCGAATAACCCTAAGTCTATACAAATCCCAAGTTCACTAGTTGATTCCTCATTGGTCTCTTATGCAGTGATATCTATCTTACATGGTTTGAAGTCCTTCCTATCTTTGAGTTTTTGGTTATCCATGACCTTAGTCATATTTGGAATAATATTAAGCATGTTTGGATCTATTCTAAACACTTATGCCCATCCATCATTCATATTTTTACACCTATCAGTTTTCCCCAGTTGCTCATAGTTTTCCTAGTCTAGCCCTATATCCTCATGAGCCATTGAATTATTTTTATTTGCTGTTCCATATGCTAATTTTGATGATATACTATATTTTTATCATCCTCATATTAGATCTAGAAAGGTGCTCCATCAGATTGGAAGATTCACATGTGATTCACATCATAATTTTGCAGCTATTCAGGGAATTGGGTGTGAAATAAATTGTTGTAATTTTTGTACTCTTCGGGAAGGAGTATGCACATATATATTTTTCATTTCATATTATGTTTTCAGATCAGAGTTTGACAGTAGAAAGAAGCATTCAGACAATGCTCCTACTTCATCAATTGATGAGATACAAGGAGTCTCTACTCTTCCTTCTTGCAGGTTCTACACTCTAGCGCATGATCATGGAGTTGGTGATTTATTCAGAAATTCCTTCATCCATAAGTAGTTAATTCATATCATTAAAGTGAATATGAAGATATGTTGAAGACATATTTAAAATTTTGTGCATTTTCCTATTTTGAGGGAGGATTTTCCCCATGTGGTTTTTCCTCTTTCCTCACTTTTCTAGACATAATAATTGTTAAAGAGTGACAATAGCCTTGTTTATGGGCCCTATATCCATCCATATTTTTTGTCATACCTTCATAAACACAGACTTATAAGCCTGGTGTTGGAATATATTAAACCCACTCATAACTTAGGATAAAATAATTAATCATTATTTGATTAATTATTCACCCACTAGCTTAATTAGTTGGCATCCACTTGCACATTAAAGTCAATACATGCCATCTATATCCTAGGAATGCTTTATTTCTGATTCTAGGTTGATATTGACCACCTTTTGACCATCCATAATTAGTATACAACAATTTACAACAGAGCCTTCTTTATTCTTCTTTATTTTGCTTTTCATGATTTTCTGTGGATAAGGTAAAGATAGTCAAACTAGGAAACTGGGTCCTTTTGTTGCCAACCCATCCTTCATGAATTTTCCTCCATTTTCTAGGATTAGCATGTTTTTTCCATATCCTTGGCAACTCACTCATGTTTTTTCCAATTTGTGAGGTCCTTGATTTGGGAAGCGCTTTAGCCACCTATGAGGGTTTGCTATATTTTGGTAAGTCATCATTTTTGAGCTTTATGATTTGTCTACATACAACTCGATTTTCCTATGAGGGATGTACTATTTATGTACACTATTATTCATTATTATTCAATAGAAGGATACACACCAATATTCATCTCTTTATTCATGTGATTCAATCTCTTTTATTCTCTCTACTTTTCCTATGTATGCTTGTGAGAATTCTTATTAGCAAGATCTATTTCCCGTGCTTCTTCTTAGCATCATTGATCATAGCATTGATCTATTATTTCTACATTTTTTTGTACTCATTTTGTAAGCTGTCTTAGAAATTGGCACAAGTCCAGGAACAATATCAATTGTGAAATCAACGTGCTTCTTTGGAGGAAGTCTTGAAACTTCATTGGGAAACACGTCCCTGAATTCTTGCAAAACATGATGATCCTCCATCCTGGGAATTTCATTTTATTTTTTATCCAATATGTGTTGAATATAATTAACAACCTTTCCTACAAAAATTCTTCAACTGCATGGATGAAATATTCTTATAAGAAACTACCTTCAGAATGTCTTTTACAACCCTTAGGTTTCTTTCCTCATAAATGGATTCAAAAGTTTTTTTGTAGCACTCAAGTTTAACTCTATGTGCTTCCAACCAATCCATCCCAATGAGAATATATATTATCCCAGTGGAAAAATATTTAGATTTTCACAAGTGGGTAGTCCATCCATTTTTTATGGACATTTCTCCACCAATTCACTAACATTTCTCTTTGTTTTTGTGGCTAGTTGGACCATCCATGATTTACTATGCTTGGTTTTCTTAAAAGCACAAATCTCAAAAATTTTAGGACTAATATAATTGTGAGTAGATCCATGGTAATTCAAAATAGAAATAGATTTCTTAGCAATTTTACCTTCAACATCAACCACGGTTGATGGATGGTCTTCTTGGAATTCCTATAATGTTGCATAAATCCTAGGGATAGTCCTTGCCACTTGACCCACAATTTCAACTTCTTTAATTTTATGAACTTGCTTTGCACTCCCATTCCATTATGGAAAATATGTAATCAAATGGTCCTCTCCACATCCCCAACACTAAAGTGGCTCTTTTGGTTCTCTTGGATCTCTTGGATTTTCTCCCATCATCGTAGTTGGCTTTGCCACACCTTGTGGTGAATGCCTTGGTTGATTTCTAAAATGGTGAGGCTTGAACCCATTCTCCATTTGGTAAAACTTATCATTTTTATTTTCCTTCCATGCCTTTTTGAATTCTGGCCTTCTCTTGTCTTTATCATAACAATACTTGGTCTTTCTTAAGGTCTCATTTAGATTTTTAGGTTCATCAAACTCAACTCTATCTTTGTAGGATTGAAACAACCCACTTAGAAAATGTTGAATTTTTACTTTTTCATCCTTGATATAATTTGCATATCTCAGTAGCTCCAATAATTTATTTGCATATTCCTCCATATAAATTTGGCCGAATTTCATCTCATGGAATTATTTATTTTTTCAATCATAGTACCTATTAGAGAGGTACTTTTTTTTGAAGCACTTATTGAACTGCTTCCACACAATATTTCTTTCATTGATATTCTTCAATTGTCTAAGGTGATCCTATCATATAAATTATCCTCCATTCATATTGAATATAGACACTCTTGATTTCATTTTTCTTGAGCAATCTTAGACATGGAAATAATTCCTCATCCTAAGAAACAAAGCCTCGGCTTCTTGACCAGATCTTACCTCAGCATCAAATGAAGGGGGTTTTTCTTTTCTAAATTCTCCACATAAGTTTTCCTTGGAAGATATATTTCTTTTCTTACTATGGGATGAATATATTCATCCTTCAGTGGAATATTTAGAGTCAGATGAATCACTAGAAGATATTTCTAGAGTACATGTCTCGCCTATAGAAATGATTCTTGAACTACAAAAAATCTTGTGGGAATACCCCTTGAGCTACTCCCACTCTTTATTCATTTTTTTTAGTGATGTCCATAGTTAATATTCCTCCGAATGTATGCCAAACTTTAGATCATAGCTACATTCAACTTATTCTTCTCTTCTTGAACTCTATTGGGCCTCTCATTGTTTGGTTTGTAACTTTGTAGTTCCAGCCTCAAGATCCTCATGGTTTATCCAATATCTGGGGGAGTCACTTGGTTTATTATACCATTTTTCTCTACATTATCAACCTATATATTTTCTCCCATGGAATTTTTCTCAACTTCATAAGGATCTTGTGCATAATCCATGGTGATGATCTTCTTGGCCCAATTAAGACCAAATATTTCCAGACTACACTATTTTGAATGATAACCTTAAATGTATTTGATATAATTCTGAATATGAAAATTCCCATTAATATAAATACATTTGTGATATTTATAAAATTCTTATAAATTCAAAAGTCATTTTTCATGTATTTTGGAAAATACCCATATTGGCAATTTCTTTTGTCTAATTATGACTATATGAACTTTTCTGATAAGGTTATAGAAACATATGAGTCACCAATTTAGAATTTGACTTTGCACAACTGTTCCTCTTTGGATAGGATAATATTTCTAATGACTAAAGCATTCCCAATTCTAATTTCTGAGCACAAAGTTACAATCCTTCAAAATTGTCAAATTTACCCAATTTCTATACTTTTCTTGTAGGTTCATTTAATTCAAAAGGGCAACATTAGACACTTGTAGAAAATTATCTATGGGGAATTAGAAATAATTCTCTGAATTAGAAATAATTCTCTATTGTCCTAGAAAATAGACATGACAAGGATTACCCAACAATTTTCAATTCTCCGATCTGTTGCTCCGTTCACCTTCTCCGAAATTCTAGAATTAACTGCTTTTGTCTTTTTCCACCTTCTCCAAACTTAAAATTTTTTGTAGTTCTATAACACCCCCTCATAATACACAATTCAATTAATTTTATATTGTTCAAGTAGCTATGTTTAAACTACAAATATAAATTTTTTTATTTGAAAAAATAATAATGGGGGTCAAGGGGGATTTCTCCCTTGTGACCTTTCTACGCAGCTGTAGGGTAGGTCAAGACAATGCCTAATTTTTTTTGTAAATATATTGATTCCGTGTAATTTGGTGCATAATAATAGTGCCATTTTTATTCATGTGGAAGGGTTCTAATTTGTCTTGAAACGTGCTATTTATCCTACCTGTCACCTCATGGTGTGACCATGTCACCCTCCACTAGTTTCCAATCACCACATTTCTCAATCTTGAGCGTGACTGTACTGGAAGTCTTATCATTACTAGCAGTGGTAATGGGTCTCTATGAAAGATTTTTTTGGAAATCACTTGGGGATTAATTATCAATAAAAAAGTGATACATTTTCAGGAGATTTCATCCTAATGACTTGTTCGCCTATCATTAAATTGTTGGTGTGCTATGAGCCATAGTAGTTGATATTCCCTATCACGGATGGAAAGATATAGATCCACCTATTTTTAACCATCACATAAGTTTTTGAGGCTCTATCAACTACAGCTGTTGATCTTCTCTAACTCCCAAAGGTTAAATCTTCATCTGATAAGCCTTTGGTTCCTTTTCTTTGGTCGCATGGTATGTCGGATCTAGCACTAGGGTGTTAAACCTTTACAAGCCCATAGGTTGAATTCTAGTGCTTCGATTCCAATGTGGCTAGTATAAATCATACTTTCGACCCACATGGCTCCTCTACATCACCCATCCATGTGGCATGGTTGGGAACCACTTAAAAATTCCAAAATTTTTGAACTTTCAAAATTTTTTAAAATTGCACATAGCTCTAATTTGCTAATGAAGGGACTATTACCAAATTAACCCTGGCCCCTTATTCATCACTTAAGAGGACCCAATATCCACATAAGCATTTCCACTACTAACTGCAAATTTCAAAAAATTCCCTTAGCCAATCTACCCCTCTCGCTAGTAAACCATTGATTTATAACCCACAACTTTGTTAGAATATGATCAAATGATTAAACCATGGGTTTTTCATATGGAAATTTCATCTATAAATCATTTTCTTTCTTATAAATGTGAATTTCTAGCCCATACAACTCTCATTTTGCAACCATAATATTTGATACCACTCTGTAACATATCCATCCCTCAATATGACTAATTAGAAGGGACATTAACTAAATTCAGGATTCTAAATCTTTCTCATAACCATAATTATAAATTTATAACAATAAAAATATGTGTGCAAATGCATAATAAAAATTCATAGTGGAAATAAACTACATCCACATACATAAAGCATACATTTACAAGCACAATCATTACTATCATCAATTAAAACATTGCATATTTGAATACAAAAGAATGCTTATCTTTAACAAATAATATCTAAGCAACTGGATATCTAAGAGCCATTTTCCACCCAACTATAGGAACTCTATCCAACATATACTAATCCTATTGGGAGGCCACCTCCAAGTTGGTCTATGAGGACATCGCAACAAAGGAAACACCTGTAGGCTTATCTCTCTCATCCCACCACCCATTCTGCTCTGTATGCCTAGCCAAAATCTCATCTAGATAACTATGGGGATCTCACTAAGCCATCACATCCATGGAACTCCTTCTAGATGCCCCAAATAACACAATGAAGGAATCTCCCTTCATTGATCCACAATTCCCTCATAGATCCAACCCTTATAGTGCCTACCAATGTGTGTAGTAAGACATTAGAGGAAATTTGGGGTCTAAAATGGGCCTCCTAAGAAAAATAATAAAATAATAGTTAAAATAATAAAATAATAGTTATTAATTTTGGAGGAAGAATGAAAAAAACTACTTTTTGTGTTCGTATTTTCGACATATCTCCCTATGCTTTTACAAAAATTCTGAGCGGGAGAGCTTGTTGGATGTGAAATTTAATTCTGCATCTAATGAGTACCCATACTGCATACTTTTGACGGACCCCGCTACCCCAAAAACAAGAAATACCTGAAAAAACATGATGATGACATCATCATCACGTTTTTTCAGGTATTTCTTGGTTTTGGGGTAGCATAGTCCATCAAAAGTATGCAATGTGGGTACTCGTTAGATGCATAATTAAAATCCACATCCAATGAGCTCTCCCGCTTAAAATTTGATTAAAAACACATGGAGATATGTCGAAAATACAAACAAAAAGAGTAGTTCTCTTTTATGACAAATATGTCTATTCAACCACTATGGTTGACTCATTTTATTGAAATTCTATTGGTTCTTGAATTCCAACTCACAAAATTTATTGTTGGCACGTTTTCTTATAAGGCCCATTTTAGACCCCAAACTTCCTCTAATGGTCCAACTTGTTGTATGTTATTGGAGAACCTCCTGCAACATTAATTCATGGATTCTCAAGCACCCAAAAGAATCAGAACTCAATGGGTAAGGGTTCCTAACTTTCCCAACCTCTATGCTCACCTACAACTATCTATTTCTCCTTCAAATTTGCAGCCATGTCCCTAAATTTGAAAATTTGGGTTGTACACCCTCTCCATATTGGTCATGAACAAATAGAAAACTCTATGTAGTGTAGAATTTTGCATGAGAGAATGATGGAATGAGTGTTGAATCCGAGGGATATGAGATGATGGTGAAAATACAAATAACATAACTTATAACCATAAAATAAAAGGACTTCCAACAACTGACAAAAATGTCACCACCTCCATGCTTCAATAACTATGTGGACTACCTTTTCCCTCAAACTTCACGTATGCATTCAATGATTTGGATTAATAAATTCATACATTACCAAATCCCTTGTTGATGGATCTAGTCCCTTTCACAAAGTATTATTGAAAACATTAACTAATGTTATATATTTTGAGGGTACTAAATTGTATTATCTCAATCTTACCTTTATGACTTCCAGAGAAATCTCTATGGTGAATCTCTCTAGCTTGATGATATTCTGTAGATCCTCCATACATTGTTATATTGGATTGGGTGTATCTATCTCTCCCAAAGTAGGTAGATGACATCTTTGAATTTCCCTCTCTTCTTCTTGGAAGAGATGGGTGTGTTTTCTACAAGATCCTTTAAGGTTGTGAGTCTAATTTAGTGCATGTTGACTTGCAGTTGACCGATGTTACTACTATGAAATCTATTTCTTAATCATATTTAGAAAATAATCAAGTACATCCTTCTCTACCTCCTACCATTTATCATTTTTTCAAACCCCATCTGTATACCTTCCTATGGATAATTTAGCACTTTCATCTTTTCAAAAAAAATATTTCTACAATCTACACTCTTGAAATTCTAATATCTTTAAGTACAAAGTTCTTTGTATTGCGTTTAGTTTATCCTATACTACCATAGCACAAGATTTAAACTCTACCAGGTTGACTATTTCATCCTAGTCATACTTCACTTCATGCTCCAACAACTTATTCTCTTCATGGCTTCCTGCAACTCCATTATACCAAACATATCGTACAACTTGATGCGAACTCTCGAGAGTTCTCATTTTTTATAGATTTCATATTTAACCCAAAAATAAAAATTGGTGCTACTAGTAGCACCTTTTTTCGGGACTAAAATTATGACGTTTTAGAAACCCTAGTTGGTGTCAATGCAATACAAATCTTAAATCAACCATGAATAAAAAAGTGTTGCTACTAGTAACACCTTTTTCTGCGGGGCTAAAATTACAAATTTTTTAAAAACCATGTCCAGTGTCGGTGTAATCAAAACCCAAAATCAACCCCCAAATTGAAACATGGTTCTATCGATTCCACCCCTTTCCTCTGTCAGGTTAAAATTGCATTCATTTGAAAACCATACACAACATCAAAAAAATATTTTTTTCTTTTAAATAACTTTTTAAAAATAGATCAATTTAAAAAAAATTAAAAATCTAAAAAATTAAAGGTTGAATAAATTTGAAAAAGGAAGAAAGAAAATAATAAAATGTCCTTTTTTCAATAACTTTTAAATTTAAAAACAAACATAAATATGGAAGAAAAAAAGTTATAGAAATTTTTGTTTAAATAATTTAAAAAAAATAAATTAAAAAAAAAGTTTAAAACCATTTAAAAACTTAAAAAACATCATTGAATTATGTTTTAAATATAACTAATTATAAATAAGCAAAAATAAAATTGAACAATATTTAAAATTTAAAAAATAAAAATAAAAAGTATTATCAAAAAATTTTAAAATTAAAAATTAAAATAAAAACAAAAAAATGTCCCAACCTATCCCATCCATCTCTCTATCTCCCTTCCCTATGTCCCTCCTTCCTCCTCCCCCTCCCCTTCCCCGTAACTACGCACCCCATACCCCATCTTAGATGTCCCCTCTCACACCCCTCTACCCCTTGCACCACCCCACATCCGCTGCCTCATAACCCCTTCCTGCTATCCTCTCCTCCAGTTCCCCAGGTTTCAACTACTCCCTCTCGTCACCCTTCCCTCCCTTAGATGAAAGCTACTCCCTCTCGTCACCCTTCCCTCCCTTAGATGGCAGCTACTCCCTCTCATGTCCCTTCCATCCCCTCCACTCCCGCTAAAGGCGATTATTGAGCCATTGCCGAGGGGAGGGGTTGGAGGACATAGGGGTAAGGGGTGGTGGGGAGGGGAGGGGAGGGGTTGATGCAGGTGGCATATGGGTGTGAGAGAATATAGGAAAGACATGGAGAGAGGTGTGGTTGATGGGAGGAGGGAGGGGATGGGGGAACAAGGGAGGCAAGGTGTTGGTGGGAATGATTTTTTTACTTTTTACTTTTTTATTTTTAAAATTTTTTAATTTTGCAATCTTTTTAATTTTTAATTTTTAATATTTTTCTCTAATTGTTTTTTAGTTTTACAATTAAAATTTTTTAATTTCTTTTAAATGTTTTTAAAAAAAAAATTTAAACTTTTTTTTCTTTAATTATTTTTTAATTTCTTAGAAAAAACTTTTATTTATTTATTTATTTCTTATATTTTGTTTTTATTTTTTTGTATTTTTTTGTTTTTTTTCTAAATTTAATATTTGTTATGTTTTTATTTTTTTCTTTTCTTTCTTTTTTTTTTATTTTGTTTTTTGTTTTTTAATATTTTTTATTTTTTAATATATTGTAAAAAAATGGACTTTTTATTTTTTTTCAAATTCAATTATTTTTTATTTTTTAGATAATTTTTTTAAATTGAAATATAACTTTTTTTAAAGTAATTTAAAATAAAAATAAATAAATAAATATTTTTTTGATGCCGTGCATGGTTTAGAAATGAATTCAATTATAACCCAACTGAGTAAAGGGGTGCCATCAGTAGCACCACTTTTTGATTCGAGGGTTGATTTTGGGTTTTGATTGCAACAACAATGAACATGGTTTCCAAAACGTCATAATTTTAGACCCCAGAAAAAGGGTGCTAATAGTAGCACCACTTTTTGATAATGTGGTTAATTTAGGGATTTTATTGAATCGAGACCAGCCGATATTTCTAAAAAGTGGTAATTTTATCCTCATAAAAAATATCGGTGCTACTGGTAGCACCGCTTTTCGATTCAAGGGTTGTTTTTATGTACAAATACAATTTTTGATAAAAAGAATCCTCATTTTGAGTATAAAGTTCTTGTCAAGTTGTATAATGTGTTATCAAACACGTTAGTTTCCATATCTTAAAATAAGCCTTCCCTTGTAGATATTGTAGCTAAAAGATATGCATGTGTCTTTAATGATTAAAATTTTAGTGGCTACAACAACTTCTTGACCTTGGGATATATTTAGTTTCTTTTGTGCTTGTTGAACCACATGCCTTGTTTTCTTGTCAAAAATGAAAGAATTTAGAATCGCCACTGCTCTATGCCCGGTGATGATGGTTGTGCTACCCCAAATCCTAGTGATGGGAAACATCCTCCTATAATAGGTTGAAAAGATAGTACATTTTATGGACTTGGGACACTTGTTCCAATCATCTTTGGTCCTTCTATTTATGTTTTTGAGTTATGTTTACTAGTTCTTCTTCCCCTTTCTTCTCATGTTCTTCATTATGCTCAATCTCAGTTCTAGCAATCCCATCTCCCTCGTCTTTCGAAATTATTCCTACTTGGTCACTTGCTCCAAGGTTTTTTTCTCAAGTTCTAATATTTTTTATTTTTATCGTTTTATCTGTTTCATTATTACCTTAACTTCTATATAATATCATCCCTTTCCATAAATATTCCCATCTGTCTCTGTCTCGTTTTCATAAGGCCAATTATAACCCATCATCCTGTAATGATTTTAATCTATACATAAGGGATCATGTCTTTGAAATATTTATTCACTGAAATGAGAGGTTGTCAATGCTTTTGCTTATATTACAACCCTTTTTTTTTCAGTATGAGGAATGTAGGATCCTATGGTTAGTGGACGGTGAAGGATAGGATGTTTTCTTAGATTTTACGAACATTATTGCAATACCTGTAGAAAAGTATGGTAAGTGATCTATGTAATAATGAGCCTATGTAGGATTAACTTTGGTAAAATGTGTGGAGTCTTGGATGCTCCATATATCCTCGCAATAGTTTATGTCTCTATAATGTAGCAATCATCCATTATTCTTACTATTTTCATTGATTCAATTGATATGCATGGGGTTGACCTACAAAATACTAAAGTTTCTAAGGGGGTAGTAAAATTGTCACAGATTCTGGCAATCTCGGTTCTATATTTATGTTCCCATGGAACTTGAAAATACACATGGAGGGGATTATCCTCCAGCCCTGGGAATTGATTAGTTGCATAGACTATGTCAATATCAGATGACATGTAGAAAATTATGTAAGATTACATGTAGAAAATTATGGGATTGTCATGATTAGACTCGTTTTCCCTAGAGATGGCATGACTTGAAGTGGCAGACATAATGTTTGATCAATTGAACACTTGACCTGTTTCAATTACTTCATATATGAATGGAACCCAAATATCCTTGAATTATATGTAATTATTTACACCATATTGCATGCTAACTAATGCCATTACATATATGTAATGTAATTTGATATTTGAGGTGGGGTATACACCTTTATGTATTTCTTTGAATAATTTGTATTTGATCCACCAACTTTTGAGAATGTCGTGCTAATTCTTGTTAGTAGAAAAATTGGTTACCCATTTTTCACTCATGTTGATTTATGTATTTGGAAATATATAGTTAATTTCCAAGATGGATGGAAAGAATGGGGCTATGACCTTTACACTCTCATTTTTTTATGAACCTATTATCAAATTTTTCATATCTAGTCAACCAAGAAACTATTGCTTCCTTTTGCATTATCACTACTCTAGATGTTGACCAATGAAAGTGAGATATCATTATTTCTTGATATAATTTAAGATTAGAGTCCCTTATGTAATTTTCAATTTTAAAGAGTTTATAGGTTTCACCCCATCACAATTGTTGGTCTATGTCTCTCTCACACTCTATGTCACCAAAGTGTGGTCGGGCCATATATTCAACTATTTTCTTTGCACATGAGGATTCTTTCTCTATCTTTGGGTTGTTTCCTTGCTTCCATATTGTTAATATTTGTTAGAAAAATATTCTGAGAACATAGAAGCAAACAACAATAACAATATAACATGAGATTTATGTGTAAACCTTGTTCAGCATGGGTAAAACCATGATGCAATGGTAGCTTCAACCTTTTATTATTACTCGAAAAAAAACTTACAATAATTTCTTGTACAACAATGCTAGTGTATTTTCCCTTTTATACAATACACAAGAAGGTTTTAGAAAGAAACGAAATACACTAGAAGGTTTTAGAAAAAAACATTCCCTAGAGGATTCGATCCAATGCCCCTCACTCATACAAATTATGCATGGACCTAATCATGTATTTTACAAGAAAAATATCAAATATCCAAATATTTAATTTATCTCCTAACATTATCCCATTTGAAGTTGATATACATGGAGTTCCTTGCTTCTATTTTTTACTCAAGTGCCATAGCCCAATGTTTCCTTCATCACATTTTTAGCGAACCCAAAGAATTTTTCATTGTTCAAGCTTCTCTATTATAACAAATTTTGTAGGCATATATAAATTATCCTTATTAGTAAAAAATTTCTCAAACAAGATCCTACCTCATTCCATGAATTTCCTTATGAAATGGTACTTAATATCAATATGTTTTGTGTGACCATGAAATGTTTGATTCCTCACTAAGTGAATAACACTTGACTATCACAATGCAATGTCGCTCAAGTCATATTTATTCTTTACTATCCTCAATAGATGCCACATAAATTATGCTTTAGTTGTTGATAAGGCCTATAGTGTGGATTTCTCCTCTACTGCGTGCAAAAGCACCTACCCTATATCATCCAGATCATAAGGTAGAGTTCAATGGTTCAAAGGATTACTCAAATTTGACTAACAACAATAAATGATAGAAACAATAACAATATTTTTATTTTTCGAATATATTCTACCAACTAATGCAAAACAAGAACAAAAAATACCTCTATTTTGAATTTGGGCCACTGTAGTTGTCCGAGGAAATGGTCCCACAGCTCCACATTTTGGATCTCCAGTCTACTCCCCTTGTGGTTGTCAAATAAGGGGAATGGATCCAAATGGGTGTGGAGAAAGCTCAACATACACCGTGGGAATGATATGGAAGAGTGTGATGATAATGGAGAAAGGTTTGAGAGTGAATGAATGAAGGAAAAAATTTAAAAGTGTTTTTGGTGAGACCTTAAAAATGTATTTATTGGATGGTACAAGGTTTTTTGACCCATGGTATTCTATTGTCCATAGTATTTATCTGTAGTTTTTGACCCATTCTCATTTTTAGGATTTTTTTTGTCCTTTTTGGAGAGAGTGAAGATAAATCACAATTTATGCTCAGCTTCCCTTCATTTATGGGGAAGTGTTAGAATAATCAACCCATATTTACCTACCTTAGACATTAAATTAATCATTTTTGTCTTATTTGCCTAGTTTCATGTCTCCCACCTTATGCAAGTTGTCATTTTCCTATCCATAGTGGTCAAAATTTCCTATTTTGACTCATGTAGCGCATGGGAAACCTCAAGGAATCAATTTTGATTTATTCCTAGTATCCTAGGTGCCCTTCTACTTTTTCTGCTTTATTGCTTTCTTTTTCAGTGCTTTAAGGCAATTGGGAAAGTTTGACTAGGTGAGGTGAACTAGTTTTTTGTCCTCTACATCCTCCACTCTTTTTTCCTTTGAAAAGCATGTATGAGTTGTCATTCCATCACTCTTTATCTTTCCTAAGTGATTTTTCCAATTCGTGAGCTCCATGACTGATTTGGAAACTACTTTATGCACCTATGGGGGAATTGCTTAATTTTAGTAAGCCTGCTTTTGACTAGATTCGAATTGCCTCCTCATGCATTTGAATCTCCTATGTAATTATTTAATGCAAAAACCTATTATGTTATAGGGTTGTCTATTGTACACTGAGTTAATACAGTTTAGTGTTGAGCTCCATTTTCAGTCTCTTTTGTGAGTGATTTTGCATGATCAATTGATAATTGTTGTGAGTAAAATTGTTCTATCACTGGGTTCAATTTCCACATGGTAGAAAAGCCATTGTAGATTGATTTCTATCCTTCAAAATTGTTTTGCAGGTTCAACATCAGTGACTGGGATCCTTCTACTAACAGCCGGGACAATTTCTAAGCTATGGATCAATCTCAGAAGATCATCTTGACTCCCTTCAACTTATTTGAATGGAAAGTAGATATGGAGATACTGTTGAGAGTGAAAGGCCTCTATAGGGTGACTATGGCAATAGAATTAGAGCCCAATGCAGCTACAAAGAAGATAAAATGGCACAACAGGAGGGATGAGGCCTATGGTCTCCTGTGTCTAAGTATTTCCAGAGACCTCCTTTTCCATCTTGATGGATTGACATCACCGAATGAAGTATGGGAGAAGATTACTAATATTTTTGGAAAGACAGATGAGATGAGGGGACATCAAATCGAAAATGAACTGATCTCCCTGAGTCCCAATAGCTTTGAATCTTTGCAACTCTATTTCTCCAAGTTCAAAGCACTTGTTTTGCAGCTAAAACAATGTGGGATCAAAAAGAAAGATGATCAGCTAGTCTTGGCCATTCTATCAAAGATTGGCCCTAACTATTTAGTGTTTGTTTTGACCTTCTATGCCACAAATTTGACAGCTTGAACCTGGAAGATGCCTAGCCTTCCAGATTTCATGGAATCTCTCACACAAGAACAGGACAAGCTGGTGATGATGGGCACCATCAAACCATCCAAAGACCAAGCTCTGGTTGCTGGAGATTTGAAGGTGGATTCAAAAAGCAAAAAGAAAGATAAAACACCACCTAAGCAAAAGAGAGACAAGAACAAGTCTCCAGAGGAGCCACAAGGTTCCAAGAAGAACTACCAGAAGAAGAAAAACAAAGGAGAAATGAGCAAGTGCGCATACTACAATAAGGGAAATCACACTGAAAGCTCTTGTATGAAGAA
Organism: Pseudotsuga menziesii; assembly: GCA_001517045.1. Classification (NCBI taxonomy): domain Eukaryota; kingdom Viridiplantae; phylum Streptophyta; class Pinopsida; order Pinales; family Pinaceae; genus Pseudotsuga; species Pseudotsuga menziesii. Next base: position 562,022 of record LPNX010535294.1, read on the forward strand.
GCAAATAGACATGCTGACTCAACTCCTGGAGAAGAATGGAATCTCCCTTCCAGAAAGCTCAAAGAAGAGAGAAGGAGGATCAAGTTCAGATGACAGAGAGAGAGTTCATGCATTGGTTGCTGGCACATCAATCCCACCCAGTTTTATCATTGATTCTGGAGCTTCAAGACACATGGTTTTGACCAAGGAGGCATTCTACTCACTTGACATGTCGAAAGGACCACCTATAGTACTGGGAGATGACTCTCTCATTGAAAGTTTGGGCAAAGGGAGGATTGATCTTGATCATGGTCAGTTCAGTAATGTATTGTATGTTCCTAGTCTTGCCTCCAACCTCTTATCAGTGTACCAGATGACTCACAATGGGTCTCCAAAGAAGGTCATATTCTCCCTTGATGAAGTTGAGATCACAGAGATCTCAAGTGGTAAAGTCATTGCAAAAGGAGTTGCAAATCATGCTCAGAAGGTATACATGTTCTCACACTTCCTACCCTACTCAAACCCCTCTGCTCTTCTGATTCATGCTAATGAAGCAAGCAAGATTTGGCATGAAATATTTGGCCACCTAAATTACAAGTATCTTTCTGATCTTAGTGAAAAAGATATGGTCATAGGGTTTCCCAAGATAAAATTTTCCAAAGGAGTTTGCCAAGGTTGTATCCTAGGAAAACACCCAGAGCATAAATTTGAGAGAGCTAGTCATGAGAGAATCTCTGCACCCCTCGAGCTGATCCACAGTGATGTTGCTGGCCCATTCCCTCATATGTCCATGAGTCAGGCCAAATATGCATTGAATTTCGTAGATGAATTTTCCAGGTATTGTTGGGTTTACTTTTTGAAACACAAGTCTGAAGTTTTTGGCCTCTTCAAAGTCTTTAATGTTTTGGTTGAAAACCAGTCTGGGAGGAAACTCAAGGTCCTCAGATCTGACAATGGTGGTGAGTATTTCAAGTATGAGTTTATTAATTATTGTGCAGATTCAGGTATTCAGATGCAGCATTCTATCCCTTACACACCACAGCAGAATGGTGTTGCTGAGAGGAAGAACAGATAACTGAAGGAGATGGCAACATGCATGATGGAGGCCAAAACTTTGCCACCAAAGTACTGGGCCAAAGCTATCAACCATGAATCCTATATATAGAATATGGTGCCTCATAAATATCTTTATGGTATGACTCATTTTGAAGCATGGAGTGGGCACAAGCCAAATGTGACCCATTTCGGGATTTTTGGCTCAAGGGCTTGGGCTAGAATTCCAACAGAAAAGAGAAAGTATTTTTATCCCCAAATACAAGAGTGTCTATTTGTTGGATACTCTGAAGATTCAAAAGGGTAAAAACTAATAAATTTGATCACAAACAAATCCTTCATTGAAAGGTGTCTTCAGTTTCAAGAAGAACCCCTTGCAGCAGTGGAAGTTGGAGAAGCCTCTTCACCACCTGAACCTTTGAAAGTAAGTGAAGAGTTTGTTGAACATGCTGATTCTGATATGTCTAATAGTGATGAGTTTATTTCAGACCCTAACATCCCTACAAGGCCAAAATGGGAAGCCAATACACTACATGCAGCAGGAGAGCAAGCTGGGGATCCCAATGACCCAAGGAGGACTAGATCTCAATTTGAGAGTGGTCTGTGCATGAAGGATCCTATGTTTGATGAGAAATGATATTTTATGGTGGAATCAGATCCTAAAACATATGAAGAAGCAGAAGGAGATCCAATATGGCAAGCAGCCATGAAGGAAGAGTTCAACTCACTCCAGAAGAGCAACACATGGGAGCTAGTGGATCTTCCCCCAGGGAGGAAGTTAGTTCAGTGTAAGTGGGTCTACAAGACCAAATTTTCTGCTGATGGTTCACCTATAAAGTACAAGGCCATATTGGTTTCCAAGGGCTACTCATAGGTTCATGGCATAGATTACAATGAGACCTTTGCACCAGTGGCAAAGATGGACTCCATCAGGCTAGCCTTAGCCATTGCAGCCTCAAAGCAATGGGAGGTACATCAAATGGATGTAAAGTGTGCCTTCTTGAATGGATATCTCACTGAAGGGATATATATGCAGCAGCCTCAAGGATTTTCTACTAACCCTTCTCTTGTGTGCAGGTTGAGAAATTCATTGTATGGGCTAAAGCAAGCCCCCAGGGCTTGGTATGCCAAGATTGATAGCTTCTTGCTATCACTGAATTTTGTTTGGTGCAAATCAGATCCAAATGTCTATTTGAAGATAATTAATGGTTCATTAATGATCATTGTGTTATATTTTGATGACCTCCTCATTACAGGAATCTCAAAGGATGAGATTGCTTCCTTGAAGGGTGCAATGAACCAATCCTTCTCCATGACAGATTTGGGGCTTTTAAGCCAATTCTTGGGGCTTGAGATTGCTCAAACCAAAGCTGGAATCAAGGTGCACCAGTCCAAGTATGCCTTGGATTTGCTGAACAAATTCAAAATGAAGGATTGCAAACCAAGCAAGACTCCTTTCCTTTCAGGAGTGAAGCTGGAAGAAGCTAATTCTTCACCTATGGTAAACAATACACTGTATAGGCAATTGATTGGATGTTTGTTGTATCTTACACATACTAGAACTGATATTTATTATGCATTAAGTGTGGCTTCTAGATACATGAATCAGCCTCATGAGATCCATTGGAAAGCATCCAAAAGGATCCTTAACTTTGTTCAGGGAACAAGGACACATGGGATCTTCTATAAAGCAAAATCTGATCTTGATTTGATTGGATTTATTGACAGTGATTGGGAAGGTGATAGCACAGATAGAAAGTACACATCAGGATATGTGTTCATGCTTGCAGAAGGGCCAATCAGCCGGTCAAGCAAGAAATAGAGTGCCATTGCACTCTCATCTACAGAAGCAGAGTACAGAGGAGTTGTTAATGCAGCAACTCAATGTTTATGGTTGCAGGGTTTACTTGGAGAGTGTGGCTTCCAATCAGAGTACTCAACTACCACATACTGTGATAACTAGAGTACCATTCGAATCTACAAATATCCAGTTCAGAAGCAGAGAACCAAACACATTGAGATCCATATGCACTACATCAGAGAGCTTGTGCATGATGGCACCATTCACCTACTCTTCTGTTTATCTTCAGAATAAGTAGCTGATATCTTCACCAAAGCATTTTGTGAGAAGACCTTAAGCAATCTCAAATCATTGTTGGGGATTGCTGATCATGCTGTGAAGGATGAGTGAAGACAATATTTCCAAATTTTATTTTACAGTCCATGTTTGAGGGAGGATTTTCCCATGTGGTTTTTGCCTCTTTCCTTGTTGAAATGGACATGCAGTATGTAAAGGGTGACTAAGCCTTGTTGCTAGGCCCTATAATTTTCTGATATATTACTCATAAGTCAGGCTTAAGAGGGGGTGTTAGAATAATCAACCCATAGTTACCTACCTTAGACATTAAATTAATCATTTTTGTCTTATTTTCCTAGTTTCATGTGTCCCACCTTATGCAAGTTGTCATTTTCCTATCCATAGTGGTAAAAATTGCCTATTTTGACTCATGTAGCACATGGGAAACCTCAAGGAATCAATTCTACTTTATTCCTGGTCTCCTAGGCACCCTTCTACTTTTTTTGCTTTATTGCTTGCTTTTTCAGTGCTTTAAGGCAATTGGGAAAGTTTGACTAGGTGAGGTGAACTAGTTTTTTGTCCTCTACATCCTCCACTCTTTTCTCCTTTGAAAAGCATGTATGAGTTGTCATTCCATCACTCTTTAGCTTGCCTAATTTCTTTTTCCAATTCGTGAGCTCCATGACTGATTTGGAAACTACTTTATGCACCTAAGGGGGAATTGCTTAATTTTAGTAAGCCTGCTTTTGACTAGATTCAAATTGCCTCCTCATGCATTCGAATATCCTATGTAATTATTTAATGCAGCAACCTATTATGTTATAGGTTTGGATATTGTACACTGAGTTAATACAGTTTAGTGTTGAGCTCCATTTTCAGTCTCTTTTGTGAGTGATTTTGCATGATCAATTGATAATTGTTGTGAGTAAAATTGTTCTATCACTGGGTTCAATTTCCACAGGAAGAAATAACAATGATTTGGATTATATTTGGTGGAATTTTGGTTATGAAGGTCAAAATGGAGGAAAGAATGGTGGGAATGCAATGTATGACTATGGTTTATACCATGGAGATCTAAGTGAACATTTTTTGGTGTTAACAAGGCCAACATTGGTTCCAAATTATATGTCCATATTATAGCTCCACCAATAAGAGTGAATCATATCATGTATTATAATTTTTTCCATCTTTGTCTCCACCAAAAGTAAAATCTAAAACAACCTTTAATTTGTAAATCTATCTATTCATAAAAAATAACAACATCTGAAGGGCCCATTAAATATCTAAGGATACACTTCACAACATTCAATTCTCCTTAATAGGATTCACCATGAACCGGCTAACAACTCCCACTTCTTAGGCAATATCCAGCCTATGCTCACCATAGTGAACATGAGGCTCCCTTCTATTTATTGATATGGTACACGAGACATGATTGTCTTCACAACTTTTATGCTAGGGCATTTTTTAGATGACAACTTGAAAACTATAGGAATTGGATCGCTAACTAGTTCTACATTATGTATATGGAAGCATTGCAAAATATTTATATATATGAATTTGATTTAACCAATTCTTCTTACTTGTTTTTTCTGTGTGTATCTTCATCTCTAGAATTTGATTTTCTACTCATAAAACCTTCATTTCATATTTCATAGACAACTAAAGTTTAAAAATAATGATTTTCTTCATGTAAGGGCCTGCAACCATCATATCATCAACATACAATACCAAGATAATAAAACTACCATCATCAAATCTCTTATAATATGCACAATGGTCAACTTCACTTCTAATGAAACCTTGGCTCTTCATGAAGGTGTACAATTTTGTATACTACATCCTTGGCACTTGTTTCAATAAATAAACATATTTATTTCGTTTTCAAACCCAATTCTATTTGCATATTTCTTTATATCTTTCAGGATGATCCATATAAATTTCTTGCTCAAGATCACCATGTAGGAAAGCAGGTTTTACATCCACTTGATCCAACTCTAAATCTTGTGTTGATACAAGTGAAAGTAAAACTCTTATAGTAGTTAGTTTCACAATTTAAGATAAGATATCATTAAAATATATACTTGGATTTTGTAAATATCCTTTTTCCATGAAGCGATATTTATAATGTTTCAACAACCCATCGTTGTTCTTCTTTACTTTATACACCCACTTGTTTCCAACATCCTTTCTTCCTTGTGGGAGATCCTCAAGTTCCCATATTTTGTTCTTATGTAGTACTTTCATTTATTCATTGATCAATTTCCTCCAATTATCAACATTCTCATTTTCTATAGCTTATTGAAATAAATTGAGTTCTCCATCATCAATTAAAAAAGGAAAAGAAGATTGAAAACTGGGAGAATACCTTTATGAATGCCTCTTGGGATGTGTATATCTTCTAAGTTATTCCTATTGAATTTGGTGTTATTCATGTTGATCAGAAGATTCGTTTTCATTTTTAATTCAATATGTACAATCTCTTGAGTCTTTGTTGTACCTCGTTCTTTTACATGAATTTTCCAATAAAAATAACACCTTGACTAACAGTTACCTTGTGTTCAGTAGGATCCCACAATCTATACCCATTTACTCTATTGTCATATACGATAAAAAGACATTTCCTTGACATTAGGTTAATCTTATGCCTCTTTTCTTTAGGAACATGGACAAATGCATCACAACCAAAGATTCACAAATGGGAATAATCAACTCGCTTATCACACCAAACCTCCTCTAGAATCTGCCCATCCAACATAGTTGTAGTAATCTGTTACTCAAATAAGTAATTGTATCAACAACCTTTATCCATAGCACATTATACATCTGGATAGTGACTTTATACTCAAAAAAAGAACTCTAGCCATAAAAACTCATTTTTTATGTCAAAACCTCCAAAAATAACGCTCAAATCGAAAAGTGTTGCTACTAGTAGCAACCTTTTTTGTCTAGGTTAAAATTACAACTTTTTTGAAATCCCATCGAGTTCCATTTCAGTCAAAACCATAAATGAACCCTGGAATTGAAAATGGGTGCTACCCCCTTTTTTGCATATTGCATATTGTTTGGAACATTATCCTTAATAGCCTACAATGTTGCAAGAAAAACACTAAACAAAAAATCAAAGTGGTGCTACCATGGCACCCCTATTATTTTTTTTGAGCTCAAAATCACAACTTTATGGAAGTCGTGACCTTAACATCTTGCACTGTTGCAATGAAAATGTTGAAATCAACCTCTAAATTTAAAACGAGTGCTAGTAGTAGCAATCATTTCTTTTATAAGGTTAAAATTGCATACATTTTGAAACCACAAACTAAAAATATATTAAATTTAAGGGAAAATCACTTTAAAAACAATAAAAAAAAACAACTTTAAAATTTTAAAAATAAAACAAATTTTAAAATAAAAATGAAGGAAGAAACTATAAACATTAAAAATAAAACCAATTAAAATTAAAAAAAAATTTAAATTTAAATATTAATTATTTTTTTAAAATTTTAAATAATTCTTCTAAGTGTAAAAACTTAAAAATATGTTCATAAAAAATAAATTAAATTTAAAATAAAAAGGTTGAAAAAAATTATTGAAAAAAATGAATAAAATAAAATCAAGGTAAACAAAATTTATAAAAGATAAATAAAATAAAATTGAAAGTAATATTAAACAAAATAAAAATCAAAGAATAGGAAGAATAATTTTAAAATAATATAATATAATTTAAAGTAATATTAAAAAAAATGGATAAGATGAATAATTTAAAAATAAAATATTGTTTATATTAATATTAAATGGGGGGTACGTGGTAAAGGAGTTGGATCGATTCTCAAAATTGAGTCTCTTAATTTACCATGCTCTCCCTACCATGCTTAATATTAATATTAGTAATCGTCTCAAAAAGGTGCAATAATATGTTGATAGGTTATTGTTGGAGGGTAGAACTGCTAAAAAGAGAAAACTAAAATTGAATTAGTGTTTTGGGAAAAAACTTCCAAAAAGTGCATGGACTAAATTTTTCCAATGGTGTAAAGTTGGTCTTGTACTTTGAGTACCATCACAAATCAACTACCAGTTTTACAACGAAGGCCAAGGAATGCGGCAATGTTAAACATCCCTTCTAGGATAACACAAATAGGAATTTGAATATTAAATGTAGACAAAGGTAGCCACAAACTAGTTACAATTAGAATTTTCATAAGACTTATGTCACCTAAAGATGGAAAAACCTCTTTCTAAAGAGAGAGTATTTCGATTAAACACTTAGTCTTTCTTAATGGTTAATCATCAATTAATGGTAAAAAGAAATCAACATATTGATTCACCACTTTTGATTGTGTTGCATATTTTCCCAACAATCTATAAAGAAATTACACTTCCTAAATTTTGTCTTGCTTTTCCTCTTAATCTCCCAATGAAGATGAAGCAAATTCTGCATACTTGTGAAGAGTATATCAACATGTCGTAAAAGAATTCAATGCAAGAGAATATCATATTGATCTTCATGTGATCCAAATTCATAATATTCTCAACAAAACTCATCATGTATGAAACCATGGATTTCAAAACACTTTTAACACACATGATTGACATAATATTAGGGACAATTGATTTCTCTCTCTTGAGAAATGAAGCAATGTTTAAATGGTTGCTCATTCCCAAAAGACAAGTGAACAATGAGATATGTGTTTCACTTCTCTCACTTTCTTGTATAAATTATCAAATTATGGTTTTATTTATGTGAATCCATAAATTTGTACCATAATCAATTGAATCATACTTAATCAACATAATGGAAATAAACTTAAGGCATAATGATCTCATTTCCACCAAGAAAAAATGGTAGGATCTTATATGACTCATGGTGGCACATATAATATAAACCCCACTGGAAGCTAACAAGGGTGATGCTGATATATTCTCAATGGCATTGTAGTAAGTCCTTTTCAAAACTGAATGAAGCACCAAATTTTTTAGATTTGTTAAATGCATTCATTCCCTTAATTGCATACTCAAAAAAAGTATATAAAGCATTATATTTTAAAGAGTATCAACCAAGAAAAATATCATGAATCATTTCATTATATTCCCAACTACTATACAACTCATGTGGAAAATATGGGATACTATATCATTGAGATTGTTATCCATTGTTTAGATTTATGTAAATGTAAATACAGTCCTATAAATTTTGATCATCTTTCAAAGGACTTATATGAATAAATTTCCTTGAATATTTCTCATTTTGACAGGAATACTGAACATCTTAAGTCAAAAATAAAATGCCCATCATGAGGCACATTTCTTTGGATCACAACACATTCTTCATTAATATATCATGTGTGTTCACTATAATTTTTATTTGCAACATTAGCTAATATTTTTCACAGTATTAATTAATCTACCAATAATTTGGTTGATCTTTTATATCCTTTGGTTGACCTCTAAATCATAATGACACATTCTTGTGAGAAATTTGACCCAAAAAAATCATGAGTTTTATAGAATGAATGGAAAAAATTTGCTTCTGATTAATGACTTTCACTAATTTCTCTACAAAAAATAACTTTGATTCCTTGTTCATAGTCATCACGATAGGATACTTATATACTATTGGATCTGGAATATGTTTAGATCTAACGATTTTTAAGTAATCTGTAAAATATGATGATTCTACTACTAGGTATTTTCTATGACATCTATGACTCTACCATGAGTAATAATGTCAATTCATGATATTTGTATTGTATGAAAATTCAATCAATTACATTGCAATTATTCTATATGATGCTTGAATCATCCTTCGAGGAAGAAACAGTTGGGTCAAAGGAATGTAGAAGAGTCATGGATACCTTTGATTTCTCCAAATCACCCCTAGTGTAATGAATGTTAAATCAGTAGACAATCCTCATGCCTAGAGGGAATTTCCTCATGCCTGGAGGGAATTTCCACATGCCTAGAAAGAATTTCCACATGCCTAGAGAGAATTTCCTCACACCTAGAAGGAATTTCTACATGCCTGGTGAGCATTAACACATGCCCAGTGGGAATTTCCTCATGGATGACATCCATTTCCTCTTTACTAGAATACATATTCCTTCATGATCAATAAGCATTTTTGTCGAGTAGCGTGCATTCTCATGGTTGTGGACATATACTCAGATAAGCTATAAACATTCTTAGAATCTTGTTTAACTTGTGTCTTATAGTCATTTTTTCTTTTTAGTATGATATTTTACAAAGGATAGAACATGTGCATGCTCCTTCTTTGTTTTGGATAGATGGTTGTCAACTCTTGCGAGATAGTATTCAGTGACTTTGGTTTTGGACAGTTTCTATTGTCCATGGAGATGTTTTTTATTACATATGGAATATTTTTTTTTCCATGACTGCATGGTTCTATTTTCAGGCCAATAATTATAATTATGCTTGATTGGTGTCAATATTGAGTTGGGTTGTCTTTCATGGTTGATTGATCTTACAAGTCCATTTTATATTTTTCCTTTTCTCATGTTGATTTCTCAATTTTAATGGCGTTGGATGACATTTCGTATTAGTTGGCCATATGTTTTTTCTTACAAAATATCGTGGTTCATAAATCTATTTATAAGACTTTTTTAGTTTTTTTGTGAATCCAATTTCATGTCTAGAAGTTAAAAAAAATGAACTTAAATATAGATCAAAGAATGTATTAAATTGTCTAGCTTAACAAATAATAAGATTCTAAATGCACCAACCTTCAGTCACATCACAAGTGATATGCAACCAACCTCATGCATTGCTTGAAGACTCTAAGTTTGAGCATCCACCATGATTGGCTTCTTCTATTTTGATTTTTCATTTTAACCAAAAGACACTAGCATAGGCTATTAAGTAGCATTACAAAAAAATATTTGACATTTGTTCTGAAACTGATGCCATGAACATATTTTAACCAAATTGGAAAGCCTCTACATATAGATCAAAATATTTGTATCTAGTGTTAAGAACACCTAATAGATATTGAGTAGAGAGGACCTTGCAGAGAATCACATAGTCAAAAGGAAATATACTCAAAATTCCATTTTGCACAGACATAAGAACCAATGTGAAGATGAAAATAAAGTCCTTCCTCTTGGGAAAGCTTCACAAACTTCACCAAATCAAATCTTTCCTTAAAATTGTACTACAGTAGCAACAATGCAATAAAGATGTATAATTAACATACAACGAAGACAAATAAAATGGGTTTATACCTTCAAAACCTGCAACATTAATTGAATCACATCCAACAGATGGTTATAATAACTTTTGTAGTGGGGATTTCTCCCCTACTACGTGAAAAATCACCAACCTTAGCTCGTCCATAGCATAAGTAAGATTTCAACAATAACCAAATAAAAATGACAACAATAACAAATATTTTTTAGGGTTTTCACATATATAAACTAACTAATGCAAGAAATAAAAATGAACACACCTTTCTGAAAATGGGACACCCTAGCCGTCCTCGGAAGTGGTTCATAAATGGGACACCATTTTTAGTTGAAATACAATTGTGAAGGTCAAAATGGGGGAAATAATGGTGGGAATATGACGTATGATTATGGTTTAAACCATAGAGAGCTAGGTGAACAATTTTTTGTGTTAACAACTTTAAGCCAAATATAATGTGCCATATCATCAATCTATTGTGCCAATAATTTTTATATTGATTAGATTGTGAGAAGTAGCTTCTAAAAAGATATACACTTTAGATGCATTATTGATCATAAGTGTAGACAAATAGCTAAAGAATTGCACAAGGTCTGGTTAAGCTTTGGAATATCCAAATTTCCAAATACAAATGTAAGAAATGCAATTCCTTGCAAGCATTGTTGCTTGAATTAGAAACTTAAGGATAAGTTTCAACTTATACAGTGTTCATATATGAACTTTTTTACCTGGCATACTGAAATAAACACAATTTTTATAGAGATGGTTGAGAACTCAATGTTTGACAAATACCCAATTATGACTATGGAAAAATTCATTGGATAAATGTGGTTAACATGACTTCTGCAGTCAGCCTTGTCCATAAAAATATGCAATGTGAACAAGAAAAAAGGAGTTGCAATCGAACTAAATTGTCAATGGAATATAAATTTAAGTTTGACAGCAATTTCTATCCTTACCTGAGAACATGAAATCTTTACATAAAAAATTATGCAATCATAAGATGATAATTGTAAGATACAATAGAAAAGGAGAATGCTCTCCACCCATTGTCATAAATTCATCTCTTACCTAGAAAAACAAATGAAATTGTGATTACCATTGGATTGTAAAAAAATGTCAATAATAATTTTCCAATACATCATTAACGAAATATCCCCTACCATAACAATCCCTAGAAAGTGGCCCATGAGAAACTACCTTAAGCATTTCGAGAATGTCGAAGGGGGTCATGAGAGTCCTTAAATTACAAGGCAATGGCTCAACATTATTACCATTTCATTGCTATGCTGAGAAAATATCTCAATATTAACCTTTTTAATCATAACAATCCATGGAAAATGTCGTGCACTGTTAGATTTTTATCAATTATACAATATGATCTTAGGATCTTATCTGAGAGAATAACATGCAAAACAATCAATCATAAGAGACAATAGGCACAAACATTTTCCTCGGGGAAACCATAAAGGAGAAAAACCCGCAACTTCCTCAGAGATAGAATTAGCACCAATGGCAGCAGTAAAACACAAAGACAAAAAGATGATCTCCAATAGTTGTTCTCTCTCTCACTTGTTTGAGCTCCTCTTCTCTCACCTACACGCTATAGCTGGGTGAGTGTGTGTCTCAAATAGAGAGCCACACACTCTATTTATGCTAGTTTCCAACTTGACAATAACTTATTGGGGTTGACTTCTCTAGGAGAGTCTAATAACCCTAGTGCCCCATAACTATGGGGAATTTACCTTGAATTACAAAGGAGGGTTAATCCCTATGACTTTACATGACTTGATTACATTAATGATTCTCCCAATAGGAACATCGGGGACCAATGAAATACAATATATAAAATATAGAAGTGAATACATTCCAAAGTTACAAATACATCAACAATCCCTCTTAAATAGGAAGGTATTCTCTTGGCACAATTCATCAGCACAAGTCTCCATCACTGGATCAAAGCTGGATCATCACTAGATCATCATGATCATCATCACTACTTACGCTATCTCGATGAAATGGCACTATCTCTCAATTCTTCTTGTCATAGGAAGTTCTACAAAGCCAAACCTTTTTCATGCTGGTTGTATGCCTAGCCTCCATGTAGGTCTTCATCAACAGAGCCAGCCCCTTTTCATGCTGGATATACTTCCTTTCTCTTGCAAGGAATTCCCCTACAGAGCCAGTCCTTTTTCATACTATGTGTAGGCCTCTATAGAGATAGCCCTTTTTCATGTTGGATGTACCTCTACAGAGCCATACCTTTTTCATGCTGGATGTAGGCCACTACAGAGCCAACCCTTTTTCATGTTGGATGTACCTCTACAGAGCCAACCCTTTTTCATGTTGGATGTAGGACACTATAGATCCAACCCTTTTTCATGCTGGATGTACCTCTACAGTGCCAACCGTTTTTCATGCTGGATGTAGGCCATTATAGAGCCAACCCTTTTTCATGCTGAATGGACCTATACAGAGCCAACCCTTTTTCATGCTAGATGTAGGCCACTACATAGCTAGTTGTCTTTCATGTTGGATGTACCTCTACAGAGCCAACACTTTTTCATGATGGATGTAGGCCACTACAGATCTAGTCCTTTTTCATACTAGATGTAGTTCTATAGATCCAGTCCTTTTCATACTGGATGTAGGTCTCAGCACTTATATCTGACCATGGGAGGAACCAATCCTACCACCATGTCAGAAAGGAACAACACTTACATATGACAATGGGACTTGGAACCAATCCTACCACCATGTTAGAAAGGAACAACACTTACATATGACCATGGGAGGAACCAATCCTACCACCATGTCAGAAAGGAACAAAACTTACATTTGACCATGGGAAGAACCAATCCTGCCACCATGTTAGAAAGGCACACAGACTCATCACTTCCCCTTAGAAGGAACCTTGACCTGGAGAACACCAAGCTTCTCCATGAAGTACTCAAAATTCACTTTGGATAATGGTTTGGTTAACACATCAGCTATCTGTTCATCCATCACAACATAATCGAGATTCACTGCTCCTTTCTACACCATATCCCTGATATAGTGATATTTGATCTCAATATGCTTCGACTTGTCATGGAACACTAGGTTCTCCGACAAATTCACACAACTTTGGTTGTCGTAATATATACAAGTAGCATCCAACTGGAGATAAAATAGATCATAAAGTAGCTTCCTTAGCCACACTACCTCACAACTAGCTGAACAAGTTGTGACATACTCTGCTTTGGCTTTACTTAGTGCCACACAGGACTGCTTCCTACTAAACCAAGAGATCACACCTAATCCCATAATGAAGTAGCACCCTGAAGTGATCTTCCTATCAATGGAACTGCCTGCCCAATCTGAACCCACATAACCTTCCAAGTTAATATTTTGATTCACCTCATACTTGAGCTCATAATCAACTGTACCCTTTAGGTACCTCAGAATATGCTTTGCAGCAATCAGGTGAACATGTCTCGGATATGTCAGGAGTTGGATAAATGTGTTCACAGCAAAGCAAATATCTGGTCTCGTGTTTGTCAGGTACATCAAGGACCCAATCATATGATGATACATTGTAGCATCAACTGACTTTGATGAAGCATCACTCAATAGCTTTGGGTTCAATGCCATCGGTGTGGTCATGGCATTATAGTCCATCATCCTGAACCTCTTCAAGATATCTATTGCATACTTCCCTTGTCCCAGGGAGATTCCATCTACACTTTGCCACACCTCCATGCCTAGAAAGTAGTGCATCATACCCAAGTCATTCATCTTGAACTCGGCAACAAGCTTCCTCTTCGTGTCAGCAATCAACCCATCCTCGCCTGCTACAAACAGGTCATCTACATATAGTGAGAGTATCACTGGGTTCCCTTCTTCAACCTTGTAGTAAAGGTTGGAATCCTCTTTATTCTTGGTAAATCCAAAACTAGTTAGGAAGCTGTCAATTATGGCATACGATGTCCTGGGTTCTTGTTTCAAACCATATAGGGCCTTCTTCAATTCACACACATGAGTCTCCTTGTCATGTGTCTCAAAACTGAGTGTATGCTCCACATACACTTCCTCTTCCACTACACCATTCAAGAAATAAGTCTTGACATCCATATGGTGTATCTTCCAATTCATTACTGTAGCCAGAGAAAGTAACGATATGATGGAAGTGTATCTGGATACAGGTGCAAAGTTTTCTTGATAATCTATTCCTTCTTTCTGGGAGAAGCCACGAGCCACAAATATTGCTTTATATTTCTCTATGACTCCATCTATAGTATTATTGATATTATAGATCCCTTTGGAAGTCACAACAGACTTCCCCTTTGGTCTTGGGACAACATCCCAAACATCATTCTTCATGATCTACTAGTACTCCTTGATCATAGTGTCCTTTCATTCTTTCTTTTTTGGTGCTTCTTCATAGTTGTAAGGGTCTTTGTCAATGATGTCACATAATAGGGATACATAACCGGAGTAGGACCTATTTCTTTTCCTTTGTTTGTGCATTTCTTCTGGAGCCCCATATCTTTCTGCACCTTGGATAGCCTCTCATACCCATGCAGGTTTCCTCTTGTGAGAATTCTTATCATGAGGTGGATCTACAGGTTCTTGGGGTTATTCTATTTCTCGATCTTCTTCTTGAGTTGCATCGTTCATAGTTGTATCTCGAATCCTGGGTGCTTCTACTTCTTCAGGGTCTTCAATAGGTCTCTTTCTAGATTTGTTGTAATATGAGCCTTCCTCAAATGCTACCTCTTTGCTGATATCGATCTTCTTGAATCCTGGGAAGTATATTCTGTAAACCTTCGAGCTTTCACTATATCCCACAAATATACCCTTCTTTCCTGAAGGATCTAATTTTGTCCTCTTTTCTTTTGAAATGTGTATGTA
Organism: Pseudotsuga menziesii; assembly: GCA_001517045.1. Taxonomy (NCBI): domain Eukaryota; kingdom Viridiplantae; phylum Streptophyta; class Pinopsida; order Pinales; family Pinaceae; genus Pseudotsuga; species Pseudotsuga menziesii. The sequence goes on from LPNX010535294.1 coordinate 577,215, forward strand.
TACTGGACAACCAAATATTCTGAGATGATTGACTTCTGTTTTCTTACTGGAGAAGACTTCTTAAGGTGTCTTGTTATCAAGTACTCTATGTGGAGTATGGTTGTACATACACAGCTATCCTAGTAGCTTCTTCCCATAGATGCATCGAAAGATCTTTATCATGAAGCATTGCCCTTGTCACTTCCATAATCATTCGATTCTTCCTTTCTGCAACCCCATCCTATTGTGGATTATATGGAGTATTTAACTCCCTCTTAATCCCTGAATCTATGCATAATTATTTGAATTCATTTGATGTGAAATCTCTGCCATTGTCTGATCAAAAGGTCTTGATTTTATTTTCTCTGTGGTTCTCGATCAAGGATTTGAATTCTTTGAACTTGTTGAATACTTCATCTTTTTTTTTAAAGAAGTATATCCATATTTTCCTAGAAAAATCATCAATGAAATAAACATAGTATACATACCCACTCAATGAACTAGATGACCTTGGACCACATACATTGGATTGGATGATTTCCAAGATTCCTTTTTCCGTACTATCACTACTTGGAAATGTCTTCTTTGTGTTTTTCTTTTCACACATCCTTTGCAAACACTTTCATGTTTTGCCTGTATTTCTGGAATACCTTCAACAACCTTTCTTGTAAGTGGTAGTGCCCTATAGTGCAAGCCTTCTATGCCAAACTTCATTTGGCTCTATTGAATCATGGACCAAGGCTTGTTCTGGTTGGCCCTTTAGCTTGTGTAATCCTCCCTCTTGCTCTCCAATCACAACTGCATCATCTATAGTCTTTCCCTTTGGCCACATAAGGACTTGGCCATCTTTAAATGCAATCCTCATGCCTTTTGCATCTAATGCAGAGATGGAAATAAGGTTATTCTTTAGTCTTGGTACAAATAAGACATCCTTCATCTTCATAGACTTTCCATAGTGTAGCTTATAGGAGGATATACCACTACCTTTTCTTGGATACTCATAGTCATCCCAAAGTTTCACTTTGTGGGGTGAATCATGTTTGGATAGTTTCACAAAGGATTCTTTGAATCCTGTCATATGTTTGGAAGCCCCACTATCTATGAGCCAATCATTTCTTTGATGAGTGACAGTTCCCATGAGGGAAGAAATCAAAACATATCCTTCATCACTAGAAGAGTCTTCTTCTTTGACTTTATTTCTTGGAGGTTCATCATCTTCTGCAGTATGAGAATGATGTGTTCTTTTGTAGTTGTTATTATTTTGAAAACCAACTTTGTTTCTAGGACAGTATCTAGATATTTGTCCTTTCTCAGCACATGTATAGCATCAGATACTAGATAGATCTCTTTTAGGGTTATTCTGGTGTGAATTCTTACCTCTGTGATGATGATAGCCCCTTCTATTTTTCTTGGTATGTACTGTGAGAGATTGATATTCATTTCCCATCTTTTCTTCTTGAGCTACTATTCGAGCTTCTTCTTGTGAGAATTCCTCCCACATCCTACTGAAGCTTATTAGCTTTCTTCTAGCACAAATACCTTAAATGAAGGAGTGTGTGTCTCAAATAGAGAGGCTCACTCTCTATTTATACTAGTTTTCGAGTTGACAATAACTTACCAGGGCTGACTTCTCTAGGAGATTCTAATAACCCTAGTGCCCCACAACTGTGGGTACTTTACCTCGACTTACAAAGGAGGGTTAATCTCTATGAATTTACATGACTTGATTGCATTAATGATTCTCCCGATAGGAACATTGGGGACCAATTAAATACAATATATAAACTATACAAGTGGATACATTCCGAAGTTACAAATACATCAACATGCACAAGCCAAATAAACCTTCAAAGAATAAATACACAACCACAAACAACAATGCAAAAATTACCAAACAAAAAGAGGACACCATTAGATTATAATCACTTAGAAGTAGAAAAGGAATATGGATTTATGCATACATGGGTGGAATGCTAAACCTAACAAGATGTGTAATTTCCACCAACCTATGCATATGTAGAATATCAAGTTACGATATTAGGAGCTTCTTGATTATGGAGATTGTCTTTTCTTGTTTAATGATTGGATGGGAATGGTCCAAGGATTTGGATTACCAAAATAATATGTTTGAGGAAACACAAGATGATCACCCCAAATATAGTGGGAAAATAGGTTCATGGGACTGTGAATTTCTTCAAGGATCCATTGAAGTGAAGGTAGCCACAATGGTAGGATTTAGATTTTAGAGGCAGATGCAGTGGAGGAAGTAAATGTATTGAGGGAGACTTCCTGGAAATCCAAGAAAGAACCACATGAAAACCTTATCAAAAACCCTATCTCAATAAAAAACATGGTGGTTTTTTATTGACGAGACGTGTGGTGGCTTCTAATTTGATGGGTGGGATGACAAAAGTGCTATAGTGTTTCTCAAACTCATCCTCCAATAAAATTTCCTATTCGTGTAATAATCTATATTTAATTTAGTTATATTTTACTTTATTTAATATTAATTTAATTTAGGTTTTATTTATGTTTTAATTTTTTTTATCATTTTTTTTACTTTTGTGATTTTCAATTTTTATTTTAATTTATAAAAACATTTATTTATATTTTTTCAAGTTTTCAATTTTTTTTCTTAGTTTGTTTTATTAAAAAAAATTATTTTTCTAAAAGATATATGTTTTTGGTTGAATTTATTATTTTATTGTTTTTAAAGTAATTTTTTCTTACATTTAAATATATTTTATAGGGCGTGATTTCAAATGTCTATAATTTCAATCTCACATAAGAAGGGTTGCTATTGATAACACCCTTTTTCAATTTGGGGGTTTATTTTGACATTGTTGTTGCAACATTGCAAACTATAAAGTCCACGACTTCAAAAAAGTTGTAATTTTGGGGTCAAAAAAATAGAGGGGTACCATGGCTGCATCAATTTTTTTATTTTTTTTTTAGGGTTTTGATTGCAGCAACCTCAGTTGTTAAGTCCAAGGTTTGAAAAAATAAATAATTTTAGCCCTGCAAAAAAGGGTTATATGGTAGCACCCCTTTTCATTTTAGGGGTCAATTTGCAGTTTTGATTACTGTTGGGATTATTATTAATACTCCCTTTGACCACATAGTCTAATTGTCTATTTTCTTATCTTAGGAGGTCTCCATTACTCCACTAGTGCATGGGGGACACGCTTAGGGGAAATATTCCACTTACTACACCTGATTGCATGATTTTAGGTGCCCCAGGTACCAATCCCTATAATTTAGGAACCCACTTTAAGTGTCACCAATAGTCTCATTTAGTTAACCTTGGTAGGTAATCAGTTATACTTCAGTTACCATCAATTAGATAAAAATCAGTTAGCCTTGCACCATTTTGCATGATTTAAGGGAGTGTGGGTGCTTTTGTTCACCTACCCTCATCAGTTAATTGATTGTAGACTGATTTATTTATCTAGAGTTGCATTATTGAGCTCAAGTGGTGATTTTCTCACACTGAGTTAGCTTTGGAGTCGGTATGAGTTGGTAGATTTGAATTCTATCTTAGGCATTCAAATTCTCCTCTATGTAAAACCAGTGTATTCCATATTTTTTACTAATTCATGAATATAATCATATTATTCCAATTTTCTCTCTATGTGTGTACAATTTTTCCTTGAGTAATTGATCAGTCTATGCTAAATTTTTCTCTCTCTTCTGCAACATTCTATTCTCATTTGAATTCATGCAGGATGATGATCCTATGCTTCTTGGAATTTAACATGGTATTAGAGAAAGTATCCATGCTTTCCTCAAACCTTGAAAAATTCCATTGATGTACCAGAAGCCATTGAGTTTCCACATAATTCTTGGAATAATTGCATTGCTCCCTCTAGATTCTGTCTAGAAAAGTCTCTCCACGTGTGATGTACTCATAGAAAGTGCACATGTTGAAGTGAAGGGTGTTTAAGCTAAATTAATTCAAATTAAAGTGTTTTGCAGTTTTTTTTGCAGGTACATTCAAAGATTTCTTAAAGAATTGTTGATCAATAAAGTTGTGAAATGGAGAATTCAACAACTATTGCTCTCAGAATCCTCACACCCTTCAATTACCTTTATTGGAGGTAATATATGCAGGATTCCTTGTGCAACAAATCTATGTACAGGACGACCATGGGTAGAGCAGTCTAACCCCAATAGTATATTGAAAAATTGAAGTATCTAGATATGATTGATTAATAATTCATATACATGTGCGTCCACATATCCAAGGATTTTTTATTCCATATTGATGAAATCAAGACTCCAAAATAAGTATTGGATAATCCTGAATCCTTGTTTGGAAAACAAGATGAGCTGAGGGGCCATATCTTGGAAAATGAGTCGATAGCACTACAACCCAACAAATTTGACAAAATACAACTATTATTCACTAAATTCAAATCATTGGTCATGCAATGAAGGATTGATAAGAAGGATGAGCAATTGGTGCTCTCCATACTGAGCAAACTTAGCCCAAAATTCTCAGTGTTTGTATATACCTTTCACTCTGGGATACTGACTACTCCTAATTGGTGAATTCCATCCCTTAATCCCTTCTCAGAGTCTATAATAGAAGAACAAGAAAAGATAATACAGATGGGATCTCTCAGAGCCTCTCCAAATCAAGCTCTCTTAGCTGGTGAGATAAGGAATGCACAAGCAAGAAGGAAGCAAAAAGGTAAAGAGAAAACAAACACTAAATTTCTACCTAAATATGAGTTCAATCTATCAGATGAAGCCTCGATATCTAGTAAGTACAAACATCAAAGGTATGACATTGAGGACAAGTGCTTTTCTATAATAAAGGAAATCATACATAGAAGTATTGTATGAAGAAGACCATTGATTATATGTAAAAAATCCTTCAGCAGCACAACATTACACTCCATGAATGCGCAAGGAATACTGAATCTGGAGAAAAGACTAAATATCATGATGAGAGATGCCATGAACTGAAGGGGAACTGTTCAAAATCACATGTATTCCTCATTGATTCAGGATCCTCCAATCATATGGTTGCATCTAGAGAACCATTCTCTTCATTACAACTTACTAATGATCTCAGTATTCATATGGGTGATGACACTCAAATTCGACCTGAAGCAAAGGGTTCAATCAAGTTAAAACATGGAGTGTTCAAATATGTACTCTATGTGCCCTCTTTATTTGCAAATTTTTTATATGTATACCAGATGACACATACTGCCCCAACAAAGTGAGTGGTATTTGGTCCTGACTCAGTGGAGATCTCAGATATCTGAACTAGGAATATTATAGTGAAGGGTGTTGCAAATCATTCCTCAAAAGCATATGAATTCTCACACTTTTCTCCATACTCAGATCCAGTACAGTCTCAATTTCCATTTAAAAGGGGAGGTAAAACCATTCTATATACTCCTTTTACATATGATAATGTTTCCATTAGTGTTTTAGATTCATAATCCTAAGTAGAGGACCTAGTTGAATAAGTTCATGGAATTGAAGATGAAGTTCACATTGATTCAGATCCAAATCTAGTCCCTACTACCAATCCTAGGAATAAATAGGCACAAAAAGTTATCGATGTAGCTGGGAACATGATTGGAGAGCCATCTGACATGGGGAGAACAATATCCCATTTTTAGAAAGACAACCATGCACTTTGTCAAGCAATTTCACTTCCTTTACATAGGTGCAACAAGCTCCCAGTGATATGCTACATGAAGGTAAGGAAAGATCAACAAGCCTGCTCATAGAAGAACCAATTGGATCATGTCACTCTTCCTCCAAAAAGAAGAGACAAAGGAAACATTCCTTCTCCTTTATATCATTGGATTGGAAGAATATGGAGAGGTTCACATGCAAAGTCCCAGGATACTAGTTCACACAAGGACCATCATACTGCTTCATTGTACCACGTAGATGCAAGGTTGCAAAAATTATTTTCACAACTTTTTATTCAAGAAGAAATTTTCTCTTGATATGAAAGCTTGATCCTGATTTTCTTGCTTATTTTGATTGGGGATTTCTTCCCATTAGGTTTTCCCCATTTCCTCGGTTTTATTAAGCAGTTATTTATTTTTCTGCATTTATATTGTACGAGTGACCTTTGGTCTTAGTTGGCAGAGCCCAGATTTTCCAAAGTCAGGATTAAAATGGGTGTTGGGATTATTATTAATCCTCCCTTTGACCACATAGTCTAATTGTCTATTTTCCTATATTAGGAGGTATTCATCACTCCACTAGTTCATGGGGGACACATCTAGAGGACATATGCCACTTACTGCACATGATTGCATGAGTTTAAGTGCCCTAGGAGCAATCCTTATAATTTAAGGACCCACTCTAAGTGTTTTCACCAGTCTCCTTCACTTGACCTTGGTAGGTAATCAATTATGCTCAATTATGCTCCAGTTACCATAAATTAGATATCAATCATTTATCCTAGCACTAGTTTTCATTATTCAAGGGAGTGGGGGTTCCTTTGTTCACCTACCCTCATCAGTTAACCGATTATAGACTGATTTAGTTATTTGGAGTTGCGTTAAAGAGATCCAATGGTGATTTTACCACATTAATTTAGCTTCGGAGTCAGTCTAAGTTGGTATATTTGAATCCTATCTTAGGAATTCGAATTATCTTATATGTACAACTAGTGTATTCCATATTATTTACTGATTCATGAATATAATCATATTATTCCAATTTTGTCTCTATGTGTGTACAATTTTTCTGTGAGTAATGGACCAATCTATGCTAAATTCTTCTCTCCTTTCTACAACATTCTCTTCTCATTTGAATTTATGCAAGATGATGATACTATGCTTCATAGAATTTAACAATTACAATGAAACCGGTCTATATTTCAAAAGGGTTGTAATTTTAGAATAAATGAAAAAGTTGCTACTAATAGAAACACTTTCCATTTTAGGGTAAAAATAGCCACTAATTGTATCCTATAAAAAATGAGAACTTTAAAGGGTTGGATAATTTATTGAGGTACTTGAATGTGTTGAACATGCTTCCTACACATTCCATGATTGTGCAATCCATTTACTTAGCCACACCATTTTGTTGAGTATATGAAACAATCTTTCGGTTATTAATTCCTTTTGTATGTACAAAATTTGTCAAATTCCTTGGAGCAATATTCTCCTCTATTATTTAACCTGAGACATAAAATAGACTTGTTCAAACTTTTCTCTACTTGTGCCTTGAACTCTTTAAAATTCTTGAATGCATCCAAACTATTTTTTGAAAATACACCCACTCTCTTCTATATTAATTATTCATAAAAGTTAGAAAATCTATAGCACCATTTACAAACAAAATGGGGACTCTCCAAAAATATCATAACAAATAAGATGCAAGAGATCATAACTTTTACCATAGATTGTAGTAAATTGAACTCTCTTATGTTTACTAAAAATACAATGTCACACATGTCTAAATTACAAGACTTAATCTGGAAAATCAAACCTTGATCATGCATAATTTTAAACCTTTTTCACTCATATCCCAAGGATTTGGTGCCACAGTGTCAGTGCATACAGAGCATTCCCCGATTTTATTTTCATCGCATGGTTTGTCACTCTATCACTACACAAAGGATACATGGTCCCATAAGATTATCCTTTAGCTACCACCCTATGGTAATTTTACAACCATTATCACCAAAGGTAGTAGAATACCCCATTTTACCCATCAACTTGATTGAGAGAAAAATATTTCGTAGATACAATACATGTCCTACATCACATAGGTTCATTTCTCTACCATTGTCTAGATTGATGTTAATGTCCTCTAGTTGTTAGGGAATTGATCCTATGGCCGGGTTTGAGGTCACCAACATACTAGGAGGATACATACATATATATAATTCTTTTCAAGTATGGGTTTAAACAATATTTTAAGCTTTAATAGGGTTCATACCTCATGCACTGCAAGTTGGTCCAATATTTATCTTTATTCATGTTCTTTCTCTTGAACCAAGAGACATGCAAAATAGCTTCAAACCTTCCTCAAACCAATTTGACCACATGTAAGGTGATGATATTCAATACAAGATGAAACCCTAATCACATTAACATCAACATGTGATCATAAAATGAGAAATAAACATTGATTTGGAAAGGGAATAACATCAGATATTTATTAATCAATGGAATAAGTACAAGATATACCTTCTCCTCATGCAAGGCACATCATAAAACCTTTGATTTGGATCTCCTACTTCTCTCCTCCAAGATTCTTAGCCTCCAATATTTTCAACAAGGGTAGATGACAACTAGGGAATAGGTGAGGGGGATGAGAGTCCAAATTCTACTAGCATAACAATACCAAAGGCTAAGTCCCCTTTCATGGTCCTCTATCCCTCTCTTATATAGAAATATGAAGAGTTAGGGTCAAGGATATGGCAGTTACAACTCAGGAGGCAGTTCGAAAACTACCCAAAATTTGAGAATATTATATTTTTTTACCATTTACGAATGTATACCATTGGTACGACACTGACAACCCATGTATACAAATTGAAAAATGTAGGTGCAACATTGAAAACTTGCATATGGGTCAAAAAAGGAATTTTTTCAGGGAATTTTTAATATTTTTTGAGATTCTTTTTTGTTTTGGAAACTTGTTCCTTAGTTTGTTACTTTTTGATGGTTCAGAAAAAAGGTAAAATAGAGCTACATAAGTCTTGATATAACCCTTCCATCCACAAGTTTCCTTTGGGTGACTGCCAATAGTTTTCATGAAGTGTCATCCTGGAATTTTTTTCACATGATAAAAACATATAAATGTCATTACAGATGAAAAAGTACCATTGTTTGGCTATAACACCTCCCTTCCCACAATTTCTAAAGGATGATTATTATCCAAGTTGACCTTTCCCACCACTATAGGGATAATATTTCACAAACTCGTCTCTATGTGGAGACATATGGAAGGATACAACTAAATCCAAAACCCAAGCATATAAAATATTTATGTTGTTACTAAGGTATAATTCTCACATTTTTTCATTTCTTATGAATCTTATTTGTTGTTTGTGAAGCCTAATTACAACATTTTTTATTCAGAGGTTATATTTTAACCATGTTTGGATCCAAATACCTAGTGAGGGGTGTGGGGGCGATCCCCCCCCAACTATTTTTTTTGGGGTGTCTATAGGGCGGGGGGGTGACAACAACCTTTTTGGAAAGCCCCCCCAAGTGGGGGTTCAGGGGAAGAGTCCCCGAAGAGAAATTTTGGGAAAATTTTCCTTGTAAAATGTTGTAATTTCATAGTCAATTTGGATCGTTCATCATCAGGTTATAGATCTCATGATATAGGTTATGTTTGTGTGTTTTTTTTCCTAGAAATAAACCATATTTTAAAAGAGGGAATTGTATTATGGTTGTGTAGTGCATAAAAATATGTGAGAGTGACTATGAGATACTATAGAGGAGGTTGTGACGGATGTGTTGGGGGTTGTATCCCTTTATTTTGTTGGATGTAATAAAATAAAGGACTGGATGTTTCTTTGTGGATGTAGGACATTTTTGGTGAACCACATATATTGGTGGCTCTCTTGTATTTTGTTCTTATGATTTTTATTACTGCTCTACGATCTTAATTTCTAACACTTTTGTGTTGGATTTAGTTGATGGTTCAGATATGATTTTTCATCCTTCTTTTCCTTCTTCAGATGTTAATAGTCCTTCATCAAGTTCCCTAGTTTCCCATAATTATGTTACTTCCCTTTCATCTTGTTTCCTCTAGATATAGATCTAGACTATGATCTACCTTGTTGACCTTTTTCACTACATTAACCTATCACAAATAGTGCTTAATTAGTTGAGGGTTCCATAGATGAATTTTTCCTCAAATATTCTCCCAACAAAGGGGTTACCACATCCTCAAATTTTGGAGTTCTTATTGATGAGTTGGTGATTTTCATAACCAAATTATCGCAGGTATCCAAGAGGGAATAGAGTAAAACATTTTATATATCCTCTCCCTCCACCTTCACACCAATAAAGGGAGGTTTATTGATATAAATATTAAACTCATTCAATTGATCTTATATAGATGAACCCGTTTTTTAGCCTCAAATGATAAAGTATATATTTTCAAAAAAACCTTGTTTGTTGTTGATTTAGTCCCATGCAACTACCCAAGTTTCTTCCAAATATTTTCTCTGGTATCTTCTTTAGTAACATTGAACAGGATAGATTGTACTAGAAAAATGCGAATATGTATAAATTTACTTCATGTCTATATTTATCCACTCTTCATCACTCATGTTTGTCATTTGTTTCACAACCCCTTGTAATGCTAAGGATTGGTCATTTTAAACTAGAAAACCATCCACCTTCATCTTCCATAGGGAGAAATTATTACCATAAAACATATCAATCTAGAACTTGGTTAAACCTCTTTGTCATTGTTTCAACTCCCACTTGTAGATAAAACCCTATTCCTGCAAGTTTTCCAAACTTGATGCTAGAAAAATATAAAAACAACAATAACAATAGAACATGATATTTACATGCAATCCCTATTGTGAACATTTAATACTATGGAGAAATGGAATCTTCTATCCTTTATTATTATTATTTGGAAAAACACTTACAATTCTTCTTGTACAACAATGCCTAGGGCCATTCCCTTTTATAAAAATTCATAAAAAGGTTCCAGAAGGAACTAAAATACAATAAATTGTTCCAAAAACGTTTTTTGGGTGCATGAAGGGTCCCTCTTGCAAACCCCCAACACATGTGAATCACACATAAACCTACTCATTTACTCTATAGGAATGATATCATATATTTTTATATTGAATCCATCTCTTAACAACATGTACATCACCCAAGTATCCACTTTAGGCATTAATAATGCTATTAAAGCTACTTGAAATGAATCCATCCCTTTTGTGGAAATTTTGTAATTAGTTGGTTTCAGATAAATTTTAGTATCACATGTTTTGCTCAAACTATACCATTTCACTACCCATCCCAAGCCTTTTGCAAGCATGTTGAGAGAGTTTGAATCATGTTAATTCCTTCATATGAATCTTCATTTTCAAACATGGAAATCATTTATAGGATATGAGAGAGGCATCGACTAAGGCATATGGGATTTTTGGGTAAGTTACATGATTTATGGGTAAGGGTCCTAGCACATGAAAGTCCAAGCCCTTATTCAAGTTGTATTGAGTAGTATATTTGAGTGTTAATAACAAAAGAATGGCCTAGGAGTATAAATCTATATTTAAACCGAGATATTTTAGTTAGGATAATATTAGGATCCTACCCTAACCCCCTTACTTTAGACTACATATTAAGTATTCAAGTAATGCATGGATCCATTTCCTTTGAATAATATCAAGTAGTTAGTAATGGATAATTAATGTAAACAGGGACTTCTTCTAATTAAGGCCCACCAAGTAGTTAAGGTTTTGGATATTGAAATACTATTTAAGGAGTTGAAAGGGTATGGGAGTTTTTTCAAGAATTGTTGTATTATAGCTATGCTTAGATGAAATGTCACCCAACCTTAAGAGGTGAGTGAGCATTGTTTCTTGATTTGAATATCGTAATACAAGAATTGATTCTTCCTCGTGTTTCTTATTTATTTCCTTTTATTAATTTTATTTTGATTATAGTTTATAGTGTTTCACATCATTTATCTCTATATATTTTGTGAATTGTTCTAAATGTTAGGGTTAATAACACCACAAGTGGCATCATAGCACTTATGTGATCCATCATGTCTCCAACATTTTCATTGATTTCTTTTTGCTAGAGATGTGTTTCAATATCTTTAAATAATATAAAAATCTATCATTTCAGTAGGTAAACATGTAGTTGAAGAAGCATACACGTGAGAATACAAGTGGTACTAAGTCACATTTGTTGGAAACCATTGCTATCTCTATTGGTAACCCTTTGAATAGTGTGAGTCAAAAATCACATGTATATGAAATATCACTTTGAAGTATTCTTGGGTATCTTAAAATCCCCGTGTAACACCCCAGTTTTGACCCCGTTGCATTAAATGTATGTGATGTATATATTGTAATGAATCGTGGTGTGGAGCTAAAGGAAAAAGCCCCACCATCAATTTAGTTCAGTTATGCTTCAGAGAACGGAATTGTTGGCGATGGTCTATCATGGCATACGGCATATATTAAGTTTTTTCACCATGTAAATATGCATCTTTAATTAAATGAATCCCGACCAGCTATGCTCACTACAACCATAATGAAAAGGGCATGATTTTCCCAAGGATAATGGGGGGCATTGTTAAACCATGAACCAATGGGAAAAATCCATGTGTCACCACCTTATCTTACCCAACTACCACCATTAAAAGTTTTGCTGTTAGTTGGGGCAGTTATGGTTGGGGAGTGGAGTGTGGCAGGACTGTCAATCCTTGCCCACATGCACACTCCACCAGTGGGTTGACCCTCACGTTGGCAAGGAAAACCACCACCACCATCACTCCATGCGGACTCCCCATTCTCTCCACAGACCATTCTCTCCATTGTTGACACATTCTCATGCATAGGAAGGGAATTGTTCATCCTCACACAGGGATGGTAGTTATGTTCATCCTCACGCACAGGATTCTTCCTGGATTGGAATCATGTAGTGAGCTGGGAGCCCTGTTCTTCATCCATGATTTCTCTATGAAGGGCCATTCATGTTTTGCAGCCGTGTGTAAGTTTTCCTTACCGATCGTGGCTTGTGTATATGTTATCCTCTGTCCAGATGAGAACCTGGCTTTTCTTTCCATCTTCGAACTGTGTAAGTTTCCCCGGTGACTTCGTTATCCAGGACAGACTGTTGTTTTCTCCACATTGTGAGTTGTGTTTGTTGTTACATTTTGGGGGCTGTTGTAGCTTTCTTGGGAGTCATTTTGGCCACAATAGGGCCAAGAATGACTCAGGAGTCATTTTCCCTGTCTAAGCTGTAATTGCTGACTGATTGCATGCGTGTAATGGTTGGTCTTCATACTGTGTTGGGAGCATGGATGGGGGCTTGGTTTGCTTGATAAACCTAGTGTGATTGGAAACCACACAGACAGAGCTAGAGGGCTGGCTTTCTTCTTCACAACCCATCAATAGCACTGGAAGGGAAGTCAGGGCCTGAGGGGCTGTGTAGCAGAGAAGGGACCGATTCCTTGTGTTGGGTGTGTGTGGGTGTCGTAGAAGTCAGGCTAGTTATGGTTTAGGTGTTCCTATATCTGTAATGGGCTCACCAGCTTAGCAATTAGCCTTTCCCAACTCCTTGATGGATTGATAAAACTGACCATGTTGGCTTGGCTATCTTGTTGATGGCCTGATAAACACAACTGTGTTGGCTTGGCTGTGTTTTGTATATCCTTGGCTATGTGTAAGCCTACTTGCTCCTTATTCCTTAGGGAATCATGCCCAGCTTGGGGGTGGCATCATTGTTGAGAGATTAAGGAGCACACTAGCCTATGGTTGGGTGGAACGTTGCAGCGATGTAGCTGGTTGCAAGACGAGTTCTTTATGAGATAAATAATCTTGACCATTTCGTCTCTGTATTTATATTTATTGTTTAATGAATATGATGAACATGTTGAATTATTGTATGAACGCGTGTTTGCTTCTAATATATGATAAACAATCATGTATGCATGTTCTAGTTCAAGCATTTTGTTTCAACATTTCAATTTTTATGAATGCACATGTTCATGGGGCAGTTTCCTAGATGGTTAACGCCATGGTAGCCTCCTCTTCGTCGATCGGAGGGTTAGGGACGTAACACCCCGTAGGAAACCTAAAACCAACTGTAGATAATATGATATACCTCCTTGTTGATATAATGGACCCAAGCACATCACCCAGGAATATTACTCTCTCCTAGAGAATCATAGTTATTGACTATATTTCAATGTTTGAGAAATCAACAATCCACATATATGAGTTTTCTAATTCTTATTTTTTGGGATACATCACCAATGGAATCAAGGAGGAAATTTGAGCATGTGTCATTATGCAATGACCTCATGCTTGTTAGAATATTTTGATCAATATCAAGAATCAAAACTGGTGATTAATGCACAACCCAAAAGACCCTCCTTTCCAAATTGCACTTCCACCACTCCCATGGATCCTATTTCTAGAACTTCCAACATGCCACAATTAAGAATATACAATTGATCTCCTGATGCATTGGTTAAATTTCAATGCCTCAAACTTTTCTATAATTGTAATGAAAAATATTTTTGAGGGACCAAATGGAAAGAATGGAAATTATTCCAAATAGATGTATCCCCACATGAGAACTCAGAAAACATAACCATGATGACACATGAGAATGAAGGGGACATGACTTCTCTACCCATGGAAAAATACCACACCTTGCAACCTCTTAGGGAGGAACCACAAATTTTTATCATTTCCTTTTCAGGTTTCTCAACACCCCAAACATTGAATTTGATACATTAAATCAAGCATCATAGAGTAATTATATTAATTGACAATGGTAGAACCCATAAATTTATTCATCGAAGAGTGGTGGAAGAATCCAATGTTATATGTAGCCTATAATAATTTCCAAATTATGATATAAAATGGTGGTATGTTGAAATGTGGGGGTTGATGTACAAATGTGAAGCTACACATGGGTTACTACCATCCCCAAACCCATATGTTCTCTATTTAAATGGATGGTTGTGATGTATTATTGGGGGTAGAATCGATAAGTATTATGGGATCAAATACCATGGATTTCAAGGACCTATATATAAGCTTCACTAAGGAAGAGCATACACATCATCTCAGTAGGATTACTTTAGGTTCTTGAGAAACTACCACCTCCCACCATATGGAGAAGTTATTAAATAAAGGCCACTCCAATATCATTTCTCAATTTTATGTCATTTAGATCATGGAAATGCCCCCACAAGGAATTCACCCTAACTTGCAACTAGTTCTTTCTAAACATCAACATGGTTTTTAAAAACCTAAGTGTTTACCAATAGCTTGAGGTGAGAATGACCATGGTATTACCTTAATTTATAGCAGTTAAACCCCCAATGCATGCCCTTATTGACACCCTTTTTACCAAAAGGATGAAATATAAAATATCATTCAAGGGTTGTTGGAGGTTGGAATCATTACTCCTAGAAAAAATCTTATTCATCAATGGTGGTTATGTATTAAAAAGGACGACACTTGGTGCATGCGTCCAAATTTTTGAGCTCTCAATAAGTACACTATAAGGGATAAATTTCATATTATAGTCATTGATTATCTCTAGAATGAGATTCATAGATATTACTTCTTCAATAAAATTAACCTTTGGTATGTTTACTACCAAATATAGATGAAAGAAGACGGCATCCCTAAGACAAATTTCCACACCCATGAGGGTCGTTATGAGATCTTAGTCATGCCTTTAGACTTTACAATGCTCCATCCACCTTTTAGTTCCTCGTGAGAAATATCTTTTGACACTTCGTTCACCATTTTTTGTTGGCTTTGATGATATTGTGTTGTAAAATATGACATGAGAAGGCCTCTTATACATTATTAAGGGATCACCAATTATTTGTTAAATGTTCCGAAAGTGATTTTGGGGTCACTAAGGTTGAATATTTTCTCCATATTTTGAGTCAATATGAGTTATGTGTGGAACCCAAAAAAATGTAAGCTATGCAAGACTGACCACCTCCCAAAACCCTTAAGAATTTTCATGGGTTCATAGGAATTACTAGCTACTACAAAAATTTTGTTGAAAATTATGGTAAAATTGAAGCTCCTCTAACATCCTTTCTCAAAAAGTGTAGTATACCAAGATAAGAAAATAATATCATATGCAAGAGATATCAGAAAAACTTCACTTTATCATATAAAATTATTTCTATTAAAATAGAAATCCACTTCTCTTCACTTGCCTCTTTGAGGTAGAAACCTCTTCTGAGATATGCTCCAATTACATTACTTTTTTCCATGGCCATTAAGGAGGATTCCATCCTTATTTATAGATCATAAGATAAATCTAACCTCCTAACTCCTAGTGGACCTTATTTAATGAGGTCCCATTACATTTATTTACTAACATAGTTGACCTTATTTAATAATGTTGAAATATTGTAACTCCAAAGAATATTCTATATGTATTTTTTTGTGGTCGCCGATGTTCCTATCAGGAGAATCAATTGTATTTATTTATACCCCGATGTTTCTAATTGGGAGAACTAATAAGAGTCATGAGGAAGTCCCCTCCATTGTAAGTCGGGTCATTAGTACCCCAGTTGTGGTTACTCGAGCCTACAAGATTAAATTAGGATTACTTGATCCTACATAACTGAATTAATTATTAAGTGAATTAAAGAATATAAATAGAGGTGAGGTGCTTCTCATTTGAGACACACACACTCAGTTTTTTAGCACATAACAAAGAGAGAGAAAGAGTTGTGGTTGGAGAAGAAGGAGGATCAGTCTTTTGGGTTTTACCTTTTATCTTTTTGGGGCATCTATATTGAGGAAGCTTTTGCTGGATTTTTCCCTTTAGGGTTTTCCCAGGATAGATCTATGTTGCTCTTGTGATACTGTTTCTTTCAGTGATCCTCTTTATATGCTTTTGTTATGAAATTGAAATTAAATGTTGATGATCTAGCTTAGCATATGGAATTTTAACAAATAATAACAATATAGTGTACCAATTCTATTTTACATTGAATTGACTCTATTATCAATCTAATGATCCCTTTGGGCCCCCTATTACACCCCTACACAGGGTCATAACACTACACTGAGATATTAAATTAAATGAGGAAAGATAACATAATAGATATCGACAATAATCCCACTTTATTAATATATATTTTTTATTTTATTAAAGGATAAATCGACTCTTATTTATTTGCCTCTTCGAAGGGGAAACCTCACATGTGGATACAAATAAGTATAACCATATGGAAATATATCCTCCATATATAAGTATAAGGATGGATCAATGAAAAGATCCACTACTATAAAGAAGAATTCCAAAATTTGGTAGGCAACACCTATTAGTATCGTTCCTCCATAAGTTGTGCTTCATAGGATATACAAGATTCATAAAAAAGAACATGGAATAAGTTTTCATCCCAAAAATTACTACTATCCATGTACCAATCCTCACAATTATCCTCTAAATCATGTCATGCATGTTTGTCTTGTTTATATTCTTCAATTAAGAGAGGATTAGTAACACAAATCTCATCCAATTTAGAAAAACCCTCCTTGAATGTAAACTCCAAAGAGTGAACTTAACTCATGTTTTACAGCATAAATTTCAACTGAGGTTTCATATATTTCAAATTGCTTTACCCCTCATATAAAAAAAGTGGTACCATTATTTATTTCTCCATGCTTCAATGGAGGTCACCATTTTTGTGAGGGTGATAACATAGGGGAGAGTAGTTGTAACTAGGGAATATAATATATCATACGAAATCCATAAAATAATCTCTCAAACAATGTTGATCTTTCTGCAATTTTATCACCAACTCAAAATTTATGACCTCTACAAGGCACGTGGTCGTCATTGGAAACCCTAAAAAAATGCAGATTTCCAAAGGGCCATATCTCCCTCTATTGGACTATAATTGGAGAGATTTTTATTATTAAATCTTTTGTTTTTCTTAGAGGAATTAATATTTGTAATAATATTTGGGAAATTCTATTGAAAAAGACTTAGAGATGGATAAGAGTGGTGTGGCCCTCTTTTATGACAAGCCTGTAAAAAAAACAAAAAACAAATCCCTATTTTTATTTCACCCTGGAAAGTGGAACTAAGATCATTTTTAGTATACCAAGACATGAAAATAATATCATGCACAAGATATCTCATAAATCCTTCACTTTTATTATATAAATTGATTTTTATTAAAGGATAAATCAGCTCATGTTTCCTCTTCAAGTGGGAAACCTCCTATGAGCTATGATTCAATGACAATATTTTTCTCCACACCCTGTAAGGAGGAATCTATCCTTATTCATATATCATAAGACAACTATAATCTCCTAACTTCCAAGTGCTCCTTCTTTAATGAGGTCCCATTACATTTATTTACTAACATAGTGGGCCTTATTTAATGTAATGATATAGTGGACTATTGTAATCTGCGGGATTACATGGAGTTACCAGTAGTATTTAACTCTTAACATAATATATATAAAATAGTCACATACATTCAATATGAAGAAATATAAGTAATCGATATAGTAGCAACAAGTTTATATTAACAAGTAACCAAAGAGTACAAATATTATATCTTCATTTCGGATCACCATCCTTATGCATAAAAATTACATTATGTTATTCATTTACATATTGTTAACTTCCTAGTCGATTATATAACTGACTCAACCAACGACAAGAATAGTTGGTCAGGAGGAGCTAGTCTAATGGCCGACTAGTCTCCTCTAATATCTTCCTTACCCCAAAACTCTTATTCACCCCAAAGAGAACAGGGATATGTTTAGGATCCAAAATTTATGAAATTAGAAGTAACCAATGACTATTACTGCATCATGGAAGTGTCTCCTATAGGGATGTATTCAACACAAGCTTTAGCAAGCGCTAAGGAAAAGAGGGTGAAACAATCTTGGAATTCATCACATTTAGAAAGAATCGTATTTATGCTGGTTTTCAAACTAGTCAGTTGCGATGATAGATAAAATTAATCAACATTGATATATTCAGAACTTTGCTCATATCAAGGCCGCAATCTTGTATTTGAGTTTCAACATATCTCATAAGGTTATAAATTCTTGGTGTGAGTCGGCTGAATTATTCCTATGATACTCTCCTTGCTGGAGCCATTGGTATTCCTTCTTCCAGAGTTATTCCTATCATTAATGTTCCATATGTAGTTGTTCATAGGTTTTTTTGAAGGTATTTGGATCAATTGACTATTGCTCGACATATAGTTTGGATACAATGTTTTGGTGGTTTTGGATTTACTCACAATTTTTTCCATAATAAGTGTACCAATTGTTTACTACAAGGGATGATCTCAATGCATGACATTAATACTCTTTCAATATGTTATCATATTCCCTAAATGTTTTAAATTAATCTATCATTAAGAAACTTTCTTCATCTTGTTGTTTCTTGATAAGTTGTGCATGAGTGTTGTCATATTTGTCTAATACAAAATTAAAAAGATGTTTGATCTCGTCAAGAGACTTTTTGGGCAAAGATTCCGGTATCTTCCTAATTATTAGTTTTACTTTCTATGTACAATTGGTTGAGAGTTCATCTTCTTCTTTCCTAAATTATTTGAGAGACTTGTATTTTTCATCCCATCTCTTACTCCATTCTTTGGTGGTGACTTTGATTATTTCATTAAGGTCATCTTTTGGCACTGTCTCAAATGAAAGTATAGTTGTGCTTGCTTGCTTACCTAGTACTGGGTTGATCACAAAAGTGATAGTAGTGGTCTACTTATTCTTTCTTATTTTTATTAGATCAATTCTTTATTCTCTTGCTCAGAATTTATTATCCTTGATCCTTAGAAATATTTATGGTCGATATAGGTGGATCAATAGATGACATAGGGTTAGGCGATGTAAGGGGGATTGATCATGAAGGGATGTGTAGTGATGATGGTATGAGAGGCAGCGGAAATGAAAGCAATGATGATGGTATCAGAGAGGGAAAATTCAAAGAAAGAAATGATGGTATCGACATGGACAAAATAGGAGCCGATGATGATGGTATCAGAGTAGACAAAGTAGCATCCCACAATGATGATATAAGAGTAGACGAAGGCAGAGCCAGTGATGTTTCTACATGTAAGGGGGATGGTGGAGGTGTTGATGATTGTGAAGGTAAATGTGATGGTGGTACCTTTGAGGGTGCAATCAACATAGGTGTATTGGTCAATGTTGGGATAGGTGATTGTGTGGATGACTGAAGAGGATCCATTTGATTGCTTACAGAAGAAAGGGGTGGTAAATTGTCAAAGAATTGATTGAAATTATCTATTGAAGAGGGTTTTGAGGGAGGTGAAGTTGTAAATAATGGTGAGTGTTATCAACCTAAATGGAACTTCTCCTTCCAAGTGCTAACGTTCATTATATCGGTACACAAAAGGACAAATAAGGATTGAAGTGGCCAAAACACTATAGATGTGCGTGGCCATTGATGCATGATATTCAGAGCAGCTTGACATATTTTTATTCTAATTCTAGGGTTTCACATGCTCCCTTTTGCGTTGCAACTCATGTGTCATACGCAAGTATTTACATTGCAACCCGTGCGTACATTGAACATGTGAGTTTCTTGTGAGAAACAAGTGTGTCATACACGCCTTGAGTATATATATACTTGCGTGTTCCTTGATTTGACATTAAAAAATATAAATAAATATTAGATGAGATTAGTTGGGTCTTAATCCATAACTATCCCAATTGTCTCAACCAACCTAACCTTTGAAACCTCTCTATTTCCCCATGTATAATAGAGGCCTTGGGATGGGGCTAATCAATAATTTTTTGGACAGAAAAGTCATGCTAGTGGTATTCCTTTAGGGTCTTGGAGCAGCAGAATTGAGTGTCCATGGTTGCAGAGAAGTCCTTGTGTTAGAAGCTCGGTTGTATTCTTACTTATTCATTGTTTGTTAATAAAGATAATTCTTCTTCAAATCCTTGTATTGTGCTTTTCTCATGTGTATTGGTTAATGAATGATTTCAATTATGATATTAATGTTGATGTGATGTAACTTCGAAATGTATTCATCCATATATCTTATGTATTGTACTCTAATATTTATTTCGGGATGTGTTTGTAATGTAATTGATTCATGTCATACCCCGATGTTTATTTCAGGAAGTTTCTATAATGTAACAAGTCATGTCAAGTCATTGTGGGTAACCCTCCTATTGGTCAAGGGTTAAAGTCCTCACAGTTGTGGGTCCCTAGGGTTATTCAAATATCCTAGAGAAGTCAACCCTAGGTGAGTCATTTTATGTCAAGGCAATAGTCCCCACCATTGTCTTAAGGATAAACCTCCTTGTTGGTCGGAGGAGGCAAAGTCCCCACAAGTTGTGGGGCACTAGGGTTCTTCGACACTCCCAGAGATGTCAGCTCTAGTAAGTAATTGTTAAGTGAGGCTGACATATTGGAGTGGGTTTCAAGTGAACGAAAGAATATAAATAGAGAGTGAGTCTCTCTATTTATCACACACACACTCACTCATAGGGGCGCATGAGTGAGAGAGGAGTTGTTGGGATTAGAGAGAGAGACTACTGCCGTCGGGAGATCATCTTTATGTTTTAGGGTTTTACTTTTGGTGCTGATTCTATCTCTGAGGAATTTGTGTGGTTTTCTCCTTTATGGTTTCCCCAATGAAAATTCTTTGTGTCTCTTTTCTATTGTGTTTTATTGATGTGCATGTTATCCTCTCAGTTAAAGATCCTTAGATCATAATGCTAGCTTGAATGATAAAAATATAACATGGTATCAGAGCTAACTTGAGAAGAAGACATTGGGCAGCTGCAAAAGTTAGTGCTTCTTACTTTTTGGGTCTCTCTCCACAATCCATCAACAAAAGTATGCTAGGTTGACTCTCCATTGAAGGGCGTACCTTTCTGTCGAAGCAGAATTCAATTCTGAGCATTTTCAGTTTTTGGTGCAGGAAATTAGGGATTCTTAGAGAAGAGGAAGTTTTGAGTGAGCCTGGCATAGGATTTCTCTCCTCATAAAAATCGAATTTTAGAGACATGGATCAATATTTTTGGTTGGGTGAAACTCCGAGAAAGTCAAATCCTAGTTTGACCCCGAGCTGGAAAAACCTTAAATACTAAAACTCATAAGTTTTGGTACATTTGATATATCTCAGGATTGGAAAAGTATCAGGAGCTGAAAATTTCTAAGGTCAAGTATAAAATCTTGATGTACACTGTGTCCAAACTTCAGCCTTAGATTCACTATATTCTGGGAGATATGATCCCTCCACGTTAGGGTTCCATCCTCTTCCAGGATTCATCCCTAAACAGGACACCTAGGGAGAATTACTATATATTGGGCTACAAAGGGACAAATGCAATTTCTGAAGATGTTATGGAAAGGGAACAGATTTTACTTGCTTTGTTTCATGTTTTAGACTCTGAATATGAATGAGTGACATGTGGAAGTCCATACAACTTCGCTATTCTGAACATTCCTGTAACAGGTCACAATGGAAAATGATCATAAGTCCCAGTTGGTGAAGCCAATTCTGATGAAAACTATGGTGTTGGAATAGGGAAATGCGAGGATACCTCAGTGAAAATTTTCAAACATATAGGAGTCATAATTTCAGAGATACCGCAGAAATAGTAACAGGAATTTCTGCAGAAGAAATTGGAAAACTAGGGCTTCCTGTTCCGAGAGCTTCCCTCCACTGTTTTCAGAAAAGGAGTACATTGGACAGATCAAATTGAAGACATATATATTTCTATCCAATCAGATCTTAAAGATTCCAAGTTTTGAAAATTAGGGTTTCTCTGACAAACCCTAGATCAGCCAACTTCGGAACCAGGACGAACACCTCAAATTGGTAATATCTAATCTCTTGTTATTTTCATTTGAGATTCTCATTTGAAAGTGATCTATCACATCAGATTGATGATAAGCTTGGTGAAGTTGACAACTTCCAAGCATGGAAGTATATGATCTCTCTAAAGAAAATGAATTGGACACCTACATGAGTAGAGAGGTTCCAGTTCTAGAGTGAGATGAGGCTAGAAGCCTTACACAAGAAGAAATTGGTCAAGGCCAAGAAGATCAGTATTGATTCAATCACAGATCAACTTGTACCACAAGTGTGTTCCCTAAAGACACTGAATATGTTTGACTCCTTGACCAATTTATTTGAAGGGAAGAACATATATCAGAATATGACTTTGAGAAAATAGTTGAAGAATGTGAAGATCCATAATGCAGAGACCAATCATACTTTATGAGGGTCTCTCAAATCAAAGAACAACTTGTAGAAGTAGAAGAAGAAGTGGAGAATACAGAAGTGATGATAGCCACCTTGAATGGCCTCCCAGGATCATGGGATTCATTCATTCAAGGAATGTATGCCAGAAGGAAGTGATTACTTTTAGAAAGATTTCGGGAAGAGCACACACAAGAAGATGCTCAACTCATAGTAAGAGAAGAGAAGATGGGAGCAACATATATCAGAATATGACTTTGAGAAAATAGTTGAAGAATGTGAAGATCCATAATGCAGAGACCAATCATACTTTATGAGGGTCTCTCAAATCAAAGAACAACTTGTAGAAGTAGAAGAAGAAGTGGAGAATACAGAAGTGATGATAGCCACCTTGAATGGCCTCCCAGGATCATGGGATTCATTCATTCAAGGAATGTATGCCAGAAGGAAGTGATTACTTTTAGAAAGATTTCGGGAAGAGCACACACAAGAAGATGCTCAACTCATAGTAAGAGAAGAGAAGATGGGAGCAAC